>VZQC01007285.1:0-103214 GCA_009823505.1 Rhizomys pruinosus
TTTTTTTTGTCTTCTCGTTTTTGGAGGGCTGGCTGGTCTAGGTTTCAGGTTTTCACTTTTGGTTATATATTTGAAGGTACAGCTAACTCTTCCCTTTCTGTTCTGCAGGTTCTCTAGAAATTGGATAGGTAACAACCAGGTCGGTTCCCTACTGAGCACTGTACTAATTCTGCTTCCCTCTGACCAGTTCCTCTAGGTTGTCTCTGAAGCCTAGCAGCCTAGTGTTCTGTTGATGAACCCAGGCGTCTGGGGTGCAGCTTCTCGAGCAGCTTCTGCCCACCTGTCCTCCGGATCATCGTGCTCCAGCTCCTGGCTGGGTAACTCTACCATGCTGCTGTTTACACAGGAAAGGTGTTTGTCCTGGGTGATGAACCCAGGCATCTGGGATGCAGCTTCTCCAGCAGCTTCTGCCCACCTGTCCTCCGGGGCCTTGTGCTCCAGCTCCTGGCTGGGTAACTCTCCCCATGCTGCTGTATACACAGGAGAGGTATTTGTCCTGGGCGATGAACCCAGGCATCTGGTGCACAGCTTCCCGAATAGCTCCTGCTTGCCTGTCCTCTAGAACCTTCTAAATTCACAATTTTAAGATAGTCTCATTTGTTGGTCTTTCTTTAAGTCACCGCTTTTGGATCCCTAGTGTAAAACCATGAAATTAGTTTTCTATACTATTTTCTAAAGTCATGACTACTTTTTCTTTTAAAGATAGATCAATAACACACCTGGAATCAAGTTTTCAATGCTTTAGCTCTTCTTCACTGTTTGAACTTTTATATGAATCTTAGAGTCATTTTTGAAGTGCCGCATGCTCAAACCCTATTGAGTCAGTTGTTGTTGGGACTGCATATTAAATGAGAATCAAATAGAGAACTGACATCATGATAACACTGAATGTTCCTATCCATACACATGAGATTTCTCATATTTATTTAGACTGTCTTTTAATTCCTTCACTAATGGCTTAACTTTCTGTTGGGTGGTCTTATACATTTTCTGTTAGATTTTTTCCTAGCTTTTTTTTTTTTCTTCTTTTTTTTGGTTTGTTTTTTTGAAACAGTGACTCCCTGTTTCTCTTGCTGGCCTGGAACTTGCATTTTAGACCAGGCTTACCTCTATCTCACAGAGATTGCCTGCCTTTGCCTCCTGAGTGCTGGGATTAAAGGCATCTGCTATCATGCCTGAGTCCTAGTTCTTTTTATGTTATCATATCTTAGAACTTTCAATATTGTATGGTATCTTTTGCCTCAAATTTTTGCATAATATTTATTACCAAATGGATGTAAACCAGTGAAATGACATATTTAACTTGACCTTGAGTGGAGTTTGAGGTTTTTATCCATAGTACCATAGCTGAAGAATTTCCTGAAGCAAATGAAGTGATATTCTGGCATCAGAAGTCAGATAACTCATATTCTGGTAATGAAGAATGAGATAATAAGCTATTAGACATAGAGCTGCTTAAGGATGGTAAGTAAGTGCCACACCTAAGAGCAAAGACAGACTTTGCCAAATTCCTACACTCCATGCCACACAAGGTAGGAGTAGCTCCAAAGTATATTTGCCAAGACAGGTATCTTGAGCATCACCAATATGACCACCAAGTGTCCATTTCTAATATCCCTTATGCTAATTAACTAGACTCTAGTTTCATAAATGAAAGTCAATACAGTTTGGGGTGTAGCTCAGCATTTAACACAATAGTAATAGCAGATATATATACCACCCAGGTTCAATCCTCAACACACACTAAACTTACTAGCATTTATTGTTTTGTTTCTTTTGAAAAAATGTATAATTAAGAGATTAAATGCAGCCAAAAGTCCTGCTGTCTTCAGGGTACCACCTTGTGATTAAATGACAGTGTAATATAGCCTTGAGGTTTGCACAATTCAAAGCTGGTCCACTGATGACCTCTAATGTATACTTTTTCTCTTTTTATTGAATTTTTGTGATTTTCATATAGTATAATTTGATGGCATTCTGATCCCTTCTCCATCGCTCTGTACTGCCCACTGCCCACTTAATGTACTCTATTACATATGTATATATTATATATATTACTTATAGACCCTCTCTCTTTCTATATATATATATATATATATATATATATATATAGTGTGTGTGTGTGTGTGTGTGTGTGTGTATGCATGCGCGTGCATGTGCGTGCGTGTGTTCAAAATAGGGTTTTACCATGAAGTTCTGGTGGATAAGCAAGAGTAGGGGAAGTAGCCAGTGTTGTCTAAGGTCTGTCAGCAGCTTCTAGACTTGGAGTCCACTTGTGGCATTGAGGTTTTATTTTTTATTAGCTTATGATGTCTAGAAAGGACAACGTCTCCCTGCTATGTCATAACTACTTTAACTCTTTTTATGATGTATATGTGTATACTTAAAGAAGCTTCTATAGTGGTGGGTTTTCATATGGCTTTTTCTAAAGGACTTCAGAATTCCTTGTCTCTCCCTCTTTCCCTCCTCTCATCTGCTCTCCCATTCTCTCCTCCATTTACCCTTTCTTTGTCTAATGGTCCCCTTTCCTCCCTTCTCCAAGCTACTGCATTCATTCACCCCTCCCGCAAAGTCTTTTCCCAACCTGTCCATAAACTGATGAATGGATAATGAAAGTGTGGTACAAATACAAAACGGAATATTTTTCAGCTTTAAGAAAAACAAAACTATGAATTATGCAGGTAAATGGATGGAACTGGAAACAATCATCCCGAGCAAGATAACCCAGACTCAGAAAGACAAATGTCACATGTTCTCTCTCATAGCTGGACTGAATGGCATCTTAATCCCAAATTTCATTTCATTTTTTAAATTTCATTTTTTAGTAACTTACTGGTATATAGAAATACAACCAACTTCTTAACATTGATTTCTGCGTACCTAGTAACTTTGCTAAACTCAGTAACTAATTCTAAGTTTATGTAGACATTCTGTCACATTTCCTACTTAGATGGTTATGGCATCTGCAGGTAATATATTCTTTTCTGCTCTCCTTTTCTTCATTCCCTCCCTTCCTCTTTGCATTACTGCATTGGCTAAAGGCTTGGAGCAATATTTAAAAGACACATCAATAACTGATCATCTCTGCCATGATCCTAGTTGAAATGGAGAAACCTTAACATTTATCTCTTTAGTAAGATGTTCACTACAGATCTCACAGTTAACTTTTACTGGATTTAAACATTTCATTTCTAGGTTGTTAAGAGGCATTTTTTCCCCTTAATGTCATTAACGGAGATTGAATCTTATCAAATGCTTTTCTGCACGTATTGAGCTATTTATATTTTTGTTTTCCTTTTATTCTGTGAACATGTTGAATTATAATGAATACTTTCCAAATTTACTGCCGGAAAAATGCAAATTGCCTGTGATACATTTTTATATGCAGCTGAATTAATTTTGATTACATTTTGTTTAGGGTTTCTACTTCTAAAGTGAACTACTCATTTTACAGTCTTGTGATGTCCTGGTCTAGATTTTGTGTCAACTTTTACAGTTTCTTCATTAAATAAGTTACTACTTCTTCAGTGTCTGAGTGGAGCCCTTGAGAAGGCACCTGCTTTACTCCAGTGGACTGGAGACATCATTTTATTACATTTGTGGTTTCAGAATGTTGTAATTGAGCACAATCTCTGTTGTATCTGGCTGTATTTCACTTTCACTTTCTTTTCTGTGTCTTATTATTATGTGTGTCTTTTGTTTATCTTATTTTAGGTTTGATAGGATTCTTGAATACACAGAGTGAAACCATTATTGCTTAACAATTTCCAACCATTGTCTCTTCAGCTACCGTGTCTGGTCCATTTTCTCTTTTCCTTCCTGATTCTCCTTCTGTATTATATATCTTTTACTATTTTCTGCCTTATTTGCTTTATAGCCTTTTCTCTATCTCCATGATTTTATGGATGCTTTCTTATAACCCACCTGCTAGTTCACCCATTGTTTCTTTGTTTCCCCTCCCCTCTTCTCTTGTTTATTTTTCATGGTACAAGCTTCCTGCATTCGAGGCAGGTGTTCTACACTGAGCTACATCTCATGCCTTTGTTTTTGTGAGGCAGGGTATTACTATGTAGCCCAAGCTGGTCTTAAACTTGTCCTCAATTAGTTTCCTAAGTGCTAGGATTATGGGTGTTGCAATCACAGACAAAATTTGTTAGTGAAGTCATATGGACCTTATTTTGTGAATGAAGATCAAACTCAGGGCTTGGTGCCTTCTAGACAATTACCTTTGAGCTACAGCCCCAGCATTTCTTCTTGTTTTAGTTTTATTTTAAATTATTTCTGTAAACCTAACTTGCTATTTTTCCCCTTCTAAATACTCAATTTGTTATGTATTTTCAATTCTTATTTTAATATTCCAGTGAGCAGAACCTCTATGGGTCTATTTTTGTTGCTTACAATTTTGCTGGGTTTTAGTTTTGGTGTCTTCTTGGGTATCTGATTCAGCTTTTCTTTCATGACAAATACTGTATTTACACATGTTATTTTTGAGGAATTATGAGGTTAACTTTTGCTTCTCTGTCACTCTGTTATACAACATTAACCCTGACTCCACAGTTCAGGTTTAGGTACCATGGTGGCTTATTTTAATTATCAATTTGATTGGATTAAGAAACAGGTGAATGAGGTCTACCTTTCTGTGAGAGGGCTTTCCTGAAGATTGGCTGAAGCCAGGAGGCCAACACTGAATGTGGATGACAGTCCTAACAATCCCATGGAGTAGAGTCCAGACTGAATAAAACAGGGAAAAGGAGAGAGATGCCCCTCAGCACCGCCCTTTTCTGCTTCCTGATCCTCTGAGATGTGAACAAGAAGTGTCACCAGCACAGCACAGCTGCTGCTTTCTCTTTTAGCCATGCAGGGCCATGTCCCCTCAAGGTGAGAGCTAAAATAAATCTTTCCTCCCTCCCTCAAGCTACTTTAAAAAAGTATTTATTTTGACTTTATGTGTATGAGTGTTTTGCCTGCATGTATGTAAGTGCACTATGTGCATGTAGTGTCCACAGAAGGAGAAGAGAGGATCAGATCCCATGGAACTGGAGTTGCAAACGATTGTTAGCTGCCATGTGGGTGCTGG
This sequence comes from Rhizomys pruinosus, assembly GCA_009823505.1. Classification (NCBI taxonomy): domain Eukaryota; kingdom Metazoa; phylum Chordata; class Mammalia; order Rodentia; family Spalacidae; genus Rhizomys; species Rhizomys pruinosus. The sequence goes on from VZQC01007285.1 coordinate 5,078, forward strand.
TAACTGAATCCAGGTCCTCTGTAAGAGCAGCCAGTGCACTTAACCACTGAGCTACTCTCCAACTTCCTTAAACTGCTTTTTTTAAAAATTAATTTTGTTTATTTCTGTATGTGTATGAATGTACTGTCTGCATGCAAGTCTGTGCACCCGGGTCGTGCAATGCCACAGAGGTCAGAAGAGGGTCTCGGATTCCCCTGGAACTGGAGTTCTCCTGGAATTGGAGGTTCAGACGGCTCTCGGCCGCCATGTGGGTGCTGGGGATTGAACCCGGGTCCTCTGCAAGAGCGGTCGGAGCTCTTAACCGCTAGGCCATCTCTCCAGCCCCTTAAATTGCTTTTATAAGACATTTGGTCACAGCAATGGAAGAATAATTATTGTAATAAAACCTCTGAGATGTTTCTGAGTTGCTCAGTGTGCATGCACTGTTGAAGTCTGTGTGAAAGCTGGCTTAATTTAGGCTGTCACTTAGTCTGACCCCACTCTTAAGTGTGTTAGGTTTCAGTCCTCGAGGAGGTTGGGCCCCGGGCTCTCTAACTACTCATAGCTGTCAAAAATACCATCTACTGGTAACTGCAGAGCAGGAATAGGGCAGAAGGCTTTATTCCTGCTCTGAATTTGGTTTTCTCTTGAATGTCGAATGCCCTCAAGAAGATTTTAAAAATAACTTAGTATTTCTAGAAAACCAAGGAGGGACAGTGCTGATAATTGTCCAGTCTTTCATCAGTGGAAACCCTGATGATCCCAGACATATTACTTTCAGAATTCATGAATCATGAGATTACACAGTGGTCATGTTTTTCTGTGATGTTAGTCAACTTTAAACATAAATTTCTAAGCCAGGTATGGTGGCTCATGTCTTTAATCCCAGAATTCGGTAGGCAGAGGCAAGCAGATCCCTGTGAGTTCTAGGCCAGCTGGGGCTACAGAGAGACCTTGTCCCCCCAAACAAAAAAACCCAAAACACCCCAAATCAGCTTCTACTTTATTATTTGATAATTGTACATACATTTGAAAAATAGCTTTAAAAACAAAGGCGGGAGTGGGGGTGGGTGGGGGTGGTGGGTGGCTCAGAACCCAGTACACACAGCGGCCAGAGCCTGCAGGCCCCTGACAGCCTCTCTCCTTGGTGGAGCATTCCTCTAATCCCAGCACCTCAGAGGCAGAGGCAGATCTCTGTGAGATCAGGGCAGCCTGGTCCACAAAGTGAGTTGTAGGCCCACTTCCTGGAGCTACAGGGAGATCCTGTCTTTAAAAAAGACAAGAAAAAAAGATAATAGCAAGTTTGCATATTAATAACATGGATGTGGTTGTCTATGTTTACATAAAGGATTAAAACCTGGCTGAATTTTTGATATTGCAGGACACAGAGTACCTTCAGCATTTTTCAGAGTTGATCAATATTTTATCACAGCAACAGAAAAGTGACTAATACACATGATCAAAGAACTTAAGGAAAACACAAACAGTTCAAAGAACTCAAAGAGGAAAGGCATACACTTGTGATGGAAACTCAGGAATATACAATGTGATATTTTGATTTCATAATCATCAATGCTGAGAATGATGCTTCACATAAATATGTAGTACAAAATGGCAGAGGTATATTTAGGGCTATTCCAGAAATTGTTGGAAATTCTGTCCCAGTTCCAAGCCAAAATTTCACTGAACAGTTTTTTATGAGGCTCAAGTCAGCATGCAAACAGGAATTTAAACAATCAAACAATATAATCCAAAGATTCATTCATTTGAAATTTGCACATTAAAGAATGATGTAGTATTTAAAAAGTCTTTTTTTCCTTTCCATAATGAAAACATTGTTTTCAGAAGAGCAGAAAACCTTCTATGTACAGTAAAATTACTGCAGTTCATGACAGACTACTAGATCCGAGCTCAAGTATTTCAGGCAATGTTGTTGATGTTGCAAGGCACGATGGCTTGTGGGATGCAAAGTGCTCAGGTTGGATGCTCAGAGGAAGGCTGCAATGAGGCTGGGTAAGACAGCAGTCCTGGGGGCAGAGGGGCCAGAAGCACTTGGATTCACCACACATTTGGTTTTTAAATACTGTGTGTGTGTGTGTGTGTGTGTGTGTGTGTGTGTCCACACTTGTGTGGAGACCAGAGGTAAAAATAAATTTCTTCATGATGTATTATCTAGTAAATGTTTTGTTTCCATACCTACTTTATATACCAGGGGTTGTATAAAAATTTCTTGGGCAAAAGAGGTCACTCTCAGATGTTGTTCCTTGGGAATCATCCACCTTGCTTTTTGAGACAAGGTCTGCCTGGGCTTTGCTGATTGGGTTCAACTGGCTATTGAGGAAGCCCTGTCTCTTTTCTTCTCTTAAACGCTGGGATTACAAGCACATATCAGCATGCCTAGCTTTTTACATGGGTGCTGGAGGTTGAACTCAAGTCCTCATTCTTGCATGGCTGAGCTACTGTCTCAGACTCCAATTCTGAATTATTATTATTGGGATAAGGTCTCACTTTGTAGTTCAGGCTGTTCTGGAACTACTATGTAGTACAGGCTGGACTTGAATTTATAACAGACCTCCTGCCCCAGCTTCTCAAGTGCTAGGATTCTCAAACCATCCCCTGTGGATGAAGAGGAGAGCATATATTGGTGAAATAGACAAAGGTTACTAGACAGTGTGTTTCATATTCAACCAGACTGTTTTCTTACAGCCTTGAACCTCCGCATTTCTCAGTGCTCCTCTCTCTTTCCCAGGAGGGTGGTCACCCGAGAGGAGTGGGGCCAAGAGGGAGTAAAGGGGACACAGTGAAGAGCAGGCCAAGTGGGAGGTGGGTGGCGCAGGCTCCCTGCTGGGTAGACTCCCCTGCTGACTGGCCTTTGGGTGAGGCTGGGCTGCTGAACAGGGAGCTCAATGGCGACAACTTACCAGTTTCTTATACTCCAGTGCTGACTTTCCACTCAAACAGTGGATACACTGCGACCTCCAAATAAACTGAGCTATCATCACAGGGACTCTTCTGCATCCAAATCGAGCACTCATTCATTAATGGGAGCTTTCAGCCCCGCCCCTTTCTCCAGCTGGTTCCCGGACCGATCCAGAGCATGCTAGGCAAGTGCATGAATCCCCTTGTAGGAAAACAAAATCTAAGCTGTTTTTCCTTTGGGGTGGTGAGATCATGGCTGATTTTCTCTATTCCTTTTAAAAACTTACTATTTAATTAGGTGAAAGCTTTATGAAGACCCTGTATAGCTTTTTATTTTTTAGGACAAAGCAAGCTAGAGCCCATCTCTGCTCCACTGCCCCTAGGTCCTGTGGGTACCAGAGGCCTCCCAACGCATGAGCTTGTGCTCTGTGGTCCCGACTACTCGGTTCCCTCCCATGAAGGGCGATCAGAGCTGGGCTCTAGGATGCAAACGGCTTGCAGGACTCTTAAGAACAAAATAAATAAAGTCCGTGCTGAGAAGTATAACCGACCCTAAGAAAAGGCCAAATCAGTCTGAATTAAAAAGTATATAAAGCTAGACATTTATTAAGGAAATTCAGTCTCCCTCTAGAGCGCACTACAGCCAAAGGTCATCCTGAGGGCCATGGAAAACACGCTTCTGGGAGGAGGGGAGAGCTTTTTATAGGAGGAGGGGAGATGGTAGCCTATTGGAATCTGGCCAATTAAACCAGGCCAGGGGCTCAGATCTGGATGTGGGGGTCTCAGGTCCAGAGGTCTCATGGGAATCTGGCCTGACCGGAAAAGAAAGGAGGGTCTTTCCGTCTATGCCATCTTGGCTTTGCCCCCACCCAACCTAACATGTGCCTCACCTCTTCTAGCGGGGGCCAGGTGGAACTAGAACTGGATTCCGGTTCGCTGGCCTCGGAGACTCTGCACCCTGAATCTAATCCCCGCTGGGGGGTGGAAATAGCCAATGATATGCCCCTATCTTGTCATTATGTCTAAGGACATATCATCACTCCAATCAGGTGTTAATATCCACTGAAGTGCAACAGAATTTCACAGATAACGTTGGGAAATCTGCATAGAGAGAAAAAGTAATTTTATAAAGAAACAGAAATTCTTTATAATCTAATTTTTCTAAGCATACAGGTCATTACTTTTTTCTGTAAACGTAATAGCTACAGCTAAATGCATTTGCTTTTTCTTCCCAGGCATGATTTATTTATTTACTTTCTAGGGTTTAATCATGTCTTTGGTATTAAATATTAGACTGATTCCCTCCCCAAAGACATAACTTATAATATCACAGGGACATTAAATTCAATCATCTTTGGCAATTATTTGGCACTGTCCTGGAAAATTAGCTTGCAGCAGTTGCAAGCAATGGAGTTCAGAGTCTTTATCACCATTTTATTTTGACAAAGCCAGAGCCTGGGCCTGCTGCGGCCTACTGACCCTCCCCAGGGTACAATAACAATACATCCTGGCCTGGGTCTGCATAATGGTAACTGAGCTGCAGGGAATTCACAGGAAGCCTTGACATCCATTCTTTAGGATCTGCTCTTCTGAGACCATTCTTTTTTCCTTTTTCCATTTCTCTTTTAATTACTGTAAAAAGCGAAATCAATCTTTTTTGGGCTGTGAACCTCTAGGGGCTGCTGTTGTACAGTCTACAGACATCCCTACAGCCCCTGGCTACCTCCTAAAGTCAGCCCATTCACCTTACTTTTTACTGGTTTGGAGACTGAACAAAGAAATTGGCATTTTTAGAACAGGAGTCCATCCTATAAACTATATATTTTTATATCTGGACCACGGAAATGCAAGAAGAGAATTAATGAACCTGAAAAACAAGTATTTGGTCAGTCAGAGTTCCTACACCAACCAAATTGATGTTATTCTCATTTATTATTTCCCATATTTTAAAAGCATCACTATGTTTACAGTAGTAAATACACCTTTTTTTTTTTTTGAAAAAGACAGAAACAAAAGAAAACAGATATGTGGTTCATACCTGTAATGGCAGCATTTGGGAAGTAGAGAAGGATCAAGAGTTCAAGGCTCCCTTCACTTAGGTATTGACATGAGACTCTATTTAAAAAAATGGGGGGGGGGAGCGGTGGATAACAGTAAGAAAAGATAAACATCATTAAAGAAAAGTGACATTACGTTGCCAGAACAATGTCCTTTAAGCTACAGCTTGTTGAGGAGAAGATGCTTCTAGGGCCAGGCCAGGCATCTTCTCCCTGAGGTAAGCACAGGAAAGTCCTGGAGGGGTTAGAACAGTAGGGTTCCTGAGGCATCCATCTCTAAAGGCAGGCAGACTGAGGTAAGGGGCCAGGGAAATGCTGTCTTCCATAGGAATGGATCTCCCCACCTTTCCCCTATTGTTTCTTCCTTTCCACAGCCTTTTCTCTCTCCATTTCCTCCGTGGGTGGTTAGGTTACACTTTGGGGTATGTTTTCCTTATAGCAGCAGATTGTTCTGCAGGGCCAGAGCATAGACAGAGCACTTACTGTATTGTCTTGCTCAGAGAAGCATTTTAACAAGGTACCACTTGACCCTTAGAGGAGAGACTCCCTCAGGTCTGATGGTATCAAGAAACAAACACATGGCTGTTTGTGTACATGGTCCAAATCTTGGTGTCCAAGGGAAGAGGTGACACAAGCACTACAAGCCCTCTTCATTCTTGACATAGTAACAGCTGTGAGATCTCATTGTTTCTCTTCATAGCTATTTATCTCGATGTTGTTGGACTTTCATTATCCAGCCACTCCTGTTGGCCCTCACTTTTGACACACTGCCACTTCACTGTCAAACTGTTTTATAGCATGGGCATCTATGGGGTAATTATTTTTGTGGTGCTAGAGGTTGAGTTTAGGACCTTGTGTATGATAGGCATGTGCTCCACCAGTGAGCCATGTTTTCAGGGTTATGAGGCTTTTCGATAAAAATCTTCAGATCTTGCTAGTGCAGATATGTAAAATAAAAAAAAAACCCTAGATCTTCAGGTTTTCCCCCCTTAAAGGTATTATTTTGCTTAAAATAAATAGCAAAGCCAAATTGTCTGGCTGCTGGACACATGTTGGTCACATGTTGTTCTAGCCCTTTGTCAGTCATTTATACACGTGGTTTTGTATCATTGTACTGGAGTAATTTTGCCAGAGAAGACCACTCAGACACAAAATATGGCCAAAAGAAAGTCTTTAGTCAGCTGACAGCTACATACCAGACCCTCTGCCCAGTGTGTGTGTAGTGGTGAGTCACAGTTGGGAGATGTTTATATAGGAAAAACCATATCCAGGGTGGAAAGTTCAAGTTTCCAAGCTTAGGGGGGTTAAGCCACTCTAACAATTTCTAATTTTTTAAAGCAAGCCAAGCATAAAGTACAGAAGCCATGCAGAATGAGTTAGTTTCTAAGTAACCAGGTACATGCTGACCTGTCCTCAAAACTGTCCCAGTTCAATTGAATTAGCCTTTTTTAAAATTACCATACTTTGAGTTAAGTTTTACTGCTGGGCTCAGCTGAGACTCATGGCATAGCTATAGGCAATCTTGAGGTGCCTTATCACACCATGTGTGTTATACACTTGGGCAATCTGATTCAGTCATGAGTTTGCCACTGTGAACCTTTGAAATATGGTGTGTATAAATTAAAATGTGCTGTGAGAATCCAATGCATCTTTTGTATAAAAGACTAAAATTAAAAAAAAATCTAATAAAACATCAATTGAAAATTTTATTTTCTCTTTTCACACACAATAAACCAAGAACAATACAAAATTACAATGACAAAACAAAGCGAAACAGGGGCTAGAGAGATGGCTCAGTGGTTAAGAGCGCCAACTGCTCTTGCAGAAGACCTGGGTTCGATCCTCAGCACCCACATGGTGGCTAAGAACCATCTTTTTTTTTTTTTGGTCTTTTTGAGACAGGGTCTCCCTGTAGTCCCAGCTGTCTTTATCTCCAGTTCCAGGGGAATCTGACACCCTCTTCTGACTTCCACGGCATTGCACTACACGGGTGCACAAACCTACATACAGACAGTACATTTGTACACAAACAAAATAAAGAAAATAAAACAAAAAAACCCAAAGCGAAACAAAAGGGGGAATTTCCATTTCTTTTCTGGTGAAATAAAGAATGAGTCTACAGGCTTGGTATGTAATACTTCTCTTTTTTTCTTCCCCCTCCCCTCTTTTTTTTCCCTTACTCTTTCGGGGCTACCAGAAGGATGACTGTTTACTGGCTGGTCCAGGAAGCCTTGAGTTCTCAGCTGAGAAAGAGTCTGGTTAATGTGGGGCAGTCTCATCACTAAACTGCCTAGTCAATTTCTAGCTCCTGTTTAGTTATGTTACCCTGTGAAAAAGGTCACCATTATCGCCAGAAGGGATTTGTGATGCTGAACACTCTGACTTCTTCCATGCTGAAAAGGGAAGTTAGGTGTGGTAACTGGGGTATTCTGAATTCAGAGGATCAATCTAAAGGACCCCCGACAGGATAACTATAGAGGGGAAAAAGTCCTTGACTAGTTCCTGTGAAAGTAAAGTAAAAGTTAGTGTAGTTAGGTACACAATCTAGGCAGGGGACCAGGAGAAGTAAGAACAGGATGAATTCAAATGTCCGACTTAAAAGTCCATTAGAATTTCTTGACCAGGGGTTTCAAAGCATCGATTTATTAGGTTCCTCCTTCTGTTCATTTGGCCATGATGTCTGGACTCAGGATCTGCTTCCCAGGCATTTTAATAGTCAATATACGAGTTTTCACTTTGTTGCTGGAAAGAGGAAATTTTATTATTGAGCATTAATTGACAATAGTAGACTTGTCCTTTGGCTGCAGGTGACCCTACATTATTAATCAAGGCCAAGATCTAAGGTTTTGTGCCTGCTTAAGACTATTTCATATAACTTTAAGCCTATTATCTGGAGGCACAAGTTTTCTGCCTTTAAAAGAAATATATTGAGTGTCTTTTGTTTATACTTTCTGTTTTGGTGTTTAAGTCCACACAATTAGCCCAGATTAACCAAACTTTGGTCAGCTGAGGCTCTGGTCTTCAGTAGGCACTCTGGTTTTTGAGGTAGGGAGCGCCTGGCTCCTTCTGTCGGTTCTTACCCAGTTCCCTCTACGGAGGACAAGGTCAGCTCTTGCTAGGCCAGGCTTCCCTTTGGAGCATGAGGCAGCTTTGCTCTAAGTTGACCTTCCTCTTTATAGAATGGATGCTGGCTGGGGTTCTGTTAGTGGATCTCCAAGACCTCCCTGCACAGGAAGCCTGGTGATTCACAATTGCAGAACATTTTAAGAGATACCCCTGTATAAAATCCCCTGGGACTAATTGACATCAGAGGACAAGGAACAAAATTTCCCTTAAATCCCTTGGCTGAATTGGTATGGGCATTAAGAATGGGAATTAAGTATCTAAAAAGTAAAATTACACAAATCTGATACTTTTAATTACTATATCATATTTAGATAAAGCTCAAAGAAAAGCCTAAGAAGCCTCAAAGAAACATTAACTGGAAGAGATTTATTTATTTATTTATTTATTTATTTATTTAATTTCTTTTTAAATAAATTCATTCTTTTTTGTATTTTTTAATTTAATTTTTATTTTTTGTGTATGAATGTATTGCCTGCATGTGTGTAAGTGCACTCATGTCATGCAATGACCAGAGTCAGAAGAAGGTGTCATATTACCCGGAACTGGAGTTATAGACAGTTGTTAGCTGCCACGTGGGTGCTGGGAATTGAACCCAGTTCCTCTGCAAAAGCAGTCAGTGCTCTTAACTGTTGATCGATCTCTCCAGCCCTGGAAGAGATTTAATACCATAGGATAAGCAGGCAAAGCTATCAAGAGAGATTTAAACTATTTTAGGCGTATCTTAAATGTAAACGGTTTACTTCAAACATAAGTAGTCTCTTTACTTACCCAAACCCCAAATCCTAGTTTTTAATTAACCAATAACCAGAAAAATACCTACTGACCAGAATTAAGTAAATTAATTAATTAAGTAAATTAAATAAATTTTACCAAGTCCGTCCAAACTATCTCCTCTGCTGCATGTGGCTGGTTCAGGGAAGTAAAGGTAGGTTTTCTTGAGTCAGGTTATCTTGAAATGGGCAGAGCAGATATCAAAAGTAACACTTGCGCAATAGACAGAGACAAAGAATATCTTTCAATAGTGAGAGGTAACCCATTACTTGTCTATGCCACTTTAATCTGAATTACAGCTAGAAATCCAGTACAAGCCAGGAATGGACTAGAACCAACCACAACCCTGTGTGGTTATAATCTCATTTAGACCATTAGTAAACTAGCTTTACTGTTTATACCATTCTACTCTGGAAACATTTAACCACTTCAATCCAATACAAATATCTTACTTTCTGAGATGAAAAGCATGTTTGGCAGAATGCATGAGCTCTGGTGGGGTGGAGGGGTAAGGTGGGGGACACAGGTCTATATTTGATTAGTAACAATCTTGTACAAAAATATGTATATAATAAATAATAATAATTTAAAAAGTATCTTACTTTCTAATAAACTTTGCAAAATTTATCCCCATCCAGATGAATGGGGCCGTTCCCCCAGACATATCACCACAAACTAAAAACCTTAAAGTGACCCACATCCCAAATGCAAAACACAACCAATGGCCTCGAATTCTATTTAACATCATGACTGTATTAACACGGTGACTCCTCCTTATTTCTTAGTGCCATTTACTTGTATTATTTTTTTATCCTCTTTTCACCTTGGGATAATATCTATCTTTTTTTTTTTTAATTTTGGAGACAGGGTCTCCCTGTAGCCCCAGGTGGCCTGGAACTCACTCTGTAGACCAATCTGGCCTTGAACCCACAGAGATCCATCTGCCTCTGCCTCTTGAGTGCTGGGATTAAACGGATGCACCCCTACGCCTGGCAGATAATATCTATCTTCAAAGATGAGGTAAATTTCTTGGAGACAAGAAAAAAAAAAAGATGAGTTTTGTTTCTTAATCCATTCTACTAGTCAATGCCTCTTAATTGGAGAATTTAGTCCATTAATATTTAAAACTGTTGTTGAAAGAATTAAGTTGCTTCCAATCATTTTGATTTCTAGTACATTCTTTTTGTAATTTTTAATTTTTTATTTTTTAAATTTTATTTATTTTTTTATGTGTATAAATGTACTGTCTGCATGTAGGTTTGTGCACCCATGTCATGCAAAGCTGAGGAGGTCAGAAGAGGGCATCAGATTCCCCTGGAACTGGAGCTAAAGATGGTTCTCAACCACCACGTGGGTGTTGGGGATCGAACCTAGGTCCTCTGCAAGAGCAGTCGGTGCTCTTAACCACTAGGCCATCTCTCCAGCCCCTCTAGTACATACTTAATCTAAGTTTTTATTTCCATAGTGGTAATATCATTTGTTTTCTGGTGTTGATTGGTTGTAGTCATCCCTGCCCTTTGTATTGTTTAAAGTATTCTCTGCAGAGATGGCTTACTGGAGAGGAATTCTTTCAACTTATTTATATAATGGAGCATTTTCCTTTCTCCTTCAATTATAAGAGACATTTTGCTGGAAAAAGTACTCTTTTAGAACTGGGATTATTTTAGACCAGGCTCTTCTGGCTTTCATCATCTGCACTGAGAAATCAGCTGTAATTCTGATAGGCTTTCCTCTGTAGGTAACTTGTTGCTTTTCTTTTGCAGCCTTCAGTATCCTTTCTTTGCTTTGAACATCTAGTATTTTTACTATGATAGGGTGTGGAGAATTTCTTTTTCTGGTTCTGTCTGCTTGGTATTCTATATGCTTCTAGTACTTGCATAGGTATCTCTTATTTTAATTTGGTAAAAATTTCCTCTAAAATTCTGTTGAAGACCTGAGCCATATCATTATCCTGCCAGTTTTCTTCCTCTTCTATCCCTATAACTTGTAGTATGGGTCTTTTTATAGTATCCCACAGTTCCTGATTGTTCCATTCTTGTGTGTATGTGTGTGTGTGTGTGTGTGTGTGTGTGTGTTTAACTTTTCATAATTTTTACTTGACTTACCCAATTCTTCCATATTGTCTGCCAATGTTGATATTTTATTTTCTACTTCATCCATTCTATTATTAAGAGTTTCTCCTGCTCTCTCTGCTTCCTGTGCTCATTGGAAGATATGAACCTCAGCTTTCTGCTCCAGCTCTTGCCACCATGCCTCCCACCAAAATGGACTCTAATTTCCTGGAACCCTCAATTGTAAGCTCAAATAAACTCTTCCTTTTATAAATTCCCTTGGTCATGGTGGTTTTATCACAGTAACAGAAAAGTGACTAATACAGTTTTTTGGTACCAGAGTGGGCTGTTGGCTGTGAAGAACTTGGCCATGTGGGTGTTTAGAGAAATGTGAAAGACTTTGGAACTTTGGTCTAGAAAAGCTGTTGACTGCTGTAAGCAGAGCTTAATGGGCCATTCTAGTAGAAGCCTAGAAGAAAGCAATGCTGAAAAAATGTATGTTCCAGAGGGAAATAAAGACTTAAGCAGCAAGTGGGATATTTTGTCAAAGATTCTGGGTGGAGTTTGCCCACAGCCCAAATGCTTGCCTGAGGCTAAGTTGAAAAGCAATGGATTAATTTCTTTGGTGGAGGATATTTTAAGACAGCCTAATGTAGAAAGGGTGGCATAGCTATTAATAGTGAATATTATATAGATCTACAGTGAAAAAGAGCAAATAGGGCAGAAAGAAATGCAGAATATATAGCTTGGATTGGAAAAGTGCAGGAGGAAGATTAATGTTGGAGCCAAGGCATGTGAAAGAGAGGCTCCCTTTGATAAGGAGATTAAAGTGATTAAGGAGAGGCCTAGATATTTACAAGTAAACAATGGGAAGAGTACCTACAGGGCAAGACCACACCCAGATAAGCCTCCAACTTTTGAAAGGAAAAAACTGAAGGGGTTTTCTACTCCAAAAAGTCCAGTGCAGAGAAAAGTTGCAAATGTGGTTGAAATAGGCTAGGGTCCATCTCAAACTTGCAGCCAAACTCAGTTTTCATTCACCTGGTGCTGGCTTTAGAGGCATGAAGGATGCAAGAGTGAAGGGGTCATCAGTTCTTCCTCTGTGGTTTCAGAGAGCCAGGCAGAGTGCAGCAGGGGTGTCCTTGCATAAAGAAGGCCCCGATAGGCCATTGCATGAAGCTGTGAATGTGAAGCATGGTTGGCAGTGGAGACCCCAAGAAGACATTCAAGATGCCACAGCTGTGAGACCAAAGAGAGCTGCATACAGGGAGTGGTACCAGACTAAGGAAGAGATGTATGTTGCACACAAAGCTTGAAGAACTGAGCCATCTAAGCCCTTTGGAAGTAAAGTCCCAGAAGTCACACATGGAGCTACTGGACTTTTTGGTCTTATTTTGGTCCAGTATTTCCTCACTATACCTCTATTCCTCCCTTCTGGAATGGGAATGTGTATTCAGTTCCACTATACATTAGAAGTATGTAATTTGTCTTTTGATTTTATAGTAGCTTACAGTTAAGAGATTGGCCTGGATCTTAGAAGAGACCTTGGGCTACGGACTTTTGAATAGTTTTGAGATTGGTAAAGATATGGGGACTTTTAAGGTTCGACTAAATGCATTTTGCATTTTATATGGTCATGAGCCTATGGGGGCCAGGGAGTGGAATGTGGTGGTTTGAATGAGACTGTCCCCCATAGGCTTTAAGTATTCAGATATTTTGTCCCCAGTTGATGGCCATGCTGGAGGAAGTACGTCACTGGGGGTGTTCAACAACCCTCGCAGTCTCCAGGGTCTCTCTCTTGGCTTCCTATGCTCATTGGAAAATGTGAACCTTGGCTTTCTGCTCCAGTTCCTGCTACCATGCCTCCTGCCACAATGGACTCTAATACCCTGGAACCATCGATCATAAGCTCAAATAAACTCTTCCTTTAATAAGTTCCCTTGGTTGTGGTGGTTTTATCACAGCAGCAGAAAAGTGACTAATACAATGACCAATGCAACTTATAGAAAGAAGAATTTATTTGGGATATGATCCCAGTGGAGAGTCCATAGTGATGAGAGAGGCATGGTTGCAGGAGGTAGCTAGATCAGAAAGGTGAATGATTGCATCTTAAAGCTGGCTAGAGATTTAATGACTAGAAATTTAACAAAGCTTAGGAACTCTCAAAGTTCTCCCCCAGTGACATACTTCCTCTGGCATGGCCACACCTCTTACAGCCTTCCCAAACAGTAGCAACTGGGGGCTAACTGTGCAAATACTTGAAGCCTGCGGTGACATACTCATTCAAACCAGAACCTAAGCAGTAATCCTTTCCCATGACCTTAAGCAATGACTGTTATCTCAAGTCAGTTAATATTTTTTTATAGATACAACTTCAGAACCTATAAAATCATATATATATATATATATGTACATATACATATATGTATATATGTGCATATATATATATATATATATATATATACATTATGTAGGTAGAGTAAAAAAAGTTTTCCCATCCTTTCCAAGTTGCTTGTGCAATGTTGTATTTCTTTTTTCTTTTTTTATTAATTTTTATTTATTTCTGTATGTGTATGAATGTACTGTCTGCATGCAAGTCTGTGCACCCGTGTCGTGCAATGCCGCAGAGGTCAGAAGAGGGTCTCGGATTCCCCTGGAACTGGAGTTCTCCTGGAATTGGAGTTTCAGATGGTTCTCGGCCGCCATGTGAGTGCTGGGGATCGAACCTGGGTCCTCTGTAAGAGCAGTCGGTGCTCTTAACCGCTAGGCCATCTCTCCAGCCCCCTGTATTTCTTTTTTCATTTCAACTTGAATTTTCTTAAATGTTTCTCTCTCTTTTGTAATTTCATTCCAGAATTTATCGTTGTCTCCTTTCAATTTATCCCTGTCTTCTTTTAGGTCCCTGACTTTTTCATTTATAATAAGCTCCTTAAATTCCCTCAACTCCTTAATTTCTCTAATCATATTCATAATTGTTCTTTTGAGATCTGTATCCTGAGTTATATCTAAGGGGTTTTCACTAAAGGGTACTTAAATAGGGGTATTAGTATTTGGCAGAGATCCACCTGAGTCTTTTGTATTATTTTTCTTTCATTGAGCTTTAGGAATTTGGGTAGCTCCTGTTGGGAGTGGTTCTAGTGTGAAGCTTAGGTGTTTATTGAGCTGACACTGATGTTGGTTATACTCTTCAGGTGTTTGTTGGCTTCTTAATTGATTGTACAGGTGTGGATCCTTTAGGCTCCAAAATTTCAAGTTTATCCTAAAACTGTACAGGCCAACACCCCTCGCCCAACCAGCAAACAGTTTTCCCAATGGACTAAACCACACAAAACCCAAGTCAGCCTGAACCCCTCCAGGTCTGTGGAACCCACACCCTGAGGGGCCCAGGTACTCCTGGTCCTGTGGGCTGGAAGGTCACACCGCTTCCCCTGCAATGCAGCTGGAGTCTCCGACCTCTAAGTAGGATGAGCCCCAATCACCTACCCAGTGAGATGTGCTCACAGAACCACTATCCACCACCTGTAATCTACCTACTGAGCCTCTAGGGCCAGGCGTGAAGGTCTGTACCTGGGTTCAGTAGGAGAAAGGCTCAGCTGACACCTGGGCTTTTCCTGTTTTCTCCTGACACCCTTGTGCGATGGCTATATCGCCAAACTGTAGTCCCCAAGGATCCAAATACCCTTGGGCCACCTCTGATGCTTCCCAACACTCTTAGGAACCCCTAAGTCCCCCTGCCTGACTTTGCCATTTCTTGCTCAGAATGCACCCACCTACCTGGGAGCCCCATTTGGAAAAGCTCCGAATGTCAGTTTTTTTTGGGAGGCATATTTTTTTTTGAGACAGGGTCTCCTGTAGCCCAGCTGTCCTGGAACTCACTCTGTAGACCAGGCTGGCCTTGAACTCACAAAGATCCACCTGCCTCTGCCTCTTGAGTGCTGGTATTAAAAGCACACGCCACTACATCTGGCTCCAACTTTTTTTTAACCATTTTAAAATAACAGTTTGGGTGTTGGAGAAATTGCTCAGCAGTTAAGAGCACTGACTGCTCTTGCAGAAGACCAGGGTTTGATTCCCAGCACACCTATGGTGGCTGACAACCATCCATAACTCCATTTCCAGGGGATCCAATGCCTTAGTCTGACCTCCATGGGCATTGTATGACATGGGTCATACTTAAGTGTATGCAGGCAATACACATAAATAAAATAAGTAAAATATTAAAAAAAGATATAATAAGCTGGGCGTGGTGGTACACACCTTTAATCCTAGCACTCAGGATGCAAGGGCAGGTGGATCTTTGTGAGTTCAAAGCCAGCCTGGTCTACATAGAGAGTTCCAGAACAGCTGGGGCTGCAGGGAGACCCTGTCTCAAAAAGACCAAGAAGAAAAATAACATTTTGATGTTAGGTTAAATAAAATCTTAATAGGATGAAATTTACCTGTTTCTATTTACTTTTAAACATGATTACTAGAAAGTGGGAAATTACCTAGGTGGCTTAAATATTTCTGTGGACAACTCTAGTATATATAATGTAATTTTATATAAATGTAGTAGTATATTTTATATAATGTAGTAGTATATATAATGGTTTTAAGGGTTTGTACATGGACGTTTTCTCTCCAGGCTCTTGACACTTGACTATAATATCATTTTAGATCCAGTGAAATCAGTAAGCCTTTCGGCAATACTAGGAAATGTTCTTAAAATGTTTTAAGTGTTTTCAAAGAGACATAAGTATTAGTAATCACATCTATGCTACCAAGGAGACCATGTACAATTATGTCTACTGCATATTTGGGATATGTATTATATATAAATACACACTTATTGCAAGTAAGGGATGCTGTAGTTCTGAATTAATGTCCTAACTCTGCTCACTAGTCATCCAGTGACTTTAGCCAAGTAGGGATGAAATCAGCTGTCTGTGCTGCTGTCCCTGCCATTTGTCTCTCCTACACTTGCACTGGTTTTTTTTTTTTTTTTTTAATTCCCTATTGCTTGGCTCTGGAATGTTTATTTTTTTTTCTATCAGGGTTTTAGACACCAATTTCAGTGATCTCTCAGCCTCTGTCTGAAAATGCTCAGTAGGAGGATTAAAATAGAACACATTCAACAAATTTCTCTGACTATCAGAACGTGAGTGTGGGGACATGGGATTCCCAGGACGTGACCTGCAAATGGTCTATAAGTCTGTGGGGACAGTTTTGTCACTTGACACTCATTGTCACTATTTCCATCTTTCTCGGTTGCCCTGGGTTATGGCCTTTTGAGAAGCATGTCTCATGCCATATTCTGACTTTTGTTGAGAGAAGTTTCTGCTTTTCTTTTGTGTAGAAAGAGTTAGACTCTGTGACACTCTTTTATGCTTCACTAGGAAGCATCCCATTATTGCCTCACAATTCTGAACAGTAACCAGAATATTGATTCAATAGCAACAACACTGGGGGAAATGATCTACCTCCCTCTGTCCAGTAACAGAGCATCCAAACCTCTGGATGACAAACAGTACTAGGTAATCCACACTGCACAAATAAGTGCTCAGAGTGTGGCTTTTATAATAGTTTATTGGGGTAAACAAATATATAAATTAATTTGCATGTGGTGTGTGTGTGTGTGTGTGTGTGTGTATGTGTGTGTGTGGTGTATTCAGAAGCCATAGCAAGACATTTGGTGATTTTGTGTCTTCCTCTATCATTCTTCATCTTACTGCTTGAGACAGGGTCTGTCATTGAACTGTAAGGTTGCCATTTCTGCTAGAGCTGGCTGGAAAGCTCTTGTGATACACCTGTTTCCAACTCCCCAGTGGTGAGCTTACAGGTAAGCACAGCCATAATCCACTTTTTATGTGAGTTCTAGGGATTCAAACTCAGGTACTCAGGCCCTCATTTTTTGCATCAAGGGCTCTTATCCACTGAGCCATCTCTCCACCCCTCCCCCCAATATTGCATATCTTTCTTAACTTTAGAAATAAAGATGAGAGAGGGGTAAGTTAAAATGTATATTTTCAAGTTGAAAAAAATGGCAGCCAAGTGGATAAGATAGTGGTGTCATCCTGCTTTCTCATTAGACTTGCTCAATAAAGCATTTGTGATTTTCCTAAAATATCTTGGAGATTGAGAATTATAGATGAAATGCAGTTGGGAAGTGGATTGTTTCTGAATGGCTGGAGAAGATAGAGTCAGAGTCCAGGGAGAGTTGCTTTGTATGTTGCTTTCACTAAACTGCCCTGGCCAGTGGGCAGGGCGAAAATGTTGGGGCCTCTTCTCAGATCCCTCAGTGTTCCAAATTGTTTGTCCTCAGGCCTAGGAGCCTAGAGATGTTTGAGGGATGAGGCTCGCTTCTGTCCTGAGCCACTTTTGAACACACTATGAAGCCCCTGGTCTTTTAAAAAGATTTGAGGTGCTTGTCCAATAACCAACACTGAATGAATGGTGGGGACCGTGCATATAGTTGACAGAAAGGAGGATATGCTCTTTCATATATTGGTCATTGCATTGGTTTTCTGATGTCCCAAGAATTCCCTCGTCATTTAAATAAAAGTAAACACAGAGGATGCACCATATAGAAAGTGGTATATTGTAGCATTGTTTCCATGTCCTGTCACCAGCTGTATCAGTGCCTTCTTCTCAAACAGCAGGCAAACCAACTCTTAATTCTAAATGATTTCTAGGGCAAAAGTAGCAAAGGCAAAAATTCATCATGTATGTCTGAGGCATTGCCTGGCTCCTGGCTGCTTCGGTTTCCACTGCTTATAGACAGCAAAGCTGAAGAGAGTGGTTTCACAGTGGGGCCGGTGGAGTCAGGCTACTGGAAGTAGGGAGACTGCTGGAAAGACATTTAAAAAACATTTTATTTATTATTTTTATTTTATGTGTATGAGTATATTGCCTGCATGTAGGTAGGAGAACCTGTGTCAAGTAATGCCCATGGAGGTCAGAAGAGGGTATCAGATCCCCTGGAACTGGAGTTATACCTGGTGGCTAGCTGCCATGTGAATGCTGGGAATTGAACTTGGGTCCTTTACAAGAATATCAAGTACTTTCCAGCCCCTAGAAAGACATTTTGGTCATTTATTGTTCAGTGAGAATATAGCTCCTAAACAGTAGGCTCTGTCTGCTTTTCCTGAGGAGGAGGAAATGGCTTCCTGGTCAGACTCTTCATGCTTATCCCCATGTGAACAGTCAGCTCCTGTGGGTTTTCTCATCAGAGTGACTTAGCGGTGAGGACTCTGCTCACTCGAGTGGGCAGACCCTGACCACAGCACTCTGTCCTCAGGGCTCAGGAGCCATTCCTGGGGCTTGTGAGATAACTGGTTCAATTCCTGCTGTGCCATAGATCAGGGATACTGGTAGAGGGGGTTGCTGCTTTGCCCCTTAGGGGCAAGCTCACAGCAAGGCTGCTTGCTTTATGGGGCACAGTCCATTCAAATCTGGGTTGGACAACATACAGCTCCCCAGAAGTTCCCATCCTCATTAGCCTCTTGAATGTGAACATCTGTCAAGTACCCTCTGCCTTGAAAGACATGGTTAGGAAGGACCTGTGTCCTATCTGCCCATCCCAGGCCACTGGCCAGGCTGTGGGGGCTCAGGGCAGGCTGTTAACAGCTCCAGACTCAGGTCAGCACTCCTACAGAGGAACAGAGGTCATAGTTCTCTTGATTTGCCACTTTTGGGACACAGATAACAAGTTAGGCAGACCAGCTCTCCTGGGGCTACATGCAAAGGTAGGTAGAGCACATCCTAAGGACCATATCTGGGCTCACATCTGGGCAGTTCTAGTCTCAGAGACCTGCAGTGGCATCCATTACTGACTTCTGGCCAACGAGCTCTGAAGACCTGCACTGTCTTTCCTGCCTTCATGTTCCCTCACCACCTGCATTCAGCATTTCTCACCAGGTTTTGTTCTTCCCATTACTATAGACGGGGTCAGCACTACACCCTCCCTCTACCCTCCCTCTGGAACTCTGGGAGTTATGTGCCCTCTGCCTGGCTGCCCTCTCCCTTGGGCTACCTTATGGCTCTCCTGGGTTGTGCTCCACTTTCTTAGACTCTTTTCAAAGCCAACTCTCCCCAAAGGCCTGAAACCCAGCTCCCCTCCTCACTGGTCTTGTGTCGTTTTCTCTCAGGCTCCTTCTCAACACCTGAGAGTTTAGTCACAGGTTTGTTTATTTGCTATCACCAAACATAAAGCCCATAAAATTATGATTTTGACTTATATATTGCTACATCTTAGTGCCCTTGCATAGCACATGGACATAATAGAGGGTAAAGCCAATCTATTTAAATAAAGAATTGGTGCCTATAAGAATCCATTTGGGGAGCTGGAGAGATGGCAGAGTGGTTGATTTGATTCCTAGTACCCACATGGTGGCTAACAACCATCTGTAACTCTGGTTCTAGGGGAATCTGACACCCTCTTCTGACTCAGGCATTGCAAGATATAGGTGCACTCACACACATGCAAGCAATGCACCAATACATGCAAAAATAATGGAAAAAATATTCAAAAAATCCATTTGTGAGTATCAAGGCTGCGACTATAAGAAAACAACCCATCAGAGTATAAATCCTTAAATTGGGTTCTCTAATAACCCAGCACAGTATTAATCCTTAGATTGTGTTCTAACAACCCAGCACAATATAAATCCTTAGATTGTGTCCTAACAACCCAGCAGAGTATAAATCCTTAGATTGTGTTCTAACAACCCAGCAGAGTATAAATCCTTAGATTGTATCCTAAAAACCCAGCACAGCGTAAATCCTTAGATTGTGTCCAAACAACCTAGCACAGTACAAATCCTTAGATTGTATCCTAATAACCCAGCACAGTGTAAATCCTTAGTTTGTGTACTAACAACCCAGCACAGTGTAAATCCTTAGATTGTGTCCTAACAACCCAGCACAGTGTAAATCCTTAGATTGTATCCTAACAACCCAGCACAGTGTAAATCCTTAGATTGTGTCCTAACAACCCAGCACAGTATTAATCCTTAGATTGTGTCCTAACAACCCAGCACAGTGTAAATCCTTAGATTGTGTCCTAACAGCCCAGCACAGTATAAATCCTTAGATTGTGTCCTAACAACCTAGCACAGTATTAATCCTTAGATTGTGTACTAATAACCCAGCACACTATTAATCCTTAGATTGTGTACTAATAACCCAGCACACTATTAATCCTTAGATTGTGCACTAATAACCCAGCACACTATTAATCCTTAGATTGTGTTCTAACAACCCAGCACAGTATAAATCCTTAGATTGTGTCCTAACAACCCAGCACAGTATAAATCCTTAGATTGTGTCCTAACAACCCAGCACAGTGTAAATTCCTAGATTGTGTCCTAACAACCCAGCACAGTGTAAATTCCTAGATTGTGTCCTAACAACCCAGCACAGTGTAAATCCTTAGATTGTGTCCTATCAGCCCAGCACAGTGTAAATTCCTAGATTGTGTCCTAACAACCCAGCACAGTGTAAATCCTTAGACTGTGTCCTAACAACCCAGCACACTATTAATTCTTAGATTGTGTTCTAACAACCCAGCACAGTATAAATCCTTAGATTGTGTGCTAATAACCCAGCACAGTGTAAATTCTTAGATTGTATCCTAACAACTCAGCACGGTATTCATCCTTAGATTGGGTAAAGCATACCCTTACTTTCATTATTCTATTTCACCATCCCTTCATAGCCCACCTCACATGGATATCATGGAGTTCCTTCCTTTGTCTTCTCTTCTCTTTACACTTCCTCTTCTCTTGGTTCCATAGAACTCATTGGGGTGAGGACTTTCTTCCAGCAGAGCCTGTGGTCCATGTGTGCTGTGTGTGGCCCTCAGGACTCCCCAGAACACAAGCTAATCAGTGTTTTCTGTGATGACCTCCGAATACACCAAGGTCTCTTCAACCATTTTGATACCTCTGGGACCAAAGAGGAGCACACTGGAGGCACAAGGGTGGGAAACTCCATACTACCGAAGAACTGTGCAAGACAGTTCTGATTGCCTTGGATTGACCCAGCTCTCCTTTCTTCTTGTCATTCTCATGGAACATAGTGGAACAAGGGGTAGAGAGAAAAGTAATGCCCCTCTCAACTCTCATTGACAAAGCTCCCTCATGCAACAGAGGGCCATGAACACAAAAGGTCACAAATGGCCAAAGCATAGAGTGTGGGTCCTTAGACAGGATTCCTGTATTAAACTCCACCTACCCAGGGCTCAGGGACCATTGCAGAAGGGGAGGTGGAAATATTGTAAGAGCCAAGGGAGGTGGTGCATGAACATCTGGAAACAAGTCTTACAGGCTTCTGGAATCCTGTTCACATGAATCTACAGCAATGGTGTCAGCATGCACAAGACTCATGCAAACTCAAGCTGTCAACAGCATAGAATGGGGGAAGTGGGCAGGAGGCCCCAATCTTAGCTGAATCACCATTGGCAACCAATCACTGCTGGGTGAGGAAGAGCTGATCTTGTAAGGGAGTAATTCTAGATATGAATTGGGGATGAAGTGGGGGATGTTACTGAGGGATGTCAGGGGACACTAACTTGACACACAGACCTTAACATAAATGACAGATGTATGAAATCTATCAGGAAGGCTATGGGAAGGTGCAGATGGGGAGGGAGTATAAAGATGTTTTGTATGAAATATACAAAATTCAATTAAAAATTTAAAAATAAAAGAATAAATAGAATGTGCTAGAAAAGCAACATCCTAAGCAAGGGAGGGACTGGTTGACACAATCCAAGCTCTTCTATAGGAGCCAAGAAACAGATTTTCTTTAAGGTTGTGTTGTACAGAGGTCAAGTCCAGGGTGGACCCCTGGCAAGATCCTTAGCCAGGGTGCAGGTGGGGTGAATGTGAAAGAGGCTCCATTCGCATAGGGCAACCTTCTGAGCCAAGTGGACTGGCTTGTAATTTGACCCAGGCTCCTTTTGTCCCTTGCCACCTCTGTGTCAGGAGTAAAGCTGCTTTCTGTAGCTCATCACACAAGTGTGCTCTGTCTTGCTGGCTCAGACCGGTAACCAGTGTACAGTGAAGTTGCCTTCTAGAGTGCTGCTTTAGAAGGTGTGTAGAACACTGCAGAGGGTCATTTCACCAGCTAAAAGAATATGTCTCTCTCCTACCTTCCCCCTGCTGTCAGACATCACCTGTGTGCAACGTGCCCTCTCCCGGGTCCCAACTGTGTCTCCAAAGCAGTCCAGAGGCAGCCCAAGGTCTAGGCCCAGTTTCAGGGGGAGAAGTGAGGAGTCTGCAATCATTGGAGGAGGCAGGCACAAGACTTTATTAGATAGATCAAAGCCAAGGACACTACAGCTCCCTGAGGTGGGGCAGGGTCCTAACCTACCCAGCCTGAAGGGGTCCCATGTTATTCTTGTTCCCAGTGATTAAACCTGTGTGTTATCTCCAAAGCAACCCCTTTTGCCTTCAGAGTCTGGGGTTCTCAGGATCCAGGGGCAAACAACTTGCTGTCAATCAACTCTCCATGTTAGGCATAAAGGTGTCATTTCTCTTCTTCTAGGGTGACCTGGGCCTGTATGCATTCTTTGCCCAATATCTTTCCTTTTAAGTTGGAGGATAAATCACTTAAAACAGAGCACACTATCCTCCAAGAGTCAGGTGAGATAAGTCTGGTAAAATTGTACACCTGTGTGACCTCTTCTCTAGTCAAGACATAGATATTTCATCGCCAGCCAGTTCCTGTGTCTCTCACTATAGCTTAGTTTGGCCTATTCTAGAACCTCATACAGAATAGAATGTAGGCATTCTTGAGACTGATCCACATGGTGTGTTTCAGTAGTGATATTTTATGTCAGCGGAGTGGTGTCTGATACTGTATACATGACTGCAGTTTATCCAGTGCCCTGTTGATGGAGATCCAGGTCTTTTCTTTCCTTTTGCTCTTGGAATAAAGCTGCTAATGACAATCCTTATAATAGTCTTTCTGTTAGGATCTAAAGGAGAATAATTTCTGGTTTATGGTGGAGATCTACGTCTAACTGAAAATATGAAAGTATGCTGCTGCACACGTTTGAAGGGCTTGTCCCCTTAGCATTTTCCTCAGAGTGTATGTATAACAGTTCTGGTTGCCCCTCCTCTTGGCTGTGTGCTCAGTCTCCATCACCAGGCATTTTACCTGGTGTGTTGTGTTATCACATGGCTGTTTCATTTTGCATTTCCAGGATGACTACTATATTGAGAGCTTTTTCATGTGCTTAGTAGCTGTTCACATGTTTTATTTCATTAATGTTTGTTTATATTTTTGCCCCTTTAAAGAATGGTGTGACATTATTACTGAAGGGAGGGCAGTTGCTTGTTAGCTATACGGATTGCTAATATTTCTTTCCAGTTTGTGCTTTGCCTTTTCCATTTCCTTAAGTATTTTCTTTGTGCCTTTTGTCATATCTTCTGTGACTGGAACCTCTGTCATGAAGGACCCTGTGACAGCACTCATGCTGTCTAATAGTACTGTTTAACTTGGAGTGTGCCATTCTGGGTGGAAGTAGGGCTTTGGCTTCTATTCTTTATAGCTCTTCTTCCCACCTCGAAGGTAGAGCTTGGAGCCTTCTCTTCATCAATACTATTTGTTGATTGATGGATAGGCTTTACATTGAGTCTTCAGCCAAGTTATAAAGCAATAATGGCAAGCCAGCTTTACCAGGATCTAACTATAGCTGTACAGAGTTAAGTATAGTGTTCTAGTATAATTGTTTCTCAAAGGTTCCGTTGGTCCAAAAGCCCCAAGGACGTGAAAGCAGTGGTCTCTGCCCCTCTGTGCTATGCTGCATAGTGACTGTTACACAACAGGGATCTATAGAAACCCATTGGATGAAATGAAGGACTGTGCCCTTTGAGCACTATGTTGTGTCCTGAGAGCAGAGGGAGACTAAGGCTGTCACATGGTTAACAGTTCAGTATTGTCCTTGAAGTTGCTGTGGGAAGAAAGACTGACTGGGAGAGAGAAAATTGCCATGTTCCTGTTTTTCCATCTCTTGGGTTTAATCTATTTTGCATCTTTGATTAGGAATCAGGCACTTCCTCTTGTGCCTTTGATATCACCCAGTTATCTTTTGAAATGAGCTTTTGATTATCTAGGGCTTTTGAGGTTTTAGGCAAGTCACTTGCAGATGTCCATTTTGTTCTTACAGTTCTTACTTGAAAGAACATCATTATGATAATGAAACCTAATTAATCTTCTCAGTCCATCTCCAATGCCCCCCATAAATCTACTGCTTCATGCTTTTTATTTTTCAAGAAAGGAGTCAGCATGTCGATTAATTTGCTCTCCAGTGCCATGTGAATAATGTAGAGACACTAGGTTTCCATTCCCAGAGATGAAAATGACAGTGTGATACCTCAAATTATTTCTAATGGGTCTTAGTGATGGATGGTGGCTCTGTCCTTGACTCTGACATTTGCAGTAGTATAACTGCCATCTAATAAATATTATGTGTTCAGGAGCAGTGAACAGATTGTAGAGTTTTAAGGCAGAGACATTTTCAGATTCCTGGGGGTGCCTGATTCTATGGAGAGTGGGGAATAGAGTCCTTCTCTGACCATATGACCAGTCAAGTTTGGAAGGAGTTAAGCTGACATCAACCTTTTGCTTTTTGGTGTCCTATGAGCTGTATTCACTCTAAGTCCAAGATGTTGGAGGGGGTGGCAGCTGGAGTCAGAATCTGTGTGACAAGAAAGACACTCCAATTCCTCACTCATCTTGGACTGGAGAACAGACACCTCTATGTGCTGGGCTTTGAGTGGTTAATTCATCTTCCACATGTGTTTTCTTTCCTGAGATTATCTGGCATTGATTGATTGATTGATTGATTGACTGATTGATGAGTCTCATGCAGCCCATGCTGGCCTTGAACTTGCCGTATAGCCATTGCTATTTTTCAAGTCTTGATCCTTTTTGCCTTCCAAGTGCTGGGATTGGAGGCATGTGCCACCATGCCTAGCCCATTCCCATTTCTCGTTGGATACTTCCTCGAGGATGGTGGTTACTTGCTGGTTGCTTGTCACGTGAAGTGCTTATGTGGCAGGGAGTGGCCTAGGCAGCTGTGGAGGGACAAGATGAAAATTCTTCCTCCCTAAACTTAAAACTTTGGGCTTCCTCAGAGTTGAAGCTTCTTGGAGGTAGCCCCAGCTCAGCCACCTAGCCATGGCTCACTGGTGGTGGAGTCCATGAGGACTGGCCAGGCAGGCCCAAGGGCCTGCACTGTCACTGCAGGCAGGGATGGCCATGTGAAGCCCCACTTTCCTTTGGGAGATGTGCATGCAAACAGTTATCATCTTGACATATATCACTCACTCTTCCTATGTGGCAAAAAACCCTACATAATCTTTGGTCACCTGTTCAGGGGCTCACTAAAGTGGAGCTGGAGGCCTCCAATATGAAGCGGATTTTAGAATCCTATGTTCTCTCTGTCCCCCAGAGGTTTCCCACTGATAATGCCCTGCCTCAGCCCCAGAATCACCCTAGGACAGTGTCCAGCAGCCCTTCAGAGAGGCACCTGGTTGATCCCAGACCTCAGAATCAACCAGTGCTCCTTGGGCTCCCAGGTTCTCCTCCCAGACCTGCTCCTGGCCTCTGGGGCTCCCGAGGTCCCACAGCATCTCAGAGCCTGATTTCTAGCCTGGGCTGAAATGTTCTGATGATGTTGCCTTTCAAAGCTGTTAGGTAAATTCTTAAACTATTGTGCAGTTTAAAAATGGAGTATTTAACACACACATTTACAAATTGGAACTGTAGACAAGTGAACGAACAACTTAGCTCCCAGTAGCGGAGTCTTCGGGTCTCCTGGGCTGGGGCTCCAGGAGCCATTTGTCTGTTTCCAGGGGACTGGTCTTGGCTTTTGCCTGAAGCATTTATTGGGCCTTTCAACATGGTGGAAATTAAGAATCTCCCTGAGTTGTTTGCACACAAGAAGTAAGGATTCCTCTCCAGGCCTCTGCTATTCTGTAACGTCAACATTTTGATGATGTACTCAATAAGTTTCTTTGCTTTTTGCTCTCTGCTGGTCTGAGTTTTTTTCCTGCCTTTTAAGTTTTTAACTGGGTGAGAAAACACACCACACCCTTACTCCTACATAGATAATATTCCAAGTGCAACAATTATTCCTGAGGAGACAACCAATGTCTGCTCACCCCGGATCTGATAGGGAACCAGAGAGAGACTGAAGTAAGGATACCACCGAAGTGCAGCCTGGTCAATGAGTGAGTTTACAAGAGTGTGGGTGAGTGGTTACAGGCATAGAAGTGACTCCTATAAAAAAAAAGAAAAGACAGCTTTGTCACTAAAGCCCACCCCAGCACGGGTGACAGCTCATGAACTAGGAATCCTGGAGCGCACTGCAGGCAGCCCAAGAGGTCAGAGAGTGTCTTTTCTAGGCAGCCTGGCTTGTCTGAGAGTGTCTCAAAGCAGCTTACATACGGTTGGGAAACAGGGACCTCATGGATGTGATCAATTTTGGGAACTTCCTGAAGGCTTTGAATTGTTTTCTTTTTTCTTTTTTTTTTTTCAGTTAGCAATAATCGTGCCTCGGATAAACCTCATTGGCTACTATACTGCCATTGCGCAAGTTGTTTTCTTCTTGAGCTTCCCTGAAGGATGGAGTGTTTCACCTCACTTTAGAATTCGATGTCTTTATTAACTTCCCTCCAAGATTAAAAAAAAATATTTTTGAGACAGGGTAGCTCCAGCTGTCCTGGAACTTGCTATGTAGATCAGGGTGGCCTCCATTTCACATATATCTGCCCATCTCTTCCTGTCTGTGCCTCCTGAATGCTGAGATTAAAGGTTTGCCCTACTGCACTTCGCTATAAAAGATGGAAGCTTTTATCTGGGAGGAAATTGCTATATACCACACACATTCACATAAACATACACCACACATATATACACACTACTCACATACAAATACCACACATGTACACACACCACGCACATATACGCACCATACAGCTCATACACTCACATGTATACATTCACATTACACACATATACACACACCACACACGCTCACATACACATACACACATATACATACCACTCATACACGCATATCATGCACACATACCACACATACACACACTCACATGTAGATACATACCACACACATACACACAAACTGCACATACCACTCATAAAGCACACATACACACACATACACATATCATACACACCACGCATACCATACACACACAGAGCACACATATATACACATACACACAGCTTCCTGGTTATCAGGCAGGCTTTCTGTTTGGCTGTGGCACAGACAGTGAAGCCTTCAGAGGCGTCCCAAACTGTTTCACCCCCTTAGCCTCCTGAGGCTCTGTTGTTTCTTGCTATCATTGAGTAGCTCAAAGACTCCATCAGTGTGGCCTTGGAACCTAAACTAAAGGACTCAGGATGACGAAAAGCATTGTCATTTGCCATCACGTGGCCTGCCTTCTTGATTATTTTGTGGCTTCGTTTCCTTGGGGTGACAATAAGGATATTGCTGATGTTCTTCTATCATATGAAGGCAGTAAAAGCAGGGAGCCATCACTGGGGATCTTCGAGACGGGAGCCTGTGGCTCCATGGCCATGACGAACACACAGACTTAGGAAGGTGGAGCCGGGATAGATATGCAGCCCAGCTGGGGTTATGCAATGCAAGTTGAATTTTGTGAGTGGGGGTTTGTAGCTACACACGCACACACCACACACACAGACACACACATGCACACACACACACCATACAAACCACACTACACACACAGACATACACATGCATGCACACATACACACACCATACATACCACACTACACACACACATGCACACACACATACACATACCATACATACCACACTACACACACAGACATACACACACCATACATACCACACTACACACACATACACATACCATACATACCACACTACACACACATACAGAAACCATACATACCACACTATACACACAGACATACATACACCATACATACCACACTACACACACACACACACACACACACACACCCCAACCATACCACACTACACAGACACACAGATTGATTTCTAAACTAGGCTTCATATCTCCTAGAAGCAACATTTCTGGGAAGTTCTTGATTTGTTTTTTGATATATAGCCAAGGAAAGCCAAATGGCTTATCAAGCACAGGGATCAGTTTCTTCAACTCCTATAACCATTACTTGATTTCCCTCCCTTAAGTCCTTGCTCACCTCTGTTGGGTTTGCTTGTTTGGTGACTTTTGAGCAGACCAATTGCACAGCAAGCTCACAGGCCTGATGGATGCAGACAGGTTGAAGCTGAGGACACTGATGTTTCCTGTAGGCCTTGGCTAGAAACTACTGCTTGCACTTATACAAGGGCACATACTTCTGAGGTAGCTATGGCTCAGTGCAGTATCATGCATTGCCTTAAAAATGTTTCTCATTTTATAATGTTAGATGCTGTGAATTTTCCCCTAAAGAGTCGCTGTCGCTCCTATGGCTGGGGAGGTGTTTATAATTAAAGAAAGCCAGATTTCTGGGATATGTATGTTTCCTTTGCTTCCTTTTGGTTGATTCTTATAGGTTTTGCAGGATCTGACTGAAGCTGGATACACATTAGTAACAGTGAAGGCTGGCAGGATGGAAGCCCACCATCCCTGAGCCTGATTCTCCATTCTCAGACCCCTGAGTGCTTAGCCTTGCTGTCATTCTCATATCTGGGAGATAGAATAGCTGGTCAGGGACAGGTGGGGACACTTGTCTCTTCTTCATCCGTGTATAAGCACATGAAGCCTTGTTTACTGTCTGATGGGGACAGTATTCTCAGCTCCCTATTCAGCCCTGGCCCTCTCTCCAATGAAACTCTGGAGTTCATTGGGAACAGTTACTCCCATTATCCCAATTGGAGACAGATCCTGAATCCAGGGAATCCATTTGTAACAGTTCCTCTGCCCAGTGACAGAGGGAACAGGAAGAAATGGTTGTGGTTAGTGGATGACCAGCCCTGGGCCCTTTGACCAGGCTGCACTGGATGGGCCTGGTCCAGTCATGTCTCAGAGAGGCCTTATGCACACATGATAAAATGGCCAGGCTCACATGGCAGCTGGTGCAGTGTCTTCATGTATGCCCTCTAGTTCTCGCCACATAGATCAAACAAAAGGTGTCCTCACCCTGGAAGGCTCTGGACACACCCAACTCCTGAACTCACAAGTACTTTCCCATGTATAGTTCAGGTGGCCAAGCAAGGCTGGGGTCCTACCCTACCTTCCTCTGTCTTCTCAGAGCAAACCCTTCCTTACACTGCCCCCTCTTGAGCAGCTGAGCACTAGCAAAGCTTCTCTCCACCTGGAAGCCCTTGGATCCTGGTGTGGTGTGGAGGTGGAGGCCGTTGGCAGCCTCTTGCCTTTGTATGCCTCAGGGCGACCACCTGTGCAGAAGGAACAGCTGCCAGCTGTAGACAGCCCACCCACCCACACTGCCCCTGCCTGTGCCAAGGCACACACCAGGCAGAGGCAAACTACAGAGGGTGCTGGCTAGGTAAGGCCTGCTGTACCAGGACAGGGGCCACATCCCAGGTGTCCTAGCCTTACATTTCCCTGCAGTCCCTCCTCCCCTTGTCCACCTGCTAGAGTACAGTGCTCTCTCCGCCCCCATGCCAAGACTTTTGCCTTTCCTCTGGGGCTGGGCACTCACAAATCTCCCTCTGACTTGTGCCTGCAGGTCCCTGGGCTCTGAGGGAGACCTGGAGGTCTTCCAACTGGGCTTGTATGTCCCCAGGGCCTGGGAAGGCTGATGTGAGCCACCCACTTCATAGCTTTTGATCTGGCTTCAAGTTACAGGTCAAACTTTTGAGTATTTCCTGCCTTCAGCCTTTACCACATGCCCTGTGCCTGGGTTCCCCTCACCCTTCTCAGGCCCTCAGGCTTCTCGAGAGGAAGGGTTATAGCAGCAATGCCTACCTTTGCTGTGGCTGTTCCTCCGGTCAGCATGAAGTCTCCCTTCAGCATAGGAAGCTGGTGTCCCAATTACAGCTGGGAGGCTAGAAGCACCTGCTGTCTTCTAACTACTTATGCACAAGGGGGAAAAATCCCAAGTGATCTTGCCCAATAGCTAGTTACAGAGTTGGCTTACTTTCCTGTGGGCACCTAAGTACGTACATATGTAACACACACACACACACACACACACACACACACGAAGCACAGAAATACATGTGTACTGTAAACTGATTTTCTTCTTTCAGTGGAGGTATAACTTATGATAAATCATGTCCAGTGAATGGTTTGAGTTGTAGCAGATTGGCCCAAAGGGGTAACTGCAAACAACCACAGAGAAAAAACATCTCAATGTCTTTAACAAATAGATTTCCACTTAATTCAGTACTAAACTTTGGCTTTGGAACATAGATTCATTAATAACCATAATTCAAGGCTACAAAATGGTTTCCCCAAATCCAGCCATTGTATCCACTGATTGAGCTGGGGTCCAGGTATGCCACTTAGAAGCTTAGAAGAGAAGAGCCATGTTTGCTGACAGCATTTAATGCAATCGGATGGGAACTCCGTACTAGTGTTATTCCTGTTTTAGATCTGAGGAAATCAAAGCTTAGTGTGCTAAGAACTGGTAAATGACAGAGTTTGAACTCAGTTCTCTCTCTTTTTTAAAAACTGGTTTATATTTTTATTGTTTGATTTTTGCTTATAAACACAAACGTCATAAAATATTTCATTTTCAGAACTATGATAGTCATATTTATACACCAATACTCAGACAGCCTTCCAGAAAACATCAATATTTTCTTAATATTTTAGAATATAATATTGGCTTATTACTAAACCTATACTTGACATCTATTTAGTTCACTAAAATACAACTAAAACTTTTGGATTATTGATAACTGCTTTACAGAAACACACTCACAAAAGAGGCGGCCAAAGAAGGAAATCATGGCAAGCACTTCAAAATCTTGTAGAGACGTATAACAAAAGAGATAGGTGTGATGGAAAAAGTTTACACTAAGTTTCAAAGAGAAGTGGGTGCTTTTTTTTCAGTCAAATTGCTTGTGAACTCAGTTCTCTTGATGCAAATTCTTTACGTTTAAATGTGAACTCAGCCATGTGTAAAGGTCAAGAGTTAAATGTATGTTAATGGAAATGTGGAAAAAGTGCTAGATTTTTTTTAACCAAATGACAAACAATAGAACAATTTTATTTTCCAACAGGTAATTTTTCTAATGTTTCAGCGTTTTGCTCTCAGACAATACGAAGGTTTTAGATCTCTTCTTGTCACCTCCCAGTTCATCGCAGTGCTTGATGGCCAGCATCCTCTTGAATCTGCAGCTAGGCTCAACACATTAAAGCCTGAAGACAATCCTTTTAGTAGTTTTAGCCTTCTTCTGGAAAATTGGCTTTGTCTGCCCATGCCCCTACACCCCCCACTCCCCAGTCACATTGCTTCCCACCAGAGTGCTGGTGGAGATACAGAATCCAGAATCTTTGCCTTTCTTATACTGAATTCCTTTACTTCGATTTATTTATTTTATTTTATGTGTATGAGTGTTTTGCTTTTATGTATGTAAGGCCACCATGTGATTGTAATGCCTGAGGAGGCCAGAAGAGGGCATCAGATCCCCTGATACTGGGGTTATAGACAGTTAGCCACCATTTGGGTGTTGGAAGCTGAACCTGGGTCCTCTGCAAGAGCAGCCAGTGCTCTTAACTGCTGAGCCATCTCTCCAGCCTCTGAATCCCTTTATAATGCAAATGCTTGCCATTATTCTCACAGAAGGTGTTCAGGTTTCTGGGTACAATGACGGTCTTTGCAGACGAGGTGTCTACACAAGGATGTGAGACCCAGCATCAGCCATGAAGCTGCCCTCTCCAGATAGGGAAGACAGGAAGTCCTTTAACAAGCAAAAAGTCCCTCTTTATTTAAAAAGTGGACTTTATATAGATAATTTGAGTTAAAGTAAACTAATTTTACTTTTTGAGTACCACTTCTGGGGTGCTAGACTTTCACATTGGGTGCCTTGGTAGACCCAAGGACCAAAGTCCTTAGGAATTAGAATTGGAGGCAGGAGTTATGGGCCTGGGGCTCTGGGTTGAACCATCCTGTTGGACATGGTGTCAGTACTTTATGGAAGTAAGTCACCAGCCAGGCCTAATGTATCTCAACTTCATTATTTGAATGAATGTCCTAGGGTTATACCAGAAAACCTGTCTGATCAACTTCCTGGGACTCAGAAACAGCTAGAGGTTCCCAGCAAGCAAACGAATGTAGACTCAAGAGGTGGGAGGTTTAAATTAACTGTCAACTGCTGGATAAACAGGAGCCCCAGTGGACTAGAAGGGCTCCTGGCCTGGCCTGGCCTGGGTCAGAAGCTGGACCAACAGCATTTGCTGCTTCTGTTTGTGAGAGATTTCGGGTGTGTGGGTAGAAAGGGTCCTCCAGTTACTGATGTCTTTGCTCCTGTGCTCAAGGCATCTCTGAGGCATGGGGAGTCTGCTTGCTTTCAGCCCATTGGAGCCATGCAGCTGAGCCATGTGCAGTCAGGTGGAGACTGATAGAAAGTGTGCAAGATGATGAAATTCAGTGAGAAACTGAGGGTGCCTGGCCTGGAAAAGAGACACAGTGGAGAGGGGCTCAGAGAAACCAGCAGGGGCTGGCATGCAAGTCTCGGAGATGTCAGTTTTGGCTCAGTGTCAGCAAACCTTGTGCAAAAAGCAACAGAGCCTGTGGGTGCAGCATGGACTACCTCTGAGGAGCAACCAGCCTCAGGTGCTGAATTCAAAGCTGCCCAGGCTGCATGTAGGCAGAGGCAGCTGAGTGAGGTGATGCTGGGCTCTTCCCACTTGACAGCTGCCGCTCCTTTGCATTCTTGCCTGAGCGTCTGTCACCAGCTCTTGGTGATTCTCTTTTTAAAATTTATGTGCGTGAGTGTTTTGCCGCCATGTGGTTGCTGGAACCAAACCCAGGTCCTCTGCAAGAGCAGCTAGTGTTCTTAACCACTGAGCCATGTCTTCAGCCTCATTATTCTTCACAAAGGCCTGTCAGCCCTCCTCCATGCATACTCACTGCCTCTGTGAGCCCCAAGTCTGTCCCACCGCTGCCCACACCCCTCACAGCTCTTCGCAGGTGTGGTTTCTCTCTCCATCTTGTCCTTAGATGCACCTGTTTCCTGCTGCCCATGGGAACAATTCCAATTCCATTTCCTGGCCCCAGCTGCACTCCCCTGGGTTTGCCTGATGTGAGGTTACTCAGTCCTACTGGGGGAAACAATCATGGTCCTGTGGATCCTGAGATCCCATACCCGAGGTTAGGAGCAGGGGCTATAAAGCCATACAATGCTTGGACAATAATAGTGCTCCTTTTCAGTGCTTTCTCCAAAGTGACTGAGATGCAGAATAGATTACCTGTGGTCTATCCTGGGATGCAGCTGTTGCTTTGAACAACTTCTCAGGAGAATACAGGAAGAGGAAGAAGAAAATTAAGTAAAACCCGAGATTGTGAGGAGAGAACATAAGGGTGTGGAGGGCTGGGCCTGTGAGCTCACTCACGCTAAGGATACAGCCAGGAGTGCAGCTCTGGCCATCACAGCTCTCTGCTCTGCTTTCCTGGGGAAAGGCCTGTGTGGCTAGAATTAGGAAGGACCAGCTATTTTTACCATGGTGTTTGTAAGGATTAAAGCAATTATTCAACCTCAAAATCCACAGGCAGCAGTGCCTCTGAAGGAGCCACCCTGTCACTTTGGCTTTCCATAAGCCCCTGCTGTCGAAAGGCAGGGTGGCAGCAGCAGCCATTCCACAAAGCAAGCCCTACTCTCTGCCTTGGGGTCTTCCTCTGTAGGTGGCTAAGTGACAGGCCTTATCCTTGAGTGCTGGGACAGCCACAGAAAGTATTTCTCTGCAGACATAGCAAGTGCCTTTCTTCCTCAAGTTCCCTTCTCTCCTGGTCTCTGCAGCTGCTCAGACCCCTTTTTGTAACATCCTTGGTTCCTCTTCTCTTCTCCCACCTTGTGTCAAATACATAAGCAAATTCTTTCAGCTGCAGCTACAGAATCTACCCAGAATGCACTGGGCTTTCTTCCTCTGTAGGGCTCTCCTCCCCTGCTATCTTCTTTCTAGACATGGGTCCTAACTGCTGTACGAAGAGGCTGGTTTGCCTTGATGTTGAGCACATACAATGTGCTCAACCTTCTTTCAGAAACAGCTTCCCAGACATCTGCCTGCTCACAGTCTTCTGCAAGGCCAGCTCCAACATCTCTCCTCTGCCTTGACATTTGCACCTACTTATCCACTCACAGGCCGTTTCCCCAGTCCATAGCATGAGCTAGCCTCTAACTTGCTGCAACAGTTCCCTTCCTTGTTTTTGCTTACTTATTCTGTTCTTTCCTCCATAACAATTGTTTTCACCATGGGGCAGATGACTGTATCTAGAGTCATAACTCAGGTGGTTCTCTAGGAACCCGGTATTAGAGGAGGGGCCACAGAGGTGTGCCCTGTGGTCACCCACAGTGGTGCATGGTTGAGAGCCACTTATGGAGGTGGTAAGCTCCATGAGCAAAGGCTACAGCTCCCACTGTGGTGGCCATGTGTCTGCAAGGCCTCAGCAGCTGGTACAGTGCTGTCTACAGGTGGTGAGTGAGCAGACTGGTGCACACGCAGCTCTTAGAACACGTTGCTTATTATTCCTATGGTCTTCTGCTTTCCATGACTCAAGTTTTCAGAGCACTCTCTCCCACCCTGGGCAAAGTGGAGAGAGTTTGGGCTTTGAGCCTTTGATCCTTTCTGAGACCCTGTGGACCGTTATGAATTTCGTATCTCTGGGGGAGCCACTTAAACTCTCTGAAATTTAGTTCCTTCATTTGTCAAGTCATAAAGAAACTTGTTTTTGTTTCTATGTGGCAAGTTGGTCGGATGGACAGATATGGTAATATGCCAAAATGTATTTTGTGTGTCCCTGCAAGAAAGAAAGTCAATTGATTTTCCCCTGGCTGTCATTCTGGCACTGGATATATGAGGACCCCGTTATTCAGTGGACTTCTTTAGCATTCCATGTGGGCTTCCTTTCTTAGGTACCTGAAGAGAAGAAAAGGAGAAGGCAGCACTATAAAATACATTGCCAAGGTGGCTCAGGCTGGGGCCTTGCTAAGACCACCTGAAGCACAGGAGGCCGGACCTCACTCCAGACAGGTAGAACTTAGGGTAGTTTGTTCCTTGGGCTGCTAGATAGTTGATTTGCTGGTTTGTAGCAGGGGAGGTGTGAGCCAGCCTGCTTGGGTCCAAACCTGAAACCCTTGTAGGGTGTGGCTGTCTGGGCGCAGCTGCCCTTTGCCCTTGCAGCTGGCACCTGGTGCCATTGTGAGTCTGTGTGCAGGGGGCTCAGGCTGGGGTCTTGCTAAGACTACCTGAAGCACAGAAGGCCAGACCTTGCTCCAGACAGGTACTGGGGCACAGGCTAAGTCAGTAATATTACCCCCACACCCCACCAACTGGAATTGAGGAGATAGTATCCAAGTGGATTTTTTTTTTGGAGAACCCTCAGAACAGGAAGGGAAGAGTGGCTTAGACTTCCAATATCCAATATATAAATGAAATTGAATGCCTGAAACCTAGACAAATCAACACTCCATAAACAAGGAGGGAAAAAAAAGCATTGGAAGGAGGCAAGGAAAACAAGCCTTCAACATACTGAAAAGACATTTGTGATTGGCATCTGAACACAGGCAAAAATAAAACAAAAAGTAAACCCCCATGCCTGGGACACGGCGAAGGGATAACGTGGGAAAGGTGCAGGATAACTCTGCACCAAGGTCTCCCATCCCTGTAAGGGATAGCTACAATCGGATCCCCATGGAGATGACCCAAGAAACAGATCTTAGAGGAATAATTGCAGACCTATGCAGAGAAATTAAAGAAAACAAAGAAGAAGCCAGAGAACCAAGGAGAGAGAATGAAAAACTCAAAGAGGAGCTAGATGGATACAATGACAAACTTCAGAAAGAAGTAAAGGAACAGAATGACAAACTCCAGAAAGAACTAGAGGGAGAAAAAACCAAACTCAGAAAGGAAGTAGAAACACTGAAAAAGGAAGCCAACCAACGAAGTAAGGACCACCAAGAAGAGATGGAGAAGCTCAAAAAGGAAATGGAAATACTAAAGAAAACACAGGATGAAACGAAAAAGGAAATAGAACACTCATCCAATCAAAAAGAAAGGAAAGGAAAAAGCCTCAGAAGTAGAATGGAGGAAGCAGAACAAAGAATATCAGATCTGGAAGATAACACAGAGCAACTAAAAAGATCAAATAAAGATTATGAAAAATTTAAAAATACACAAAAGTGGAACAACCAGGAAATATGGGACACTATGAAAAGATCAAACCACCACATCACAGGAATAGAGGAAAGAAAAGAATACCAAGACGATAGGATGGAGAAGAGCAGCAACCCGACGTAAGATATGGGCAAAAGGGACCTTGCAAACGTAAAAATAGACAAAACCAGACAAATACAAGGAAGAACATGAGGCACTCCAAACTGACGACAAGAAGCAGAAAAAGAAAATGAACTCAACTCCACCATCACATGATCATGAGGTGAAATTGCGAGCGACACCAAAACATAGACACCAAAGAGGTAAGGTCACAACAAGAAAAAAAAGTCACCAGACAAAGGGAAACCCATCAGAATGGTCAATTGGAATTATGGGCACAAACAATGGAAAAGCAAGAAGAAACACGAGTGACGCAGGCTGGGAGAGGAGGGCAGGATGGGGAAGAGGGCCACGACGGAGCTATAAGAGGGAGAGGGTTGCCGAGAAGCAACAACAGGCAGGGAGAGACAGGGGATAGGCCACAAGTAACAGGGAGGAAAGGAGACACCCCGCTCGGCTGAGAAGGAGTGGGAAGGGGAAAGTGAAAGGGGGGAAACAAAAAAAAAGGCACGAGAGGAAATGAATGACAAACAGATCCACATCCCTGCCCCTTTCCCCTCTTTTCCTAAACACCGTGCCCTGGGGCCCTTGGTGGCCCCCCCACTCTCTCGCCACTCAGGCGTGCGAGCACAGCGGGGGCAGGCAGATCTTTGGGCGTTTCCGGCCATGCCCGGGTCCTAAGCGTCCCGTTCGGGACAGTTGGGTTAAGTGGCGACCCGTTTCAAAACGCCCCCCAAATAAAAAAACCCAAACCAACCACACCACCCAAACCCACCCCACAACACCATGAAAAGAAGAACATGGGCAAGCAGATGCCACTCGTTTAAAGGACGATGGAGCGCTCAACCCAGCAGTACCCGTAAAAATGTTCAATGATACGTGTGATTAGAGTAGAGACACAAATCTGTCCCATGCCCTCACAAAGATTTCGAATCCCTGTCGGGACACCCCCCACCTCGTCATAACAATACTTCGGAACCATAAAAAAGAAGGCGCGCGGAGCAACCACAATGCCTCAACACCGAGGGAAAAGAATAACTATTGACAAAAAAACCATAACTGGTAGGAGTAGTAGCATTGCGAGGCTACCAGTCACCTCGGAATCGTTAAGTTGAACGGGAGCAACACCCATTCTTAACCTGATAACCTTACCCTCTTACATGGGGCTTTAATCTCCCCACTCAACCAAGCATAGACAGGTGGGAAGTGGGTAGGAAACCAACGCCATTTGTATCGTCTCCAAGACCCCCATCTCCCACTTCCGCTCGGCCCCTCACTTCAGGCTGCCGGGCTGGAAGAAAATCTTCCAGCACATGGTCCAAAAAAGCAAGCAGGTGTCGCTCTTCTCCTCCCGTCCCCCCCAGCTCAACGTCCAAGACAAAGACACCTCAGACGAGACCCAATGTGGTCCCTACATCTGTTCTTAACGGCCCATGACTGTATTATGAAGTGTCGTTGCACCCTCCCGCCTCCCCTCCCCCCCCCCCACTCCCGTGCACCACTTTATAAAGACAATTCTTCAGGATTTTAAGGCACAAATTAATTCCAGCACACTATAGTGGGGGACTTTATCAACCCCCACGACCTCCTTTCGGGACCGAATCAACGAGCGCGATTCCAAAGGATCCAACAGAGACGGACCCCTGACAATCTAATATGCTACATCCCTACCTACACTTGTGATCTCCCCCGAACCTATTTCCTAGCCGCTCTATCCCGCTATTTCACCTCCTAAAACCACCCACAGCAGACGCCACATCTTCTCTCTCTGCCCTCTCTTACTCATCTCCTATTTTCTCTCAGGCACGCACATGCAACTTCTTCCAAATGCACGCATTATCCTGGGACCACAGGAACCTCACACTCACCCCCCCTACCCCCCGCTTGAATACTTCTGAGTTCATAGATCCCCCACAGGCAATTGTCCTAAAACTCCATTACAACCCCCATGTATTCCCCCCCTCTCCCCTTCCAATCCCCCCTGTCGCGGCCACCTCCCTACTCCTTCCCTTCCCTCCTCACGGGTTCCCTTCGCCCTCCTCAAAGACCCTCCACCCCCTTCCTTCACTTCCTGCCCTTCTCCCCCCCCCCCCCGTCCCGCCCCCCCTATGGTTCCCCTTTCCATAAGTCCTAAGATGGGAAGTTTATAGCTCTAAGTGGCCTACATTAAAAAAAAAAAAAAAAAGAAGAAAGCGGAACATAGCCACACGTGAATGATTTAACACTGCAGCTAAAAATTATTGAGAGACAAAAACAACAAATGAAACCCTCAATGCATGGCAAGACACGAAGACCTAACAAAAAATAGCAGAGATCAATGCAATAGAAACAATAGAAAACCATACAAACAAAAATCAATGAATCCAGAAGTTGGTTCTTTGGACCGAGAATAAACAAGATAGAACAGACTTTCTAGCCCTGTTAACCAAAAGAAGAAAAAGGGCAACGCCCATTCAAAAGAATCTGTGATAAAAGGGGACGGAAATATCACCAAAAGGACAATGAAAAGATCCAGACAATATTATGGGGAATACTTCAAAAATCTATACTCTGCTAGTTTGAAAACCTAGAAGAAATGGATTGGATGAATATCTGAAATACGGGGAATCACCAAAGCTCAAAAAAGAAGAGATCGACCAGCCTAAATAGACAAATTGTACAGGAAGAAAATGAAGATGTAATAACGTAGCCACCCAATCAAAAAATGCCCCATGGCGCAGATGGTTCCATGGCAGAATTCTATTAAAATATTTCAAAAAGACTTACAACCATCACTACTCAAGTTGTTTGAAGGATACAAAACCGAGGGGTTCTTCCCAGATTCCTTCTATGAAGCCCAGCCTCACACTATTACTGAAACCAGGGATAGGTAAAGATACAACCCAAAAGGACAAGAGCTATAGACCCATCTCCTTAATGCACTCCCTAATGCCCAAAATTCTTAAACAGGATCCATGCCAAATCGCAACATACAGGCACACATAAAAAAGGTTATCCATCATGACAAAGTTGGGATTCATACCAGAGATGCAGGGATGGTTATTTTCAACATATGAAAATCAATAAATATCGTCAAAAGCATATAAATGGACTGACTGAACGACAAAAAAAACCATACCATCATCTCAATTGACGTGGAGAAAGAAAGCCTTTTTTGACAAATCCCAGCATCCCTTCATTGTTAAAACTCCTAGAAGGAATTGACTGGAGGGATCATTCTCAATGTTAATCAAAGCCAATATACAGGAAATACCCCACAGCCATAATCATCCTAAAGTGGACGAGAACGACACGAGCATTCCACTTACAAGGTTAGGAACTTGGCAAGGCTGTCCCCTTATCATACCCTCTTTCAATAAGTGCTTTGAAACCCTTGCTAGGGCAATAAGGCAGAAAAGAAATAAAGGAGTTCTAATTGAGAAAAGAGGAGCAAGCTACCCTTTTTGCTATGATATATTCGTCTACTTAAGGGATGCTAGGAATCCTACCAGAAAAACTCCTAGAAATATGATTAAAGACTTTCACGTAAACGTGGCAGGATACAAAAATAAATCTAGAAAATATCAGTATCCTTTCTTCTACAACAACCACAACTGGCAAGACAGGAAAACATAGGATACTTCCCATGTGGTACATAGCCACAAAAAACAATAATATACCTAGGAACAAAACCTAACCAAAGACCCAAGGATCTCTACACAAAAATCTTTAAAACCCTCGAAAAAGTGAAATTGAGGAAGACCTCAGAATATGGACAAACCTCCCAGTGCTCATGGATTCGGAAAATAAATATAGTAAAAATGTCCATCCTACCCAAACTTCGTGTACAGATTTAATGCTAATCCCAATCAAAATCCTCCAAAGATCGATTTTCACAGGCTTGGAAAAAAAAATTCCTCAATTTCATTGGAAAAAACAAAATCACCCGCGAATAGCCAAAGCCACCTGAGCCGAAAAGGGGCAATTAACAGGGGGGGATCTCTCTATACCAGACATCAAACTAGTACTACAGGGTCTATTAATCATAAAACAGCCTGGTATTCCTGGCACAAAAATCAGGACCTGATTGACCAATGGAAAAAAACTGAAAGATCCCAAACTGAGCACATACATTTCAGCCACCTCCTATTTGACCAAGGGGGCCAACGGACACCGAACCCGCACAAAAGGAGCCCGAAAAGACAGCGACCCCCCCCCCCCTCCCCCTTCAGTCAAGCTCGTTTTGATACACCCGCTAAACTGGAATCACACTTGTACGAAGTATGAATATTAAACTCCCTACATTTTGCGCGCCTGTACAAAGTCAATTCAGACAGTGATCAAATGACCTCATGATTGAACACCAGAATCTGGAGGTTGATAGAAGAAAACTTGGCAGCAGACTACAAGACATAGGTGTAGGAAATGACTTCCTAAATATAGACAACAGCTGAGCAAGAATAAGGTCGACAATTGACCATGGGGACCTCATTAAACTCAAAGGCTTGTACACAAAAAGAAACAATCAGGGAAGTGAAGAGAAATCCCACAGACTGGGAGGAAACCTTCATTGCAGATCATCTGAAAGCATCTAATTTCCAGAGTATACAAGCTACTCAAAAAACAAATAAGAAGAAAACAAATGAACCATTTGTTTTCAAATGGTTGGAAACAAGATGGAACAAAAAACTGAATAGAGACTTCACAGGAGGAATTAGAGTGGCCGAGAAACATCTTAAAAACTGTTAACGGCACTAATATTAATT
This sequence comes from Rhizomys pruinosus, assembly GCA_009823505.1. NCBI lineage: Eukaryota > Metazoa > Chordata > Mammalia > Rodentia > Spalacidae > Rhizomys > Rhizomys pruinosus. The sequence continues at coordinate 46,162 of VZQC01007285.1, forward strand.
AGGAAATGCAAATTAGAATCACTCTAAGATATCAAATCTCACTCCAATAAGACTGGCAGGATCAAGAAAAACAAACGAAATCAGTGCTGGAGAGGTTGTGGGGAAAGGGGAGCACTAATCCATTTGCTGGTGGGAATGTAAACTTGTACATACTATGGAAAGCAGTGTAGTAGAGAACCCTTGGAAGACTCAAAATGAGCTTGCATTGACCCCGTCATACCACTCCTGGGTATATACCCACGAGACTCATCTTACTACAGAATACATGCACATTATATTTATTGCAGCTCTGTCACATCAATACAAAAAGTTGGAACCAACCCAATGCCCCTCAAACTGACGAGGTGGATAGAGAAAATGTGGTACATTTACACAATTAGAGTTCTATGCAGTGGTAAAGAAAGACAAACATGAACTTTGCAGGTAAGATGCGATGGAGTAGGAAGGTATATTATATATATAATATATATATATATATATGTATATGTATATATATTATTTTTTGTTTTTGTAAATTTTATTTATTTTTGTATGTGTATGAATGTACTGTCTGCATGTAGGTTTGTGCACTCGTGTCATGCAATGCTGCGGAGGTCAGAAGAGGGTCTCAGATTCCCCTGGAACTGGAGTTCTTCTGGAATTGGAGTTACAGACTGTTCTCAGCCGCCATGTGGGTGCTGGGGATCAAATCCGGGTCCTCTGCAAGAGCAGTCAGTGCTCTTAACCATTAGGCTATCTCTCCAGCTCCTAGAAGGTATTATATTAAGTGAAGTCACAGTCCCAGAAAAATAAACAATGAATGGTATCCCTCATCTGCGGATGCTAGCACCAATAACCCAGTTGTAAATATTTCTTGTGGAGAGGGATGCATATTAAAAGCACAACAAGAGAAAGACTGCATCAGAAAACTGACTGAAATGGTGAGTCCGGAGGGGTGGGAGGGGCAGGAGAGGGGGAGAGGAAGACGGGTCTATATTCAATTAATGTATATTTAATTGTCATGAGTTCAACAAGTATCCAATTTTGCCCAGACTCTGCCTACAGGTTACATGGTGTTTTAGGACTTTAGTAAAAGTAAATATGTGCATATTAAACAATATTGATTTAAAGGTTCTGATAAAATGCTAATGCACCTTAGTTAATTGGAAATATAAATTGTTGTCATCCACATTTGTTTTACTTAATATCTGTATAACAATAACTTTGGGATTGCACATAAAAATGTTCTCTATAATTTTCCGGTTGTACAGTATCATCTTATAGCATTCTCTTTTACCTGTAGGATGATTTAACTTAAGAAATTAAGTTTGCTTCCCAAGTTAATGACATACAATCACCCAAAATAGCTTGGGTGAATTTGATGAAATCTGTGCCTTGATTCCTGCCTATAGGTACATGTACTACAACTGCCTTTTTGAGACTCATGGGTCAAAAAACAAAAACCTAAAATAAAAAGGGGGGATACAGATATATATGAAACCTTTTTGTCAAAAACTTTGCAATTCAAATCTTAAAACTAACTATGGGAAAAGATTTGTATGTTCCCACAGGTCAAACTTAATGGCAGAAAGAAAAGACACAGCTTTGCATTGTGCTGGATGTACCAGGAAGTTGCCAAGCAGAAAGGTTGGCCATCTGAAACATTGAAAGGAAGAAAGCTCAGACTGCTAAAGGCATCAAACCCCTCTGTGGGATCCTACTATGTAAAAACTATTTTATAATGTTGTGTCCTAATGAAACTCTTCTAGGAGCTGCAAAGTTTTAATATGAGAGATTTTCTTACCTCTCCTTCATAGAACAAGGAGGAATATGATGATGATGAGGTCGTTCTCTAACTGTAAATTGGAGCCAACTGTCATAGAGGTAATCTCTTATAAAACCAGTAAAACTGCCTTCTTTAATTGACTAATAGACATAGGAACTGTGAAAAGGATTATTCTCTAGTCAGAACCAAATATAATACTAAAGTCTCCTTAAGCTGTGCATGTAAGCAAAGTATATTAATACAGGAGAGCTCTGATATCAGCAATGGATTATTCTACCAAGGAGACGTTGGCCAGGGGATCCAAGCCCCCCCCCCAAAAGGTAAAGGCTTCTTGCTTGTAAACTGGGATACCTGCAAGAAGAGAGGCCCTGCTGTCGAAGACCTGATGTAAGCATGGGAAAGATGTACTGAGACCGCACTTGCAAGTGTACAGTTGGTCTCTGGAATACCAGAGAGTGTTACCAAAGGCCACTAAATCAATAAAGCAAATATAGGTCTCCTTGAGTCAACCAGACTCCTCTGTCAGCACCAGCTGAACCTCACCTGCCTGGAAATACTGTGCAGCAGTGGCAGCCATATGCCTGTATATCCCAAATATAATTGGCTATTAGTTCTCTCCTTGAAGGAATAACTCATAGCTGATGCCACAAGCTTACATCCTCTAGTGGTTAGGAGATGTTATGAGCCACAGTAAGACCCTGACATATTTTACAGAAAAAAATGTAATTCATAGATTAACATACCATCCAAATATCTGTGTCTATACCGAAGTAACCTACCATAACAATTAGTACTGTTTAAATACTGTGGTGATTTGAATGAGTGTCCCCCATAGGCTGTAAGTATTCAGACATTTGTCTCCAGTTGGTGGCACTGCTCTTGGAGGTCTTAGAAGGTGTGACTGTGCTAGAGGAAGTACGTTATTGGGTGCATGCTTAGTGAGTTTAACAAGCCTCATGGTCTCCAGTGTCCCTCTCTGCTTCCTGTGCTCTTTGCAATATGTGACCCTCAGCTTGCTGCTCCAGATCCAGCTGCCATGCCTCCCATCACAATGGACTCTAATTCCCTGGAACCGTCAATCATAAGCTCAAATAAACTCTTCCTTTTATAAGTTCCTTTGGTCATGGTGTTTTATCACAGCAACAGAAAAGTGACTAATACAAATACCTATATATCTAATTGCTTGTGCTTCATTAGTAGGACTGAAAGGTTATTCCTGGACAAACTGTCAGCTCATGAAAGGAAACAGCCAGAATTGACCAGAGTCCAAAACGACAGCTCCAGAGAAAGTAGACTGTTTTGCTTCTTGTCCACCCGTGCTCCTTTTCTAAGCCTAGGGTACAATCTGCGGAAGAGGGGGCATGGTAGAATGTAAGGGCTGCGATTGGGGTGAATGGTGAAACTACAGCAATATAGTCTGGACACTTATTTGATCAACTTGATTGAACATACAAGCCCCCCAGCTGGATGGTGGGACCCTTGGGCTGTGTGGGTTTGGGCACAACTGCTTGCAAATTGGTTTTACATGAAGGATGCTTGTACTCATAAATTATTACTTATTGTTAAAAAACAAAAAAAAATAAAGTAATGAAAAAAATACTTTGCCTATATTACACATGGTTCACTGACAAGTTTTGCACTTAAAATTATGACAATATGCTCAACATATTGTCATAGTAATACATTTTTCCACCTTGATTAATGGTTCTTAGATAAACACTAAGGGAAAATAATGAAAGAAAAACCCAAATAGGATCATAAACGAGAGGAGGTATTGTAAGTCAGTGACATGGCTTCAGCAGTTACAAGGCTGCCTTTGGCAGCAAGGATCCCAGATCTTGGATTTAGACACTAGGATTCTTGCATGATGAACTTGTTCCCATGCCTGAACAATCAAAAGACACATGGCCATATATGTAATCATGTGGGCAAATGAGTGTCTTGGAGAGGAGAGACAGAAGAGGAAGGGCTCCCTCTTCCTTCACAAAGCAGTTAGGAGCCTTTAGCCCAGGGGTGTACTCCACTCTGCTGGCTGTGAATGGCCTCTTCTGACAGATGGCAAAGTGCCTTTGGCTAAAAATCTACAACATCAAAGAGTGAGTAGCCTGGTCTGGGCATTCAACTGAGACGATGCTCTGCGCAGTTCCAGGTGATGCTCTCATCTTCATCTTTCTGGTTCAGTGAGTTTTTAAATCTGTGAGAGTCTTTGGAGACACTGAAATCAAATGAATGCTATTTACATAACAACATAGTCCCTATATTCTTTTTCTTTTTTTGGCTCCTTTAGAGAATCATTATTTTATCCTGAGTCATCAGTCTTTCATTTATTTATTCAGCAATCATTTATTGAATTCTCACTTGTACTGGGTAGTGTTCTAAGTCTGAAGAATACTATGAAAAACCAAGTACCCAAGTACCCCTGTCCACTTGTATAGCCCATAGTGTAGAGACACCATGAATGTCAACGGGCACAGTCCTGTGCACGTTTTGCACAGATAACAAGTGCTGCACTGAATTCCCTAGTGCAGTGGCTATACCGTGTCCGGGAGGCCTCTTTATACTCCGTATTCCTATCCTCTGGCTCTTACATTCTTCCCTCCTTCTCTTCTGTGATGTTCTCTGAGTCTTGGAGGGAGTGACATAGATGTCTCATTTAGGGCCAAGTGCTTTACTATCACTTCTCAGCACTTTAGTCAGGTATGGTTTTCTCTACTACCTTCTGCCTACTGCAATACTGATGAAGGTTGAATACTTTCTTTTATGTGGGGATGCTGAGCATCCAAATTCAGGTCCTCATTTTGTTCAACAAGCCCTCTGACCCATTGAGCTATGTGCCTAGCCCTGTTATCAATTTTTGACACCATTATATTTTATAGAAGTTATATAACTATAGTTTATAATTATATAACTATAGTTTACATAAGCTCCTTAATAACCATAGAAATCACACAAAATAAATAAAGCCTAGAAGTATAAAAAAATCAAAGTATTTTTAAAATTTTTATTTATTATTTTTTTTATGTGTATGAGTTTATTGCCTGCATGTATGTACATGCACCTGTGTTGTGCAATGCTCATGGAGATCAGAAGAGGGCATCAGAGTCCTTTGTAACTGGAGTTACAGATGGTTATTAGCTTCCTTGTGGGTGTTGAGAATTGAACCCAGGTCCTCTACAAGAGCAGCCAGTGCTCTTAACTGCTAAGCCATCTCTCCAGCCCACAGTGGAACAAATAGAACCACAATGGAAAAAATTAAAAAAAAACAACAGAAAAATTTTATACATGCTGAAATTAAAGAGTATACTTTAAAATAATTTGGGTCAACGAGGAAAAAAAAGGTAGTTTGCAGAATATTTTTTAAAATTATAAGTAAATATACAACAAAACAAAAACTTATAGAAAGCAACAGTAGAATTAGTAAGAAAGAAGTTATAGTTCTAAGTGCCTACATTACAAAATCTAATATTATGTCTTAGGGATCAAAAACAATGAAGTTAGCCCAAGTTAGTAGAAAGAAATTAGCAAAAATCAAGTAAAGGCTGTAAAAACAATAAGGAATAATGGTGGCATATAATCATAGTTAATTTGGAGACTGAAAGAGGAAGATCTGCTTGAGTCTAGGGCTTGAACCAATCTATATAACACAGAGGGATGATGGCACTTAGTGCCCATGAGTTATTGGTCAGGGAGGACTTAGAGGTCTCTAAAACTACACAGGCTATTATCATTGCCTTTGGTTCCTCAATGTAAAGAGGATGAAGACACACCACACACTTTGACTGTAGGACATAGAAAACAGTCTCAAGCCAATCAAGAAACTTCCTCCTTGCTGGCTAGTTTCTCAGTGCTGGAAGGTGCTATTCAAGCTGCAATCAGTGATCTTACCCAGGGCTTGCTCCTGCATGGTGCAATACTGACCTGCCATACAAGATGTACCCAGCATACAATAGTGACATGACTGGGATGGGGAAACTAACTGCTTCTGATGGGATTTGATGCCTGTACTCACAAGGAGGGCATTTCATGCTTGGAACTATAATTCTGGTCAAAAGCCTATGGCTAAGGAAATCATATACCCTATGGGAGAACTTGGTATTGTTATTTTACTAAATGGTCATGCCCTCAAATTGTCTTTTAAATATTCATGTTCATTCTTGACCTGGGCTGCTCTCAACCTTGGCCAGAGAAATATCTACAAAAAAGCTTTTGCAGTAGACAGCAGTCAATGGAGAGATATGATGAATAATATGTCAAAATGCTGAGAAAAGACTGAGTACTCAGCCCTAATGGTCCACCTGTGTTACACACCCCAGCCACACAGAGGCTTAGGAAACATCATTGAAGAGGAGGGGAAACAATGTAAGAAACAGGGAATAGGGAGGAATTCTGTGAGATGCTTCTGGACATGATGTGGCCATCACAGTCAGGAACTCACAGTAGCTGTAGTTACCTGCACAAGACCTGTACAAGATCAAGCCAACCCTAATTCTGGCCCTACTCCATATCACGTCCTGGCAGTGGACAACTGCTGGAGGAGGCAGACTCATCCACTTTTGAGGAAGCAGCTATGGTTGGTTTCCCATGCTCTGGTGGATGGTTGCCCATCCATGCACATACAGGTAGCACTAACTAGACTTAGTGGGTTATATCTTAGAAAGTCATGAGATTGGGGAGGATATGGGGGAGTCAGAGAGGAGATAGGAAAGTAAATAAAATATTTTATTGTATACATGTCTGAAATTCTGAAAAACAGAGAAAAAATTTAAAGCCGAAGAAAACCCTACTCCAACAACCTCAACAAAGGAAACAGAAAAACAAAACCAAGAGTTGATTAATAAACTAAAATAGCAAAACTCCAGCTAGATTAGCAAAACCAGAAATGATTTAAATTAAACCATGTGAAAGCAGAGGCATTGCAATGAATATGTAGCAAACAAAAAGGTTTACAGTGATAGTTTTGAACAATTACAACCCAACAGATTCGATATCATACAAGAAAAGGATAGATTTCTAGAAACATGAGACCTATCATGACTGAATAAAAAATGAGAAATCATGAACAGATTAATACTGAATAAGGAGATTAAAAGTCATAAAAAACCTCCAGAGAAGATTGGCAGCACATGTGTTTGTGGGTGAATTGTACCAAACATTCAAGAATAATTAATATCAATTTGTCTTAAATTTTCTATAAAAATGGAAGAAAAAGGGACAACTTCAAACTTTTTTGTGACCCTTTTAATATGACCCTTTTTTCAAAGCCAAACATACCACAGACCAATATCTGTGATGACCATAGACACAAAAATATCCTTAATAAATAAATACTACCAAATTGAAGTATATAACACATAAAAAGTTTGTACACTGCTGGGTGTAGTGGCACATAACCTTAATCCCAGAATCTGGGAGGCAGAGGCAGGTAGATCTTTGTGAGACTGAGGCCAGCCTTGTCTATATGCCAAGCTCCAGGCAAGCTGGGGCTACAGGGAGAGCCTTTCTCAAAAACAAAACAAAACAAAACAAACAAAATATCAACCCCAAAATGTCTACATCATGATCAAATGGTTCAATATGCCAACCAACCAGTGTGATATAACAGATTGGCAAAAAAGAAGATAAAAACCACACTATCATTTAGTAAATATAGAAAAAGGAATTTGATAACTTAAAATATCTATTCATGACTTAGAAAAATCTTCTAAACAGAAGAGGTATGGAAGAAATGTACCTTTATTCAATAAAGGCCAGATAGGGAAAGCCCACAGTGAATGTGATAATAAGTGAGGAAAAACTGAACTTTTCCTCTAAGATCTGGTGTAAGGTAAGGGTGTCCTGTTTCACCATTTCTGCTTGTCAGAGTAATAGAAGTTTTACCTAGAGAAATTAGGGAAGAAAAAGAGATAATGTTTATTCAAGTTGGAGAAGAACTAAAGCTATCTCTGTTTGGAGATGACATGTTCCTCTATGTGGAAAGTCCTCAAGATAAAACTAAAATAAACCAGAAAGAACTGCTTAATCTAAATCTGCAGAGTATGATATACAGGAATTAGCATTTCTTTAAGCTAATCATGAAATATCTGAAAAAGAAGATAGCATAAAAAAGAATAATATTTAGGAATATTTAGGAAAAAAATATATATGCTGAAAACTAAAATACCAAGGAGAGAAATTTAAAGAAATATTTAGGAAAAAAATATATATGCTGAAAACTAAAATACCAAGGAGAGAAATTTAAAAACCCAGATAAATGGAAAAATATCTTGTTTGTCGATTAGAAGAATTAATATTTTTAAAGATTCACAGTATCTAAAGGATATACAGATTCAATGTAATCTCTATTAAAATTCCAGCAGTGTTTCTCAGAGAAGTAGAAAAAAGAATCCTGAAATTCAAATGCAACTACAAAAGACTCTGCCTAGCTAAGGCAATTTTGAGATAAAAATGAAATTGGAGCCACTGCATTTTCTGGTTTCTAATTATACCACAGAACTATAGGAATGGAAATAGAATGGAGATGGCATAAAAACAGACACAGAAACCAAAGTTACAGAAGAGAAAGATCAGGAATAAACCCACCTATTGGTCTATTGGCTGACTACTTATTTACTTTCTGTTGCTGTGATAAAAACACTGACCAAAGCCAACTTGGGGTGGAAAGGATTTATTTTATCTTAGAGGGAGCCCAAGGTAGGAATTTAGGAAAGGAGCCTGGAGGCAGGAACTGAAGCACACACAGGCCATGCAGGAATGCAGGTTACAGGCTTACTCTCCAAGCCTAGGTTCATCCTGCTTTCTGATACTTCACAAGACTACCTCTAGGGGTAGCACCACCCACAGTGGCTGGGTGCTCTCAGGTCACTCATGCCTTCAAAACCAGTACCATGTAGGGTTCCTGGAAGCACTATGATTATGCAGTACCAAATGTCCACTGGGGTAATTCCTTTATAGTCAGTGTTTTGCCTCTGCTGCCCATTACGCTAAGTATGCTCGCCTTGCCTTTGGCAATTCAGTCCTGCCATCCGACCCCAACTCTGAGGTCCTGTTAAACCCACTATATTTAATTCATGCCACTGAGCAGTAGCATCTCCAACTCTAAGATAGGATAGAGTCCCAGTAGTGCAGCAATGGCTTTGCCACACTGGAGAGGCTGAGAATCTGGTAGTTGCTCAGGCCACCTGCCTGGTTGTCTCAGCAGTCCCGATCTCGCACCAAATGCCTGGAGGTTTCTTGGAGGTCTGCTAGTCTTCAATCTATGTTGAAATCCCAAGAAATTGGTTCTAATATCAGTGTAAGAATGCCACAGTAGTTCTTTTACTATGCATCCCTCTCCATGAGAAATATTTATATCTGGGTTGTTGGTACTAGCATCCACATATGAGGGACACCATTTGTCGTTTGTTTTTCTGGGACTGTGTTACTTCACTTAACATAATGTCTTCCAGCTCCATCCATTTACCTGCAAAGTTCATGATGTTGTCCCTCTTTACTGCTGCATAGAACTCCATTGTATACATGTACCACATTTTCTCTATCCACTCGTCAGTTGAGGGGCACCTGGGCTGGTTCCAGCTTTTTGCTATTGTGAACAGAGCTGCAATAAACATAGCTGTGCATGTATCTTTGCAGTAAGTTGTGTCTTGTGGGTATATACCCAGGAGTGGTATGACTGGGTCAAATGGAAGGCTCATTTTGAGTCTTCTAAGGGTTCTCCACACTGCTTTCCATAGTGGCTGTACAAGTTTACATTCCCACCAGCAATGGATGAGTGTTCCCCTTTCCCCACAACCTCTCCAGCANTTCTCTTCTATCACCTCCAGAGTTTGGCATTTCACGTTGAGGTCTTTGGTCCATCTGGAGTTGACCTTTGTGCAAGGTGAGAGGTAGGGGTTTAATTTCATTCTTCTACAAGTGGTGATCCAGTTTTGCCAACACCACTTGCTGAAGATGCTGTCTTTCGTCCATTGTGTCTTCTTGGCCCCCTTGTCAAATATGAGGTGGCTGAAATTGTATGAGCTCAGGTTTGGATCTTCAGTTTTATTCCATTGGTCAACTGGTCTGTTTTTGTGCCAGTACCAGGCTGTTTTTATGACTATAGCTTATAGCTAAAAAAATGAAAAAAAAAAAACCTGAAAGATGCGGGACAGTTATAGCAGAATACATGATCTGGGATGGGGTGGGGGTGGGGGGGAAGGGAAAGGGAAATATGCCTGATCTGAATTGGAAAATGATATACGAAATGCACAAACCATCAATAAAAATTAAATTAAAAAAAAAAAAGAATGCCACAGTAACAAGACGAAACTGTTAGTGAGAGAGAAGGCAAACAGGCAAAAAGCAAAAGCTCCCCCAGCATGGCCTTTTATATGGGCTGCCATCAGAAGGTATCACCCACACTTAGGGTAGGTCTTCCAGCTTCAAACAATCTGATCATTTCAGTTAATTCCAGATCCAGTCAAATTGATGACAATCGAGATTAGCCATCACAGGAATAAATGATGTAAAAAGATAATCACCTCAATAAATGGCTTAATAAAACTATCAATTTTATCTACTTGCAAAAGGATGAAATTGGCCTTCATCTTATAGTAGATATGAAAACCACTCAACTCAACATTGATTAAAGAGTTAAGCATAGGCTCCAGACCATCAGGCTCCTAGGAGTAAATGCAGGGAACAAGCCTCCCTCATGAGAATCTTAGAAATGATGTTAAAAAACATGACACCAAAATTGCAAAATGAAGAAGTAAGTCCGCATTAATCTACAAAGCCATTCAGCATAGGAACTATTTATAATTATATATTTGACAAAGGGTTAATAACAAAAATATATAAGAAACTCATAGAATTCAATAGCAAAAATCAGAATCCCTAAATAACTTGATTTTTAAAATAGACCAAGGACTTCAACAGACATTTATTTTCCCAAGAAGATAAATAGGTATCCAATGAGTAAATGAAAAACTGTTCAGTATTGCTATAATCATGGAAATGTAAACCCAAATTAAAGTAAGATATACCTGCTAGGTTGTAAGTTACCAAAAAAGATAAGAGAGGGGTTAGAAAACTGGCTCAGCAGTTAAGAGCACTGGCTGCTCTTTCAGAGGATCCAACTGTCCATAACGCCAGTTCCAGGGGACCTGATGCCTTCTTTTGCCTTTGGTAGACATTGCATGCATGTGGTGCACTTACATACATGCAGGCAAAATACTCATACAAATAAAGTAAAATTAATGAATTAATTATCAAAGATAAAAGATATCAAATACTGAAAAGAATTAATTTAGAATAAAGGGAAACCTTCAACATTGTCAGTAGGAACATAAATTGATACCATTAAAGATATGGCTCTCAAAAAATTAAACATAGACCTAATCATATAATCTTCTTCTGGGCATATTCAGTATCTTGAATAAATATGTACTTTTAAGCTTGTTGCAACTTTGTTTACAATAGATGCAATATGGAAACAACCTAAATGTCCACTGACTTATCAATGAAAAAAATATGACACATACAATGGAATATTCTTCAACCTAATATAATGAAACCCTGCCATTTCAACATGGAAGATGAAGGACAGTATGCTAAGTGAATACCACACATAGAAAGATACATAACATATTATTTCATTTATATGTGCAATCTTAACAATTTAATTCATAGGAACAGAAAGTAGAATGGTGGTTATCAGGGTCCTGAGCGAGGTGAGATGGAGTTGGAGCAGGGCCCAAAAGGTGCAAAGTCTCAGTGATGCAGACTGGGTAAGTTCAAGGAGATCTAGTGCATAACATGGTGTCATAGTTAATTTTTGTCTACTTGACACAAACTGACATACCTGGGAAGAGAGAATCTAAACTGAAGCATTTCCTCCATCAGATTGGCCTGTGACATGTCTTTGGGGAAATTTGTTTGATTACTAATTGGTTTGAGAGGACCCCTGTGGAGGGGCAGGTAGGTCTGGGCTATATATTTATTGCAGCTCTCTTCACAATAGCAAAGAGCTAGAACCAACCCAAATGCCCTTCAACCAAGGAGTGGATAGAGAAAATGTGGTACATTTACACAACGGAATTCTATGCAGCAGTAAAGAAAGATGACATCATGAACTTTGCAGGTAAATAGATGGAACTAGAAGACATTATGCTAAATGAAGTAACGGTCCCAGAAAAACAAAGGACAAATGGTATCCCTCATTTGTGGATGCTAGGACCAATTACCTAGTAGTAAGGCAAACTGATATATATACGTAGATGTATGATATAATAGTCATGATAATGTTATAGTATTGTTGTTGACTGAGAATCAACGTGATAGCCATTAGGGTGGTTTGTGAATACCTTCAAGGTCCACGTAGAATTAGAAAACCTCGTTACTTACTTTATTCAGAGCATGGGTAGTTACGGGTATATTGGTATAATCATTACTCTACACTATTCCATCCTTTAGATAATATAAACTTAAGGTGGGAGCCAGGGAATACCCCTCCCCCCCAAAAGAAGTACATGTATGGCAGAAAAGAAGCCCAATGAGGCTAACTGTGATGTCTTAGCTGGCAAGGTGCAGTTTATGTATCTAGTCTAACTTTTACTTCCTCACTGTTGGTCTCCTTTGCTCCCAGCAGGTTTCCTCGGCCCGTTGCCTGCCTAGGTACATGTGTGCTGCCAATGTGCATGGGATGACAGAGGGTCTTCTGGCTCCAAGTCGGGGATCGCCTCCACCCCGGCTTCCAAACTCCTCGACATTAACGTCAACAAAAACCAACAAACAATAAAAACAACTGCCCAAAAATTGTTTGTCAAGCTCTTTAAAGAGTTCTTGAAAAGATGAAATGGAAACAAACAACAAACCAAAAAATCAAAGCCCCCCCCCACGAGAAAGACGCAACAATGATCACTCCCCCCTCAAAACCAGATGACATGCAAATGAATGAGAAACACTTTAAAAATGTTTAACATCTTTAGCCATCAGGGAAAAGCAAATTAAAACTACTCTGAGACTTCATCTTACCTAAGTTAGAATGGCTAAGATTCAAAAAATTATGACAAACACTGAGGATGTGGGGTAAGGGAAAACGTATTCACTGCTGATGGAAGTGCAAGCTTGTGCAGCCACTATGGAAATCAGTGTGGAGTTTCCCCAAAATCTAGAAATAGACCTAACACATGATCCAGCCGCAACCCTCTTGGGCATATTCCCAAAAGAGTCTATATCCTACTATAGAAATACTTGCTCATCCATATTCATTGCTGCTGTATTAACAATAGCCAGGAAATGGAAACAATTAGAATTCCATAAACTTTTGAGGAGATAATGAAAATATGGTACATGTGCTGGATAGCTTTAGTGTCAACTTTACACACCTGGGTTGAGGGAGCCTCAGCTGGGGAATTGGCTCCATTGGATTGGCCTGTGGCCACATCTGTGGAGTATTGTCTTGATGGTCGAGCAGTGTGGGAGGGCCCAGCCCACAATGAGTAGTGCCACACTGGGCAGGTTGTGTACTGTATAAGAAGGTGGGCTGGGCATGAGCCAGGAGAGCAAGCCAGTGAGCAGCATTCCTCCATGGCCTGTGCTTCAGCTCCTGCCTCCAGGTTTCTGCCCTGAGTTCCTGTCTTGGGCTCCCTAAGTGATGAACTGTGACCTGGGAGATGTAAGCTGAATAAACCCTTTCCTCCCCAAGTTGGTGTCGGTCAGAGTGTTTTGTCACAGCAATGGAAGACAAACTAGGACAGTACATTTACATAATGGAATATTATTCAGCTGTTAAGAAAAAACTGGCTTTTCCAAGATGGCAGCTCCCCAAGGCAGAGGGTGCATTCTGAGCAGCTAAGGGCAAAGTTGGGGAGGGAGACTTAGTGATCCCCAAGAGAGCTGGGAAGTGTCAGAGGTGGTCCAAGGGCATTTGGATCCTTAGGGACTGCAATTTGATACTATAAACATTGCTCAAGGGTGTCAGGGGACAACAGAGAAAGCCCCAGTGTCAGCTGAGCCTTTCTCCTACTGAACCCAGATACAGACCTTGACGCCTGGCCCTGGGAGATTGGTAGATAGATTAAGGGTGGTGCACAGTGATTCCATGAGTACATCTCACCAGTGGGTGATTGGGGTTCACCCCACTTGTGGGGTGTGGGGGACTCCAGCTGCATTGCAGGGGAAGTGTTGTGATCTTCCAGCCCACAGGACCAAGAGTGCCTGGGGCTGGCAGGAAGTGGGTTTCGCAGGCCTGGGGGTTTGGGCCAGCTTTGGTGTTGAAAGGCTTAGTTCATTGGGCAAACTTTGCTGGTTGGGTGAGGGGTATTGGTCTGTATAGTGTTAGGATAGAGTTGAGATTTTGGAGCCTAGAGTATCTACACCTGTGCATCAATTAGGAACTCAACAAACACCTGAAGAATATAACCAACATCAGAGTCAGCTCAACAAGCACCTAGGTTTCACATTGGAACCACTCCCAACAGAGGCTACCCGAATGCCTAAAGCTCAATGAAAGAACTCAGGTGGCTCTCCACCAAATACTAATACCCCTCCTCAAGTACTCTCTAATGAAGACCCCTTGGATATAATTCAGGATACAGATTTCAAAAGAACAATTATGAATATGATTAGAGGAATTAAAGAGTTGAGGGAACCCAAGGAGCTTATAAACAAGGAAGTCCAGGATCTAAAATAAGACAGGGATAAATTGAAAGAGGACAATGATAAATTGTGGAATGAAAAAAGAAATGCAACATTCCACAAACAACTTGAAAAGGATGAGAGAAACTGATTAATAGAATGAAGTAGGAAATAGAATATCAACATTGGAAGACAATATGAAAGAATTGGATAAGTAAAGATTATGAAAATTAACCCCCCCGCACAAGAATGGAATAACCAGGAACTGTAGTATACTGTGAAAAGACCAAACCTACAAATTATAGGGAGAGAAGAGGAAGAAGACTCACAGGATGGCAATATGACCCAGGTCTTCAAACAAAATTCTAGAGGAAAATTTTCCCAAATTAAAGCAAGAGATACCTATATGAGTAGAAGCATTTAGAACTCCAAGCAGACAGAACCATAAAAGAAATTCTCCACACCATATCATAGTAAAAACACTAGATGTTCAAAGCAAAGAAAGGATACTGAGGGCTGCAAAAGAAAAGCAACAACTTACCTACAGAGGAAAACCTATCAGAATTGCAGCTGATTTCTCAATGTAGATGATGAAACCCAGAAGAGCCTGGTCTAAAATACTCCTGGTTCTAAAAGACTATAGATGCCAACCCAGAGTATTTTATCCAGCAAAAATGTCTATTATAATTGAAGGAAAAAGGAAAATGTTCCATGACATAAATAAGTCACTTTGTGCTCTAAAGGGAAGCCTGGTCTAGCAAGACCTGACCTTGTCCTTGGTAGATAGAACTGGTTAAGAATGGCCAGAAGGGGGTCTGGAGAGATGGCCTAGCGGTTGAGAGCGCCAACCGCTCTTGCAGAGGACCTGGGTTCGATCCCCAGCACCCACATGGCGGCCGAGAGCCATCTGAAACTCCAATTCCAGGAGGACTCCAGTTCCAGGGTAATCCGAGACCCTCTTCTGACCTCCGCGGCATTGCACGACATGGGTGCACAGACCTGCATGTAGACAGTACATTCATACACATACAGAAATAAATAAAATTAAAAAAAAAATTAAAAAAAAAAGAATGGCCAGAAGGAACCACGTGCTCCCCCCCCCCACCAAAACAAAAGGAACCCATGTTCCCTGAAGAACCTCAAATGACCTTGAGAAAACAAAATTTGGTTAATCTGGGCTAATTGTGTGGACTTACATACCCAAAAAGAATATAACCAAAAGATAAAAAGTCAATATATTTCTTTTAAAGCCTGGAAAAATTGTGCCTCCACATATTGGGGGTAAGGTTATATAAAATAATGTTAAACAGGCATAAAAATCTTAGATCTTAGTCACCTGCAGCCAAAGGACAAGTCCACTATTTTTGTCAATTAATGTTCAATAATAAAATTTGCTCTTTCTAGCAACTAAGTGGAAATGCATATCTTGCCTATTAAAATGCCTGGGAAGCAGATCCTGAGTCCAGACGTCATGGACAAATCAACAGAAGGAGAAACCCAATAAATGGATGCTTTGAAACCCCTTGACAAGAAATTTGAATTGGAGTTCACCCTCTTCTTACTTCTCCCGGCCCCCTGCCTAGATCATGCACCTAACTACTCCTGCTTTCGCTTTGCTTTCACAGGCACTGGTCAAGGACTTTTTTCCCTCTATAGTTATCCTTTTGGGGGTCCTTTAGACAGGCCATCTGAATTAGGGATACCCCAGTTGCCACACCCAACATCCCTTTTCAGCATGGAAGAAGTCAGAGTGTTCAGCATCCGAAATCTCTTCTGGTGAAAGTGGTGACCCTTTGCAGAGGGTAACATAACTAAATGGGAGCTAGAAATTAGCTAGGCAGTTTAGGGATGACTCCCCTACCCCCAAAGTAACCAGAATCTTTCTCAGCTGAGAATGCAAGGCTTCCTGGACTAGCCAGTAAACACATATCCTTCTGGTAGCCCGAAAGAGCAGGAAAAGAAGAAAGAAAAGAAAGAAAGAAAGAAAGAAAGGAAAAAGAGAAGTACATACCAAGCCCTGCAGATTGATTATTTCACCAGAATAAGAAATGGAAATTCACTCCCACCTTTTTGTTGTTGTTGCTTTGTTTTGTTATTGTCATTTTGTATTGTTTCTGTTTTCCTGTGAAAAGAAAAATTAAAGAAAAAAATTGAAGAAAATAAAGAAAAACAAAATTATGAAATTTGTTGGTAAATAGATGGAACTGCAATCATTCTGAGTGAGATAACCCAGACACAGAAAGACAAATATTGCAACTTCTCTCTCATAAGCTAGCTTTGAATTTTTAGATATGTTGTTTCAAGTGAAAAATCCATAGAGGTCAGGAAACTGGTAGGGGACTATTGGGCTGGCATCATGGGAGAGGAGATAGAATATAATTATATAAAAGGTGAAAAGGGATGGGGCTGGAGAGATGGCCTAGCAGTTAAGAGTGCCGACTGCTCTCGCAGAGGACCTGGGTTTGATCCCCAGCACCCACATGGCGGCTGAGAACCGTCTGTAACTCCAATTCCAGGAGAACTCCAGTTCCAGGGGAATGCGACACCCTCTTCTGACCTCCGCAGCATTGCACGACGCGGGTGCACAGACCTACATGCAGACAGTACATTCATACACATAAATAAATAAATTAAAAAAATTAAAAAAAGGTGAAAAGGGAATAATGGAATAGGAATGGTTAAATGAAGTAGGGGATTCTGGGGTAGGGTACAGGAGGGAGTAGGGAGAGGGATGACAAACACCAAAGGACTTTTGAAAAAGTCACATGGAAAGCTACTCCCGTAGAAGCTTCTTAAAAGATGTACATATCCATACATCAGGGATTTAAATGACATTACCCTACAATGTGTGTGTGAGGGAAGAATGCCCTTACCACACACCATAGGAAAGCAAGTAAAAAGCCCAATGATGGAAATGAGCTTCTTTTAGAATTGTTGGCCAGGGGATTCCTGCAGGCCCACAAACAATTCTGGCTATTGCCATTGCTTCTGGTTGCCCTTCAGAACTCAATGATGAGAGCGTATTGCTAAAGACACAAGAAATGTCAGTGGTAGAACAAGAATGGAGAAATCAAATTGGTACTGACCTCAAAGCTTCATCTCTACTGGCTAGCTTTCAAGTGCTGGAAGGTGTTATGCATGCTACTGAAGAAGAAAAGTAATCATCTACCTTACCTAGCTGTGAACTCTGATGCGGTATTATGGGAGTAATCAATTACTTTATGATTGGATTTAAGGCCCACTTCACGAGATAGAGTCCATATTTGGACCTGTTACCAGGGCCAAGAACACCTAGCTGGATAGGACATAGACTCTCTGAAAGAACCTATGACTATTATTCTGTTAAATAGACATAGTATAGAACTGGCTCCTAAAATCCTGTTATACCCATGGACTGGTACATCACCTAGCTCTCGGTAGAGTAGCTTTTCCTTCCAGTAGATTGAGATTAACACAGAGACCCACACTGATAAATGTGAAAAGAATAAGAGACTGAAGAGTGCTCCTCAGCCTTAAATGGGACACCTGTATAGTCAAAATACATCATATGAAATTATCAAAGAATCAATATAAATACCATTAAATAAACAAAAAAAAATAAATGAAAAACAAATGGCAAAAAAGAAAGAAAAACAGGTTGGCTGAGGAAACCAGGGAGCAAGTCAGTAAGTAACATTCCTCCATGGTCTCTGTTGTGGTTCCCGTTCCAGGTTCCTATCATGAGTTCCCACCATAGTTTCTTTCCCTCGATGAGGAACTATATTTTTAAGATAAATGAACCCATTATTTCTCAAGATGTTTTAGGTCATGGCAACAGAGAGAAAACTAAAACAGAAGTTGATCTCAGAGGACAGGGTCTTGCTATCATGGACATGACCAAGATGATTTGGAGGTGGGGGGGATTGGGAAGCTTTTGAAGGTTTGGGCTAGAAAAGCTGTTAAGTACTCAAAGCTTAATGAGATCTTCTCTGGGATCTTGGGAGATAAGAATATTGAGAGAAATACAAACTATGAAGGCCTGGCTTATGAAGTTTCAGAGTAAAGCAAAGATTCTAGAAGAGGCATTTGTGTGACATATTTGGATTAAGAATCTGTGGAAGTGGTAGCCTCATTTTGAGTCTTTTAAGGGTTCTCCACACTGCTTTCCATAGCCATTGTATGAGTTTTCATTCCCACCAGCAATGGCTGAGTGTTCCCCTTTCCCCACAAACTCTCCAACATTTGGTGTCTTTTTTTTTTTTATCTTAGCCAGTCTTATCAGAGTGAGATGATATCTTAGCCTACCACCTGATCCAGCCATACCACTCCTGGGTATATAACCACAAGACTCATCCTACTGCAAAGATACATGCACATCTATGTTTATTGAAGCTCTATTCACAATAGTGAGGAGGTGGAACCAATCCAAATGCCCCTCAACTGACAAGTAGATAAAAAAATGTGGTACACCTACACAACAGAGTTCTATGAAGCAGTAAAGAAAGATGCCATCATGAACTTTGCAGGTAAATGGATGGAACTCGAAGCCATTATGTTAAGTGAAGTAACACAGTCCTAGAAAAATAAGCAGTGAATGGTCTCCCTCATCTGTGGAAGCTAGCACCCAATGCCCTAGTTGAAAGGCAAGCTGAGCAACATTATTGTTATATTTCTTTTTATCTGAAAGCAACTGTGCTATTATAATGTGAATCTCTTAATGGGTTCTATAATTAACTTACCACTTATTTTCAGACATTATAATTACCATATATGGGTGGAAGGCATGTATACACATTTTAGAGTAATATGAAATTAAAAGGAAAAATGTGAATTCCTAACCACATTTCAGAATTAACATGAAGTTTATTTCCAGAGAACATAATTCTGGTACATATGTGATGGTTATATAGGCATATTTTGGAGCAATACAAATGGGAGTGAACAACAACATAAGGACAGGGTCAAAGAATGGATTGAAACAGTTAAAGGAGGATTGCAGGAGTTGAGGTTTGAATCTCTGGCCTGTTTGCATAGAGGCTGCTGGCGCCCACCAGACCAGCTGAGGTGCAGGGTGGGGGCCATGCATGTCAGCCAGGAGGATCATGGGAGTTGAGGTTTGAATCCCTGGCCTGCCTTGCATAGAGGATGCTGGTGCCTGGCAGACCAGCTGAGGTACAGGTAACACCCCCCCCCCATTGCCAACTGGAATTCTGGAGGGAGTTTCCAGTAAGCCCTATAACCAACCTAGAGGAACTGGCTGGCAGCAGAGGGAGTACAGTGATCAGAGGGTGTCATCCGGGTTGTTCACCACCCAGTTCTTGTGGAACAGAAAGGGAAGAGTGAACTATACCTTCCAATATATAACCAAATTTGAAAGCCTGAAACCTAGACAAGTTAACACTCCATAAACAAGGAGAATACAATGAAGGCACCTGAAGGAATCAAGGAAAGCAGTCCTTCAACACAGTGAAGAGGCATTTGAGATTTGCATCAGAATACAGGCAAAAGACAAACCACATTCCAAGAGCATAAGTAAAGAACAATATGGGAAAAGTGCAGAATAATTCCACACTAAACTCTACAGAGCCTGTGGAGGACTCCTACAAAGGGATTTCCATAGAGGTAGCCCAGGACAGAGATCATAGAATAACAATCACAGATATATTCAACGAAATCATAGAACTAAGGAGAGAGAATGAAAAACACAAGAAGGATGGAGAGGGAGACAAGGACAAACTTCAGAAAGAACTAAAAGGAGAAAAATGACAAACTCTGGAAAGAGCTAGAGGGAGAAAATGACAAATGCCAGAGGGAAGTGGAAACACTGAAAAGATCCCATGCTGAAATGAAAAAGGAAACCAACCAGCGAAACAATGAGCTACAAGAAAAGATTGAGAAGCTCCAAAAAGAAGTGGAAATACTAAAGAAAACACAAGATGAAATGAAAAAGGAAATTGAACACTCCTCCAATCAAGAGGAAAGAATGGGAAAAATCCTCAGAAGCAGAAAGGATGAAGCAGAAAAAAGAATATCAGACCTCGAAGATAACACAGAACAACTAAAAAGCTCAAGTAAAGATTATGAAAAATTTAAAAATACTCAAGAGTGGAATAACCAGGAAATGCAGGACACTATGAAAAGATCAAACTTCCACATCATAGGGATAGAGGAAGGAGAAGAATCCCAAGAGAATGGTATTGATCAGATCTTCAACAGAATAATAGATGAAAATTTCCCCAAACTAAAAAAAGACAACCAATACAAATACAAGAAGCATATAGAACACAAAATAGACAAGAGCAGAAAAGAAACTCCCCTTGATATATCATAGTTAAGACGCTAGATGCCCAAAAACAAAATTCTGAAAGCCACAAGAGAAAAACAACAAGTTACATACAAGAGGAAACCTATCAGAATTACAGCTGACTTTTCACAGCAAACTATGAAAGCAAGAAGAACATGGACCAAAGCATTCCCAGTGCTAAATGTCTATAAATGTCAACCCAGGTTACTGTACCCAGAAAAAATGCCAATTCTACTTGAAGGAAAGAGAAAAATCTTCCATGACATAAACAAGATGAAAGAATACATGTCCAGAAAACCAACCCTTCAGAGAATACTTGACGCAATTTGAAGGACAGAGCAGAGGAGCAACTATCCCCAGACACCTTGAAAGAGAAATTAATAAAAGCAGAACTGTGGAAGTAGAAACCTAGACCAAAACTGCAAATGGATAATAGGTGAAAGGAAACAACACACATCTCTCAATTATAACCTTAAATATTAATGGACTAAACTCTCCAATCAAAAGGCATAGACTAGGAGAATGGATTAGGAAACAGAATCCATTGATATGCTGTCTACAAGAAACCCATTTCACCGTCAAGGATAGGCACCAACTTAAAGTGAAAGGATGGGAAAAATATTTCAAGCAAATGGTACCAAAAGAAAGCAGGAATTGCTATTTTAATATCAAACAAAATAGACTTCAAAGTAGAAGCAATCAGAAGAGACAAAGAGAGTGTAATGCCATGAAGACTTCACAATCATGAATATACTATGCACCAATATCTGGTGCACTGATCTTTATAAACACAACTCTACAGAACCTCAAGGCACAGAAAAACACCAGCACACTCATAGTAGGGGACTTCAATACCCCACTGAGCTCTTTGGACAGATCAACCAGATAAAGAATAAACAGAGAGACATCTAAACTTATCAATACGATATACCAAATGGACCTCACAGTCATCTTCCGAATATCCCAACCAAGCACCCAAGAATAGACTTTCTACTCAGCAACCCATGGAACATTCTCCAAAATTGACCACATACTGGAACACAGAAAAAAACTCAACAAATACAAAGAAATTGAAATAATTTTCATGCATTCTATCAGACCACAGTGCAACAAAGCTCAATATCAACACCAGGATAACCCCTGCTACCTGCACGAACACATGGAGACTAAACAACACACTTCTGAATAAAGAATGGGTCAAGGAGGAAATAAAGAAAGAAATAAAAGCATTCCTGGAACTAAATGACAATGACAGTACAACACAACAAAACATATGGGACACTTTAAAAGTTGTCCTAAGAGGAAAGTTTATAGTCCTGGTTGCCTACATTAAAAAAACAGAAAGAACACAAATAAATGAGCTAACAGTGCAGCTAAAAACACTTGAAAGACAACAACAAATGAAGGCTAAACACAACATACAGGAAGAAAGAACAAAATCAGAGCAGAAATCAATGAAATAAAAACAAAGAAAACAATGCAAAAAATTAATGAATCCAAAAGTTGGTTCTTTGAAATAATAAACAAGATAGATAGATCTCCAGCCCAGTTAACCAAAAGAAAGAAAGAGCAACTCCAAAGCAATAGAATTCACAATGAAAAGGGAAATATCACAACAGACAATGAAAAGATCCAGACAATCATATGGGAATACTTCAAAAACCTATACTCTACTAAGTTTGAAAACCTAAGAGAAATGGATGAATAGCTGAAATCTGGGGAATCACCAAAGCTAAACCAAGAAGAGATTGACAGCTTAAACAGACCCATAATATATGAAGAAATTGAAAATGTAATAAGAGAACTCCCAACTAAAAAAAGCCCAGGCGCAGATTGTTTCACAGCAGAATTCTATAAAACATTTAAAGAGGACTTATAACCATTATTACTTAAACTTTTCAGAAGGACACAAGCAAAGGGAAAACTCTCAAAATCTTTCTATGAAGACAGCATCATTCTAATACCAAAACCAGGCAAGGATACAACAACAACAACGAAAAATAACTATAGGCCCATCTCATTAATGGACTCAGATGCAAAAATTCTCAACAAAATACTTGAAAACCATATACAGACCCACGTCAAAAATATCATCCATCATGATCAAGTTGGATTCATACCAGAGATGCAGGGATGGTTCAACATATGAAAATCAGTAAACATCATAAAACACATAAATGGACTAAAGGACAAAATCCACACGATCATGTCTCTTGATGCAGAAAAAGCCTTCAACAAAATCCAGCATCCCTTCATGACTAAAGTCCTAGAGAGAATTGGAATGGAAGGATCATTTCGCAACATAATCAAAGCCATATATAAGAAACCTACAGCCAGCATCATCCTAAATGGAGAAAAGCTAGGATTCCACATAAAGGTAGGAACCCAGCAAGGCTGCCCCCTGTTGCCACTCCTCCTCAATATAGTGCATGAAAGACTCCTAGGGCAATCAGGCAAGAAAAGGAAATTAAAGGAGTACTAATTGGAAAAGAGGAAGTCAAACTATCCCTTTTGGTAGATGATATAATAGTTTACCTAAGGGATGCTAAAAACTCCACCAGAAAACTCCTAGAATGATTACGAGTTTCAGTAAAGTGGTGGAATTAAAAATTAACCTAGAAAAATCAGTAGCTTTTCTTTCCACCAACAAGAAGTAACTGAAGAAGGAATACAAGGAGACATTCCCAATTACGATAGCCTCAAAAACAATAAAATATCTAGGAACAAACTTAACCAAAGACACCAAAGATCTCAACAACAAAAATTAAAATTCCTGAAGAAGACATCAGAAAGTGGAAAGACCTCCCATGCTCATGGATTGGAAAAATTAATATAGTAAAAATGTCCATTCTACCCAAATTAATATACTGATTCAATGCAATTTCAATTAAAACCCCCAAGACATTCTTCACAGGTTTGGAAAAAAATTCTTAAATTCATATGGAACAACAAAAGACCCTCAATAGCCAAAGCAACCCTGAGTAAAAAGAGTAATACAGGGGGGATTTCTATACCAGACTTCAAACTATACTGCAGAGCTATAGTCATAAAACATCCTGGTACTGGCACAAAAACAGACCTGTAAACCAATGGAACAAAACTGAAGATCCTAACTTGAGCATGTACAATTTCAGCCAGCTCATATTTGATAATGGGGCTAAAAATACTCAATGGAGGAAAGACAGCATCTTCAGCGAATGTTGTTGGCAAAACTGTATCACCACTTGTAGAAGAATGAAATTAAACCCCTACTTCTAATCCTGTACAAAAATCAACTCCAGATGTATCAAAGACTTCAGTGTGAAACTTAAAACTCTGAAGGTGGTAGAAGAAAAAGTTGGCAGCAACTTACAAGACATAGGCATAAGAAAAGACTTTCTAAATCAGACAGCAGCTGCACAGGAAATAAGGTTGACAATTAACAAGTGGGACTTTATTAAGTTTCTGTACAGCAAAAGAAACAATCAGGGAACCGAAGAGAAAAATCCACAGAGTGGGAGGAAACCTTTACTGCTGATACATTTGACAGAGCATTAGCTTCCAAAATATATAAACTACTCAAAAAACAAAGAAGAAAACAAATGACTCACTCAGAAGATGGAGTAAAGAGCTGAAGAGAGACTTCACAAGTGAGGAAATAGAGATGATTGAGAAACTTCTTAAAAAGTGTTCAACATCATTAATCATTAAGTAAATGAAAATTAAAACCACTTTAAAACCTCTGATAAGCTGACTAGGATCAAGAAAACAAATGATACCAAATGCTGGAGAGGTTGTGGGGTAAGGGGAACACTCATCCACTGCTGGTGGGAATGCGACCTTGTACAACTACTATGGAAAGCAGTGTGGAGAACGCTTGAAAGACTCAAAATGAGCCTACCGCTTGACCCAGTCATACCCTTCCTGGGTAGATATCCACCAGACTCTTCCTACCACAGAGATATATGTACAGCCATGTTTATTGCAGCTCTCTTCACAATCTCGAAGAGATGGAACAAACCCAAGTGCCCCTCAACCAATGAGTGGATAGAGAAAATATGGGAGTTCTGTGCAGCTGTAAAGAAAGATGACATTATGAAATTTGCAGGTAATTGGATGGAAGTAGAGGATTTCATGTTAAGAGAAGTAACATAGTCCCAGAAAAACAAAAGACGAATGGTATCCCTAATCTGTGGATGCTAGTACCAAGTATGTAATTCTAAGGCAAACTGAGAAACATTAATGTTATAGTCCTTGTGATCTGAAAGCAACTGTGCTCTTATATTGTGAATCCCTAAATAGGTTCTAGAACAAACCTACCATTATTTTCAGACTTTGGATTTTTGGCATATGATGGTGGGTATGTATGCATCTTTTAGAGTAATATAAAATTAAAATGGAAAAATGCAAATCAAGAAATATGGTATGGAAATAACATACAGTTTGTTTTCAGCAGATACAATTTTAATATAGGTGTGATGTATCAGGCTGGTGTAACTTAGCCTTTCTCGATGCTTAATGACAATACTTAATGCCCATACCAATTTGGCTGAGGGACCAAGGGATAACTTTGTTCCTTGCCCTCAGAGGTCAACCAAGTCTTAGGGGACTATGAATCTATATATGGTAATTACAATGTGTGAATAGAAGTGATAGGACAATTCTAGAGCTCATTAAGAGATTCACATTGGAATAGCACAGTTGCTTTCAGATACAATGAAATATAATAATAAAGTTGCTCAGTTTGCCTGACAACTGGGGATTTCGTGTTCGCATCCACAAATGAGGGAAACCATTTGCCTTTTATTTTTCTGGGACTGTGTTACTTCACTTAGCATAATTGCTTCGAGTTCCATCCATTTACCAGTAAAGCTCATGATGTCATCTTTCTTTACTGCTTCATAGAACTCCATTGTGTAGATGTACCAAATTTTTGTTATCCAGTCATCAGTTGAGGGGCATTTGGGTTGGTTCCAGCTCTTTGCTTTGTGAAGAGAGCTGCAATAAACATAGCTGTGCATGTATCTTTGCGGTAGGATGCGACTTGTGGGTATATACCCAGGAGTGGTATGGCTGGGTCAGGTGGTAGGCTCATTTTGAGTTTTTTAAGGGTTCTCCACACTGCTTTCCACAGTGGTTGTACCAGTTTACATTCCCCAGAACCTCTCCAGTATTTGGTATCTTTTGTTTTCTTGATCTTGGCCAGTCTTCTTGGAGTGAGATGATACCTTAGTGTGGTTTTAATTTGCATTTCCTTAATTATTAATGATCTTGAACACTTTTTAAGGTGTTTCTCAGCCATCTTTACTTCCTTATTGGTGAAGTCCCTGTTCACCTCTTTACTCCATCTTTTGAGTAGTTCATTTGTTTTCTTCATTGTTTTCTAAGTAGCTTATATATTCTGGATGTTAATGCTCTGTCAGATGTATCAGTGCTGAAGGTTTCCTCCCACTCTGTGAGTTCTCTCTTCACTTACCTGATTGTTTATTTCACTGTATAGAAGCTTTTGAGTTTAATAAGGTCCCACTCATCAATTGTTCTGCACAGCTGCTGTCTGATTTAGAATTTTCCTATGCCTATGTCCTGTAGGTTGCTGCCAATGTTTTCTTCTATTACGTTCAGAGTTTAAGGTTTCAGGTTGAGGTCTTTGATGCATTTGGAGTTGATTTTTGTACAGGGCAAGAGGTAGGGGTTTAATTTTATTCTTCTACAAGTGATAATCCAGTTTTGCCAACACCATTTGCTGAAGATGCTGTAACACCATTTGCTGAAGATGCTGTCTTTAAAAGACAGCATCTTCAGCAAATGGTGTTGGTCCCTTTGTCAAATATGAGGTAGCTGAAATTGCATGTGCTCAAGTTTGGATCTTCAGTTTTGTTCCATTAGTCTACAGGTCTGTTTTTCTGCCAGTACCAGGCTGTTTTTATGATTATAGCCTAGTAGTATAATTTGAAGTCTGTATAGAGATTCCCCTGTATTGCTCTTTTTACTCAGGATTTCTTTGACTGCTCAGGGTCTTTTCTTTTTCCATATGAAATTAAGGCTATTTTTCCAAGCCTGTGAAGAACATTGGGATTGCATCGACTCTGTATATTAATTTAGGTAGGATAGACATTTTTACTATATTAATTTTTCCAATCCATGAGCCTGGGAGGACTTTCCATCTTCTGATATCTTCTTTAATCTCCTTCTTTAGGGGTTTAAAATTTTTGTTGTAGAGCTCTTTGGTGTCTTTGGTTAGGTATGGTCCTAGGTATTTTATTTTTTTGAGGCTATTTTGAGTGGGAAGGTCTCCTGGTATTCCTTCAGTTGCTTGTTGTTGGTGTAAAGAAAGGCTACTGATTTTTCTAGGTTAATTTTGTATCCCACCACTTTTCTGAAATTCTTAATCGTTTGTAGGAGTTTTCTGGTGGAGTTTTTAGCATCCCTTAGGTAAACTGCCATGCTATCTGCAAAAAGAGATAGCTTGACTTCCTCTTTTCCAATTAGTACTCCTTTATTTCCCTTTCTTGCCTTATTGCCCTACAAAACATTTCAAACACTATATTGAAGAGGAGTGGTGACAGGGGGCAGCCTTGCCAAGTTCCTACCTTTAAGGGGAATTCTTCTAACTTTTCTCCATTTAGGATGATGTTGGCTGTGGGATTCTTGTATGTGGCTTTGATTATGTTGAGGAATGATCCCTCCAATCCATTTCCCTCTAGGACTTTAAGCATAAAGGTATGCAGGATTTTGTTGACTTTTTTTTTTTGCATCATTTGAGATGATCTTGTGGCTTTGTCTTTTAGTCCATTTATATGTTTTATATTTACTGATTTATGCATGTTGAACTATCCTTGCATCTCTAGTATGAATTCAACTTGGTCATGGTGGATGACCTTTTTGATGTGGGTCTGTATGTGGTTTGCAAGCATTTTGTTGAGAAGTTTTGCATCTATTTTCATTAATGAGATGGGTCTATAGTTCTCTTTTTTGGTTGTATCTTTGCCTTATTTTGGTATTAGAGTGATACTGGCTTTATAGAAGAAATTTGGGAGATTTCCCTCTGCTTGTATCCTTCTGAAAAATTTGAGTAATAATGGGTGTAAGTCCTCTTTAAAAGTTTTATAGAATTCTGCTGTGAAACCATCTGGGCCTGGGCATTTTTTAGTTGGGAGGTTTCTTTTTACTTTTTCAACTTCTTCATATATTATGGATCTGTTTAAGCTGTCAATATCTTCTTGGTTAAGCTTTGGTGCTTCCCAGGATTTTAGATATTCATCCATTTCTTTTTCAGGAGTGTGTTGTTTAGTCTTCATGAGTTCTCGTAGATGGTAGGACTTCTTTTGGTGTTGATATTAAGCTTTATTGCATTGTGGTCTAATAGAACGCATGGGATTATTTCAATTTTTTAAATATTTGTTGAGGTTTGTTCTGTGTCCCAATAAGTGGTAGATTTTGGAGAACATTCCATGGGGTGCTGAATAGAAAATATATTCTTTGGTAATTGGGTAGAATATTCTGTAGGTGTGTGTTAGGTCCATTTGGTGTATCATATTCAGTTCAGACACCTCCTATTAATTTTGTGTCTCGTTGATCTGTCTAATGGGCACAGTGGGGTATTGAAGTCCCCTACTATTAGTGCATTGAGGTTAATCTGCACCTTAAAGTCTGGTAGTACTGTAATTATAAAGTTTGGTGCACTGGTGTTTGGTGCATATATATATATATTCTTAATATATATATTATATATACTCTCATACATATATTCATGATTGTGAAATCTTCATTGTTAATTGTTCCTTTGATAAGAGTATAGTAACCCTCTACATCTCTTTTGATTAGTTTTAATTTGAAGTGTATTTTGTCTGATATTATAATAGCAACTTGTTCTAGTTTTTCTTCCACTGCTGTGACAAAAGACTCTGACCAAAACCAATTTGGGGAGGAAAGGGTTTATTCAGCTTACATTTCCTGGGTCACAGTTCATCACTCAGGGAGCCCAAGGCAGGAACTCAGGGCAGGAACCTGGAGGCAGGAGCTGAAGCACAGGCCATGGAGGAATGCTATTCACTGGCTTGCTCCCCTGGCTCATGCCCAGTCTACCTTCTTTTACTGTACACAACAACCTGCCCAGGGTGGCACCACCTGTAGTGGCTGGGCCCTCCCACAATGCTCAACAATACTCCACAGACATGGCCATAGGCCAGTCCAATGGAGCCAATTCCCCAGTTGAGGTTCCCTCAACCCAGGTGTGTCAAGTTGACACTAAAGCTATCCAGCACAATTGACCCCTTGTCAACTTGACACACAAAACATCACTATTAAACCACCACCTTTCCAGTTCTTATCTCCAAAGTATGATGTTAACATTAATCACAACCCAAGACAGTACATCCTTAAAAGCCCCACAGTCCTTAAAATGTCCAAATGCTTAAAAGTTCAATCTATTAAAAGTCTCTTAACTGTGGGCTGCTGTAAAATCAAAAACAAATACTGTCTTATTTCAAAGAGATGAATCAGGCACTCTCAAACAAAACCTAACTCCAGCAAAGTAGCTCAAGGCTGGATACCTGGGACTCACTCATGATCTTCTGGGCTCCAAAGGGTTTCGGCAGCTCCCCCTCTCTGACTCTGCCATCCATGGCACACACAGCTCATCTCGCAGGCCCAGGCTGACTCCATTCCACACCTGCTGCTGATCTTGGTGGTCATCCCATGGTCCTGGCATCTCCAAAAAGCTGGGATCGCTGCTGAAACTGAGGCAGCACCTTCACCAATGGTCTCTTCTGACCTCTCCTGGTGCAAAGCCTCAGCTTCTCTCCATGACCCCTGCAATCCTGGGGTCTTCACTGCAACTGAGGTGCACTTCCACCAGTGGTCTTTCCTGACCTCTCACAGTGCCAAGCCTAGGCTGCTCTCTGTAACCCCCTCAAATTTCAACACCAGGACCATATGGGAGACTCTTACACACTACCAAGTCCTGCTTCTGGCTTGAGATGGAGGCTCAGGCCCCTTCTGGACCACAGCTTCTGTGTACTGACCCTGAAGAAATTCTTCCCAGAAGATTTCACCACAGTGATGCTGGTCTCTTGTTACTTACAACTGACTCTTCAGCCCCAGCTAACCAGCATCAATTGTCCCAGTATAACAAAGATTTCCCTTCAGGTTCTGGTCTCTTGTTACTTACAGCTGATTCTTTAGCCCCAGCTGACCAGAACCCACAAATTACAGTTCTGATGATCTCTGTTCCCCTTTGAAACTAGAAATGTCACAAGCCAGGCTTCCATCTTCTACAACTCCTTCAGCAAAACTGCTCCAAGCTCCACAGCAACAAAACAATCTTTAGGCATTCTATGATTTTCCCAGCCCAAAGTTCCAAATGCCTCCAGAATCCTTCCCCAAAACACCAAGGTCAGGTCTGTCACAGCAATACCCCACTCCTGGTACCAATTTCTGTTCTAGTTTTTCTTCCATTGCTGTGACAAAACACTCTGACCAACACCAATTTGGGGAGGGAAGGGTTTATTCAGCTTACATCTCCTGGGTCACAGTTCATCACTCAGGGAGCCCAAGGCAGGAACTCAGGGCAGGAACCTGGAAACAGGAGCTGAAGCACAGGCCATGGAGGAATGCTATTCACTGGCTTGCTCCCCTGGCTCATGCCCAGCCTGCCTTCTTTTACTGTACACAACAACCTGCCCAGGGTGGCACCACCCGTAGTGGCTGGGCCCTCCCACATTGCTCAACAATCAAGACAATACTCCACAGACATGGCCACAGGCCAGTCCAATGGAGCCAATTCCCCAGTTGAGGCTCCCTGAACCCAGGTGTGTCAAGTCGACACTAAAGGTATCCAGCACACAACTCATGCTTGCTTCTTAGTATCATTTGCTCAGAATATTTTTTTCAGTTCTTTCACCTTAAAACATTGTGTCTGCCCTTGAAGGTAAGATGGGTTTCGTGTAGACAACAAAAAGATGGATTCAATTTATTTTTTAAAATTTTTATTTATTTATTTTTGTATGTATATGAATGTACTGTCTGCGTGTAGGTTTGTTCACCCGTGTCGTGCAATGCCACGGAGTCAGAAGAGGGTGTTGGATTCCCCTGGAACTAGAGTTAAAGATGATTCTCAGCTGCCATGTGGGTGCTGGGGATCAAACCCGGGTCCTCTGCAAGAGCAGTCAGTGCTCTTAACTGCTTGGCCATCTCTCCATTCAATTTCTTTTTCTAAATTTTTTCTAAATTTTTAAAAATTTTTATTTATTTTTGTATGTGTGTGAATATACTGTCTCCTTGTAGGTTTGTGCACCGTGTTGTGCAATGCTATGGAGGTCAGAAGAGGGTCTCGGATTCCCCTGGAACTGGAGTTCTCCTGGAATTGGAGTTACAGATGGTTCTCAGCTGCCATGTGGGTGCTGGGGATCAAACCCGGGTCCTTGGCAATAGCAGTTGGTGCTCTTAACTGCTAGACTATCTCTGCAGACCCAATTTCTTAATCAATTCTCTGAGTCTCTGTCTCTTGATTGGGGAGTTCAGCTCATTAATATTTAAATTTATTATTGATATGTATTGCTTCCCGTCACATTAGTTTGCATCTTTGGTCCATGTTTCTATTTCCATAGTTATACTTTCCTTAATTCCTTTCTCTTGCTACTTGGGAGTAGTCATTCCTTTCTTCTGCTGTTTGTATTGCTTCAAGTATTTTCTGGAGGGTTGCGTTTCTGGACATATATTCCTTTAGCTTATTTATGTCATGAAATATTTTTCTTTCTTATTCAACTATAATAGACTTTTTGCTGGGTAAAATATTCTGGGTTGGCATCTATAGTCATTTAGAACTGGGAATCCTTTGGTTCAAGCTCTTTTGGCTTTCATTGTTTTCATTGAAAAGTCAGCTGAGATTCTGATGGATTTCCCTTTATATGTGACTTCTTTTTCTCTTGTAGCTTCAGTATTCTGTCTTTGTTTTGAGCGTTCAGTGTTTTTACTATGATATGGCATGGGAAATTTCTTTTCTGGTCTTGTCTATTTGGTGTTCTATGTGTTTTGTGTATTTGTATTGGTATGTCTTTCCTCAATTTGGGGAAATTTTCTATAATTCTGTTGATCTGAAAGTCAATATCATTATCCTGGGATTCTTCTTCTTCTTCCTCTATTCCTATGATGCAGATGTTTGGTCTTTTCATGGTGTCCCACATTTCCTGGTTATTCCAACCCTCTGTTTTTAAATTTTTTTCATAGTCTTTCATTTTTTATATTCTATTTTCTGCTTCATTCATTCTGTTACAGGGGCTATCTCCTCTTTTTTTGTTTGTTTTTCCTGTTGCCTGGATGTGTGTTCTATTTTCTTTTCCATTTCAGCCTGAGACTTCTTCAGTGTTTCCACTTAATTCCAAAGTTTATCATTCTCCCTTTATAGTTCTTTCATTCCTTTGTCTGTGTGTTCTTTACATTTATCATTCTCTCCTTCTAGTGCTTTGATTCATTTGTCTATATGTTCTTTAAGTTTATCATTCTCTCCTTCTAGTTCTTTGATTCATTTTTTGTGTGTTCTTTATCATTCTCTCCTTCTAGTTCTTTGATTCATTTTTGTGTATCCTTTAACTTTATCCTTCTAGTTCTTTGTCCATGTGTTATTAAATTCCTTGAATTCTTTGAGTATGTTTATGATAGTTTTCTTAAGTTCTGTGTCCTGGGTCACTTCAATGGGTTCTTCATTGTAGGAGTCTTCTACAGTCTTGGTAGTATTTAGTGGGGACTTATTATTCATGTTTTTCATGTTGTTGTTTTTTTTTTCATTGTGCTTTTGGCATGTGAATTTGTTTTGTTTTATGTATTATGAAACTCGCATGTTTCTTAGATGAATTGAAGACTGGCTTTGCTTGTTTTTTTTTTTTCAGATGCCTTCATTGTCTTCCTGTTGGTTATGAGCAAGTAGTTGGTCTTCGCTTCAGGTTTTCACTTTTAGTTTTGTTTTGGAATGACTAGCTAGTTTTGCCCTTCTACTCTAGAGCTTCTCCAAGGGCCTAGAACATGAAATGATCAGTTGGCTTGAACCTTGCACCACGTGAGCAAAGCCTACTGGTTCCTCTAGGTTGTCTCTGGAGCCTATTGTTCTGGGACTAGAGCTATGGTAGGGTTGCTAACTCTTCCACTGCTTTGTGCACCTGCCACCACTCACTTGGTTTGTGAATTGGAGCCAGAGCTCCTGCTGGATTACCTGCACTGCCTCCCACCTGCCCTGCTCCCAGGGCCAGAGGTGCTGCTCCCCCTGGGTCACCTGCTGCCACTCATATGGCCTGCATGGTGGAACCAAGGCCACCGCTCTCCTATACACTTTTATCACACAAATTGGCCAAGCTGCTGATGATCGTGACATTGCTGTCCTCTTGGGATTTGTAAGAAGAGTATAGTCTCTCATCTGTCTCTTCAGTAGACCAGATTTGGTCAGATGTGTTAAAAGAGTCAAAATTAGAATGAGGCAGCCAAAGATGTAGTTCAATGCTTGTTTAGGATGGATGATACCGTGGGTTCTATACCTAGGACTTGGGGGAAAAGGAATGAAAGTTCTCTTACTGATTCTTTCTCAGGCAAGGCAGTACATGTCTACAATCCTAGCATGAAGAAGGCTGAGTCAGGAGGACTATAAATTCAAGGCCAGCATGGACTATATAGGGAGACCCTATGTCAACAAAAATAATAGAAACAGACCAAAATGATTATAAGAAAGCTTGAGAGACTTTCTTGAGCATCACAAGAGAGTGCTCCTAATCCCGACTACTGGGAGGAGCCAGTTTATATTCCACTGCTTGTCATCAAGCTAATGAGAACTGAGGGACACTCCTCATGCATTGCTTGATTTTACCTCAGGAAGCACAATCCTCCAACAGTGGAGGATGCACAACAAGTGGCAAGAGAATAGGAGCCTTAATTAAAGAAGCTGCAGGCCTTGGTGATTTGTAGTTCAACATTCTGAAAGCACACTTGGCAGGGTGTCCTGGAGAATAATCTTCAAGTACTGGGTGTCAGGTCAATCAGTGAGGGTCTTGCTAGATGATATTTGCCCACCTCCAGCTAGAGGAGTAAGAGAATCCACAGAACAGAGGCAAGAAAATGCCCTGAATTTTATAAGGGAAAAAAGGAGATTTGGAGAATTTCTAGATGTTTCTCACAAAACAGAAGCTCTGTTAATTGTGGCAGCAGCTTCCAGGGCTGAGCTGGTACTCGAGGAATATCTGAGGGGCAGCAGAACTAGGTGTGACCATGGGAGAACTGGAGGTTTTCAAGGGTGAGGACCAAGGGGGTCACATTTATAGCTTAGAGGTGAGGCAGTAGGTCTGTTCTGTTTCAGAGGCTGTGCTGCTGGTATGCTCCACTGCTTCACAGAGTAAGGCATGCCCACGATCAGTGAATCTGCTTTGTAAATTCTGATAATATATGTTCTAGTTTCTCTTTCAATTGCTGTGACAAAATACTCTGACCAAAAACAACTTGGAAAGGAAAGGGTTTATATTTGGCCTACATATTCTGGGTCACAGTTTGTCACTGAGGGAACCCAACATAGGAACTCTGAACAGCAATCTGGAGGCAGCAAGTGAAGCAGAGGCCATGGAAGAATACTTGTTACTGGCTTGTACCTCTGACCCATGCTCCAACTGCTTTCTTATACAATATAGGACCACCTGCCTAGGGGTGTCATTGCCCACAGTGGGCTGGGCCCTCTCACACCACTCAACAATTAAGAAAATGCCCTATATACATGGCCATAGGGCAATCCAGTGAAGCCAATTCCCCAGTTGAAGCTCTTTAACCCAGGTGTGTCAAGTTGACACTAAAGCTATTACACACAATATGTGACATAAAATTTACCATTCCAACCAGTTTTACATGTACACTATGGTTGGATTAAGTGGGGGAATGGGGGTCATTTCATTTTCATGCAGCTATCACCACCACCCATCTCCAGAACATTGTCACATTTGGAATCAAGCTTACGTCCTGTCGAACATTACCTATTTCTCTTATTTGGGTCCTGGAAACCACAATTCTACTTCCTGATTCTAGGAATTTGACTCTATGAGGGAACATGTAGTTTATGTCTCTTGGTGACTGGTTTCTTTCCCTTGCAGTTTCCTCAAGGTTCATCTGTGTTGTAGCCTGCTGTGCCAGAATGTCGTTCCTTTTTTATTTTTTGAAGTTTTTTTTTTTAGATAATCTAGATAATTCTTTAAAAAATTTTTATTATTATTTTATTTTATGTGTATGAGTGTGTTGCTTGCATGTGTGTAAGTGCACCAGTGTTGCACAATGCCTGTGGAGTTGGAATAGAGCTTTATATTTCCATGCGACTGCAGTTACAAATGGTTGTCAGCCACCATGTGGGTGCTGGAAATCAAATCTTGGTCCTCTGCAAGAGCAACCAGTGCTCTTAACCACTGAGCCTTCTCTCTAACCCCAGAATTTCCTTCCCTTTTTAAGAGTTGTGGGATAAAATATATCTTCTTTGAAATGGACTTTTCACTGGACAAGCTGTGAACTATGGGGTCTGGTTAGGGGGAGGAGCTAAGGGTAAAGTCAAGCCTTTAGCAAGGTTACTGCGATGCTGGCAAGAACAATGTTGGCATTCCTCCAATGCTGCAGGAATGCACATGGAACCCTGGAACTCTGGAATGCCACTGAAGCATATAAAACCCCACCACACAGGGCTGGGCTTGCTCTCTCACTATTTCACCATCATGGGCATAGGGCACTGAATTCATGCCAGAACTCTAGGTGTCCATGTTGAGAAAGGAGAACTGGCTGCACTGCACAACTCATGTGAGTGTATGCTTTCCACCATCACTTTGTAGACAAGCTTAATAAATTTTCTAGTCTAACTAAGATTGGACAGTCCACTCCTTGCTTTGCCTTAGTAACCAGGAAACTGGAAATGGCAGAGGCAGGGTGGAAAGCTAAATGCATGGGTATGCACATGTGGGTACATCCTCCCCACCCCCAGGAAAATTCTCTGCAACAAGGGTGAATCCAGAACTTGGATATATTAGCTTTTGTTCATTCTCACATTCATTGATGGACATTTGTGTCATCTCCCCCTTTGGCTGCTGGGAATTGTGCAGATCTGTTCTTGTTTTTTTGGTGTCATTTAAAGTGTTCATTACTGCCACTGATAATTTCTGGAACTCTTGGAGGGACTTCATACTTGTTGATAACCATGTGCCAAATGCTGTGTGAAGCCCTTTTATATATGAGATCTCACTTAATTCTCCTAACAGCCCTAGGAGGTAGAATGTCTCAATCTGTTTTATAGATAAGGCTCAGGTTGGAAACTTGCCAGAGGCCCTATAGAGGAGGTGGCAAATCCCTGGTACCAACTGAGAGGGGCTGAGCAGAGGAAGCCTGGGCTTCTCAGGTTTTCTAGTGAGATGTCTTTGACTCTTGTAGTGTGGGTTCTGCCTCAGCAGGTTTGGCCTGAGGCTTCATTTCCTGAGGCTTCTATGTGATGTTGACATTGCTTACTGTTGGTTAAGACAGCCCAGTGTGCTGCAAACTCCTGTCATTCCTAGCCTCAGGTAGTGTGTCTTTTTCCCAGAACAGTGTCCTTGATGTGGCTTCAAGTGGTGCACCCCAGCCATGTGATCTAGTATTACCTTTACCTGTGACTGCAGGGCTCCCTGAAAGACTTGTCTTTGTCACTACAAATTGGATCATCATACATTGTGATACTGGTCTCCTCCTGCCAGGAGCACAGTGGTTTCTATTAGATAAAGGATGAATTAATGTTTCCTTGGTTGAAAGATTTTTGTGAAGGCTTTAGGGAGCAAGTTGGGACAAATAACTCTCCATAGACAAGGCACTGAACTGAAAAACAAAAAGCTCTTGGGCCACACAAAGTTTCTTCTCTCTTAGGGGGTCCTAGGAGATGCTTGCAGGACTCTTGGCATCTGGACATGGCATTGAGAAACGCTCACATGTTCTCAGGAGCTGATATGCCTGGGTCTTGTTGCTTTAGCTACAGAGTCTTTGACTGTATATGTCCTGTCTTTTCCTTGCAGTGCTTTACAGAATGTTACCACAAAGAAAGATCTTTAAGAACCATCTGGGTCATCTCCTCTTGTGGATGAAGAAACAGAGGCACAGAAATTTCTTATTCCAAGAATATAGAAAATTATCAACAAAATTGACCAAATATTGATTTATGTTTCTTAACTTCAAGTCTGTGCTCTCCTCTCTGTATAATTATGTTTCTTTTGGTGGTCAAATGCATTTTAATTCTTACCCATAAATGGTTAGGGCCAAGAGACTTACAGTAAGGTTGTTATAGGTTCAACTTCTAGTACTAATGCTTAGTGTATTACCTAAGACAAGTTGCTACGTATCTCTGGGCATGAGTGAAGTTGCTTGAGGCCAGAAAACTTTGGAGTTTCAGGTGGTTGTGAGTTACCCTATGTGGGTGCTGCGAACTCTTAACTACTGAGCCATTTCTCTAGCTCCAGTTCTTTATCTTTCAAATGAAGACAGTGACACCTAACCTGGAAGTCAGAGCTCTGAGCTGCAAATGGGAACCTGGAAAGGTATGGTAAGGAAGCAGAAAGAGAACAGACATGCCATTGGGGTAGGAGGAGGAGGGTGGCCTCTTTGAGGAGTGTGTAGTGTTGTAGCATGACTCAGCTTTGGAAAGAATCATGGTATGGTGTTTAAGAATAGGATTGGGACCACAAAGACCATAGTATAAATTCTGTCTCTCTACATTGTGTAGACACAAGAAAACTGACTAATTACTGAATCCATTTTCCTTGGGGGTGAGGGGAAGAGACTTAAAACTGATTTTGTTTGTAAAGTTGTTGAGGATAGAATAATGATCACAAAGCAATTACATAACACTGTTAGTACACAATAAATAGTATTTATCTTCATTATTATGATCACATCATTAGTGTAAATGTATTATTAACAAAAGCATTGGAGAAAAGATTCTAGAAAGGCAGAGACCTTGGTGTGTTGTCTAGTGTTAAAGTGTAAAACCTTAAAAGGAACAAAGGAAATTGATTTATTTTGAGATTGTATTGGGAGGGAAAATAAATTTATTTTAAAAGAGAAATTTATTGTATTGGGAGGGAAAAGAACAGACTGCAATGCAAGTTCAGAATCAGTGGAGATGTCCTCACACAGGTATGCAATGAAGGCCAAATATCTGTGTAAAGCCATGCTGACAGCAGATACCCTTCTTTCTTCATTGTCTCCTGGTTGCCCTTTGGTCACAGACGAAATCCTGCCAGGGTGGGCCTCACTTACTTCTCTACAAGAAACACTGAATGGGACTAGAGACCAAGGGTATGGAGGGAAAATTCTTCCCCAGGAAAGTCAGAGGTATGGGGAGTAAGCATCTTCCAACACAGCAAACAGATCAAGGCTCAAGACTTAAAAGTCCTTTATTTAGGACAGAATATTGCAATTAGGAAACATTGTGAAAAATACATTAAGGAATTATATTGAAATAATAGACAGGGCTATTGTACAGACAAAATGATTAGAACTGTCTAATCATTTACTACTGTCCTGGGAGAGAATTAACAGATTCTAACCTCAGGTTCAAACATGGGCAGCCTAAGAAAGCAAAATATGAGATAAAGCTAGATGACAAATCATGTATGAAGAAATGGTTTAGCATGGGAAGCCAGAGATAGCCCAATCAATAACAGAATAAGAAATAAAGTTTAAAGGACAGTATCCTGCATGGGTGGATAATGTTGTTTCAAGAAATCATAGGGGTTTTCAATGCTGTTTATTTTTATTTGATGTGTATGAGTGTCTTGTCTGCATGTATGTAAGAGCACTATGTGTATGCAATGCCCACAGAGGCCAGAAGAGGCCATCAGTTTCCCATGGAACCCAACCTGGGTCCTCTACAAGAGCAGCCAGTGCTTTTAACCACTGAGCCTTCTCTCCAACCCTGAAGCCATAGATTATTAAACACAAATCTCAGTCCAGGTATGAGATATCTCTCTATTAATTGTTGGAGGCCCTAGAAGCACCGAAAATAGTACATGTATGGTATTGCCATTTCTCTTGCTTGTGCATAATAACTGAATGGTAAACCTCTATTGCTGAAGAAACTATGAATTTTGGTTGTAGGACATATGTAAATTGAGCTGCAACTGAGTTGGAGACTTCCTCCCTGCTGGCTAGCTTTCATAATGTCAGAAGCTGCTATGCAGGCTGCTCGAAGAAAAATGTCATCAGTGGTCTTACACAGCTGTGGATGATTAGTGCTACAAAACAGACGTGGGCAACAAGAATTGCCCACTGATGTAATGGTGGCATAGCTGGTACTAGTGAAAGCACGCCTGGTATTGTAAATGTGGCTCACTGGGGAGCTCATACACCCTAGTGTGAAAGCTATTACTGATGTTTTATTTAAGGGGAGTGTTGTCAAGTAGCCCTGTATGTGTATGCCCATTAGTGCTTCACTAAGCCTTGATCATAGAAGCTTCTGTTTGCAGTGGGCAGCAATGGAAGCAGAAACTCATAGAGGATCAAAGTGATGAGAAGAACTGAACATTAAGTGCTCAGTCCTAAATGGGATGGCTATTTCACCTCCTCCAAGGCTTGGTGCCTTCTTCACATTGCAAGTATCTCAACATGAGAAAGAACAAGTAACAGATGAAGAACACTGTCAGTGGTTTGTGGAGAGCTCCAGGAAGAGACAACATGGATGACTAAAGGAAAATCACAGATTTTAACGGGTGAAGGATTTGCAGATATGTGCTCTGTTCTAAAAGATTCCTCTCAGTAGAAATACTAAAGAAATAAGAAGAGGAAATGAAAAAGGAAATCAAACACTCATCCAATCAAGAGGAAAAGAATGGAAAAAGCCTCAGAAACAGAATGGAGGAAGCAGAACAAAGAATATCAGACCTGGAAGATAACACAGAACAACTAAAAACCTCAAGGAAAGATTATGAAAAATTGAAAAATACACAAAAGTGGAACAACAAGGAGCTGTGGGACACTATGAAAAGATCAAACCTCCGCATCATAGGAATAGAGGAAGGAGAAGAATCCCAAGAGAATGGTATTGATCAGATCTTCAACAGAATAATAGATGAAAACTTCCCCAAACTAAAAAAGGACAAATGAGGGCTGGAGAGATGGCCTAGTGGTTAAGAGCGCTGACCGCTCTTACAGAGGACCCGGGTTCGATCCCCAGCACCCACATGGCAGCTGAGACCCATCTGAAACTCCAATTCCAGGAGAACTCCAGCTCCAGGGGAATCCGAGACCTTCTTCTGACCTCCGCAGTGTTGCACGACACGGGTGCACAGACCTGCATGCAGACAGCACATTCATACACATACAGAAATAAATAAAATTAAAAAAAAGGACAAATGAATACAAATACAAGAAGCACATAGAACTCCAAACAGACAAGATCAGAAAAGAAATTCTCCACGCCACATCATAGTTAAAATGCTAGACACCCAAAACAAAGACAAAATCCTTAAAGCCACAAGAGAAAACAACAAGTGACCTATAAGGGGAAACCTATCAGAATTACAACTGACTTCTCAATGCAAACTATGAAAGCAAGAAGAATCTGGAGCAAAGCATTCCCAGTGTTAAGGGACAATAGATGC
The DNA here is from genome assembly GCA_009823505.1 of Rhizomys pruinosus. Classification (NCBI taxonomy): domain Eukaryota; kingdom Metazoa; phylum Chordata; class Mammalia; order Rodentia; family Spalacidae; genus Rhizomys; species Rhizomys pruinosus. The sequence continues at coordinate 86,423 of VZQC01007285.1, forward strand.
CAACCCAGGTTACTATACCCAGCAAAAATGTCAATTATAGTTGAAGGGGAGAGAAAAACCTTCCATGACATAAACAACTTGAAAGAATACATGTCCAGAAAACCTACCCTTCAGAAAATACTTGAAGCAATTCAAAGGACAGAAGAAAGGAGCAACCAACCCCAGGCACCTGGGAAGGGAAATCAATAAAAGCATACTGCAGAAGTAGAAACCTAAACCCAAACCGCAAATGGATAATAAGACAGAAGGAAGCAACAACAATAACACAAACCTCTCAGTCATAACCTAATATTAATGGACTAAATTCCCCAATCAAAAGACATGAACTGGGAGATTGGATTAGGAAACAGAATCCATTGATATGTTGTCTACAAGAAAACACATCTCACCTTCAAGGATAGGCACAACCTTAAAGTGAAAGGATGGAAAAAAATTTCAGACAAAATGGTACCAAAAAGAAAGCAGGTGTTGCTATTTTAATATCAGACAAAATAGACTTCAAGTAAAAGAAAATCAGAAGAAACAAGAACCACATGGAGACTAAACAACACACTCTTGAAAATGAATGGGTCAAGGAAGAGATAAAGAAAGAAATAAAAGCTATTCCTGGAACTGAGAATACAATGACAATACAACAAAAAAACGTTAGGGATACGTTAAAAGCAGTCCTAAGAGGGAAGTTTTATAGCCTTGGGTGCCTACATTAGAAAAACAGCAAGAAGCCACAAGTGAAGATCTAACACTACAGCTAAAAGCAACTTGAGAGGCAACAACAGATGAACCCTAAATGCAACAGACAGGAAGTAAATAACAAAAACTAGAGCAGAAACCAATGAAATAGAAACAAAGAAAACAATACAAAAAAAATCAATGAATCCAAAAGTTGGTTCTTTGAAAGAATAAACAAGATAGACAGACCTCTAGCCCAGTTAACCAAAAGAAAGAAGGAATAACTCCAAATCAATACAATCTGTGATGAAAAGGGAAATATCATGACAGACAAGTAAAAGATCCAGAAAATCATAGGGGAATACTTCAAGAACCTATATTCTACCAAGTTTGAAAACCTAGAAGAAATGGATGAATATCTGAAATCCTGGGAATCACCAAAGGTCAACCAGAAGAGATCCACAGCTTAAACAGCTTTTTTTTAGGCCCAGACGGTTTCACGACAGAATTCTATAAAACATTTCAAAAAGACCTACAACCATTATTACTGAAATTGTTTAGAATGGATACAATCAGAGGGAATTCTCCCAAATCCTTCTATGAAGTCAGCATCGCTCTATTACCAAAACTGGGCAAGAGTACACTAAAAAGGAGAATTATAGACCCATCTCTAATGAACACAGATGCCAAATTTTTAAACAGGCATATTGGCAAATCACATACAGACCTGCATCAAGATGATCATCCATCATACCAAGTTGGATTCATACCAGAGATGCAGGGATGGTTCAACATATGAAAATCAATAAACATCATCAAACACATAAATGGAATAAAGACAAAACCACACCATCATCTCAATTGATGCTGAAAATCCTTGACAAAATCCAGCATCCCTCTTCATCTTAAAGTCCCTGGAAAGAATTGGATTGGATGGATCAGTCCTCAGTGTATCAAAGCCATATACAAGAAATCCACAGCCAATATCATCTAAATGGGAAAAGACAGAAACATTCCCTTTAAAGGTAAGAACTCGGCAAGGCTGGCCCTGTCACCACTCCTCTTCAATTAGTGCTTAAACACTTGCCTGAGCAATAAGAAAAGAAAAGGAAATTAAAGGAGTACTAATTGGAAAAGAGGAAGTCAAGCTATCCCTATTTGCTGATGATATGATTGTTTACTTAGGGATGCTAAAATCTCCACCAGAAAACTCCTAGAAATGATTAACAGCTTCAAGCAAAGTGGCAGGATACAAAATTCCCTAAAAATATCAATGGCCTTTCTTTCACCAAGAACAAGCAACTAGAGAAAGATTCAAAGAGACCTTCCCCACTCACAACAGCCTCAAAAACAATAACATACCTAGGAAACAAACCTAACAAAAGACACCAAAGATCTCTACAACATTTTTTTTTTTTTTTTAAAGAAAAGAAATTGAAGAAGACATCAGAAGATGGAAATCCTCCCATGCTCATGGATTGGGAAAATTAACATATGAAAAAGTGTCCATTCTAACCGAAACTCTTGTATAGAATTAACACAATCCCAATCAAAATTCCCAAGAGTTTCTTCACAGGCTTGGAAAAATAGTCATTAAATTCATTTGGAAAAACAAAAGACCCCAATGCAAAACAACCCTGAGTGAAAAGAGCAACACAGGGGGGAATCTTACCAGACTTCAAAACTATACTACAGGGCTATAGTCATAAAAACAGCCTGGTTACTTGGACATAAACAGACCTGTTGACCAATGGAACAATACTAAGATCCAAACCTGAGCACATACAATTTCAGCCATCTCATATTTGACAAGGGGGCCAAGACAGACACAAATGGAGAAAGAAAGACGGCATCTCCGCAAGTGGTGTTGGCCCAAAACGGATACACCATTTGTAGAAGCAATGAAATTAAACCCCTTCTCTCGCCCGTACAAAAATGTCGAACTCCAGATGGATCAAGACCTCAACGTGAAAACCCCAAACTCTGAGGTGATAGAGAGAAAAGTGGGCAGCAGACTATAAGACATAGGCGTAGGAAAGACTTCCCTAATTCAGACAGGGCAGCTTGTGCACAGAATTAAGGTCAACAATTGACAAATGGTACCTCTTAAACTCAAAAGCTTCTGTACATCAAAAGAAACAATCAAGGAAGTGAAGAGAAATCCCACAGAGTGGGAGGAAACCTTCACTGCAGATACATCTGACAAAGCATTGATTTCCAGAATATATAAACTACTCAAAAAACAAAGAAGAAAGAAAACAAATGACCCACTCAATAGATGGAGCAAAGAGCTGAACAGAGACTTCACAAGTGAGGAATTAGAGATGGCTGAGAAACACCTTAAGAAGTGTTCAACATCACTAATCATTAAGGAAATGCAAATCAAAACCACTTTAAGATATCATCTTACTACAATAAGACTGGCTAGGATCAAGAAAACAAATGATACCAAGTGCTGGAGAGGTTGTGGGGAAAGGGGAACACTCATCCACTGCTGGTGGGAATGTAAAGTCATGCTGCCACTATGGAAAGCAGTGTGGAGAACCCTTGGAAGACTTGGAATGAACTTGCTACCTGACCCAGACATACCACTCCTGGGCTTGTACCCCCAAGACTCACCCTACTGCAGAGATACATGTACAGCCATGTTTATTTCATCTCTCTTCACAATAGCAAAGAGCTGGAACCAACCCAAATGCCCCTCAACTGATGAGTGATAGAGAAAATGTGGTAGATCTACACAATGGAGTTCTATGCAGCAGTAAAGAAAGACGACATCATGAGCTTTGTAGGAAAATGACTGGAGCTAGAGGACATCATGCTGAGTGAAGTAACACAGTCCCAGAAAGACAAACGACGAGTGGTATCCCTCATCTGTGGATGCTAGTGCCAATTACCCAGTTGTAAGTATTTCCTGTGCATGGCCCCTCAAGCTTTTGTCCAAAACAGTTGGGAGCGATGCATATTGGAAACAACAACAATAACAACAACAACAACAACAACAGAAAAGACTGTATCAAAAAACTGACTGAAACAGCGAAATTCTGCTCAAAACAGTCAACTTCCCCATGGAGAATATTGAGAATGACTGAGAAGGAGATGAATAGCATGTTTGGCAGAATTCATGAGCTCTGGTAGGGTGGGAGGATGGTGGGGACACGGGTCTAGATTCGACAAAAAATATATATAAAAAAACAAATATGACTAATCTAAAGGATATAAAGACTGAATATGAATCATGTGACTGAAATAGAGCCACCCCATATAAAAAAATAAAATAAAAGTTTCCTCTCAGTAGTTCTCTGTCAGTATAGAATTCTGTCACTTAATGGTGGGCACATATTCTAGTTGGTTGTTTTGGCATCTAGACACACTTCCATTAAGCTTGGAGGGTCTAGACCATTCTCTGCATGGCTTCTCTATACCATCAAGAGTTTCAGCCATCACATGATGTGTGAGGCTGAATTGGAATCACAGTGCAGGCTGTTCTATACTAATCTTTTTCTTTTATAAAAAAAATAAAGAGGTTGTAAAAGAATAGTTCTTGGGGTTTGGGTTGGTGCCTCTGCACGTTTGTGCGGGCTGGCCAGAAGTCACTCAGGCAGGTACTTTTTGGGGTGGGCTCTCTCTTGGGATGCTGCTAGGGGGTCGCATCTCTGAGGCCTTCTGGGTGGGACTGCCCTTCACCTTTGGAGCTGGGACCAGAGGGTCGGCGGGTTTGGGTTGGTGCCTCTGCACCTTTGTGTGGGCTGGCCAGAAGTCACCCAGGCAGGTACTTTTTGGGGTGGGCTCTCTCCTGGGCTGCTTCTAGGGGGGTCGGGTCTCTGAGGCCTTCTGGGCAGGACCAACTTTCTCCTTTGGAGCCGGGACCAGAGGGATGGCGGGTTTGGGTTGGTGCCTCTGCACCTTTGTGTGTGCTGGCTGGAAGTCATTCAGGCAGGTACCGGGGGCGCAGGCTAGGTCAGGCATATACCCCCACCCCCTGCCACCACCAGAAATCGGTGAGAATCCAAGTGTACTTTTTTTTTGGAGAACCTTCAGAACAAGAAGAGAAGAGTGACTTAGGCTTCCAATATCCAATATATAAACAAAATTGAAAGCCTGAAACCTAGACAAGTCAATACTCCATAAACAAGGTGGAGGAAAGGGGAAAAAAAAGCATCTGAAGGAGGAAAGCAAAACCATCCGCTAACATAGTGGAAAGGCATTTGTGATCTGAACCACAAAAGGGAAGTCCACATGCCAGGGACACATGAAGGGACAACATGGGAAAGGCACAGGATTTTCCTGCACCAGGCTCTACCAAACCTGTAGGAGATAGCTAAAATGGGAACTCCTTGGAGGAGACACAAGGAACAGATCTTAGAGGAATAATTGCAGACATACGCAGAGAAATTATAGAAAATAAAGAAGAATTCTGAGAACCAAAGAGAGAGAATGAAAAACTCAAAAAGGAAATAGAGGGATACAATGACAAACTTCGGAAAGAACTAAAGGAACAGATTGACAAACTCCAGAAAGAACTAGAGGGAGAAAAAAACAAACTCTGAAAGGAAGTAGAAACATTGAAAAATGAAGCCTACCAACGATGTAAGGAGCACCAAGAAGAGATTGAGAAGTTCAAAAAGGAAATGAAAATACTAAAGACAACATGGAATGAAATGAAAAAGGAATTAGGACGCTCATCCAATGAAGAAAAAAGGAAAGGAAAAAGCCTCAGAAGTAGAATAGAGGAAGCAGAACAAAGAATATCAGATCTGGAAGATAACACAGAGCAACTAAAAAGCTCAAATAAAGATTATGAAAAATTTAAAAATATACAAAAGTGGAACAACCAGGAAATATGGGACACTATGAAAAAATCAAACCTCTGCATCATAGGAATAGAGGAAGGAGAAGAATCTCAAGAGAATAGTATGGATCAGATCTTCAACAGAATAATAGATGAAAATTTCCCTAAACTAACATCGACAAACCCATACAAATACAAGACGCACGTAGGAGACTTCACAAATAGAAAGATCAGAAAAGAAACTCCCCAAATGACCTATATCATAGAATAATGCTAGATCGCTCAAAACACAAGACTAACCGATTAGAAAAATCTGGAGGGCTACAAACAGAAAAAACAAGTACATACCAATAGAAGGAAACCCATCAACGACATTAAAACAACATTGAACTTCTTGTCTCATAACCATGATCAGCAAGAAATCATGAGCAAAGCATTCCCACTGTTAAGGGACCATGGATGCCAACCCAAGCAATACTTTACAGCAAACATATTGACTACTAGTTAAGGAGAAGAAAAAATCTTCCATGACCTGAACAAGATGATGGAATACATGTCTGGAAAACAAATCTCATAAAAATATTGAAGCAATTCAAAGGGGGCAGAAGGAGAGGAGTAACAAATCCCTCAAACACTAGGAAAGAAACTTAATAAATAACCATAACCATAGGAGCAAATCAGAGGCTAGAAGTCCAATGGAATAATAAAGATGAAAGGAAGCAAATTACATCTTTCAATTATAACCTATTAATATTCAGGGTGGGCTAAACTCCCGCATATCAAAAGGCAAAATAGACTGGAGAATGGTAGGAAACAAAACCACATAAGACTGCTGTCAATAAAGGAGAACCTATCTCAATTCAAGGATAGGCACACCAACTTAAGGTGAAGGATCGGAAGATAGTATCCAAGCAAATGGTACGGATAAGAACGAAAATGGGGTTGTGGACTCATTCTAATCAGACAACAAAACTAGATTACTAGAAGCAAAGACGGAAAATCAAAGGAGCCACAAGAGGGCCATTACATCTCTTTGATTAAAGGAATAATTGATGATGAGAATCATCACAAATATGAATATAATACCATCACCATATACACCTAGTTGCGCAAACTTTTAAAGACAATTTTTCAGGATCTCAAGGCACAGATTACCCAGCACACTAATAGTAGGGGGGCTTCAATACCCAATTAATGTCCCCTGACAGATCAACAGACAAATGATAACAGAGAGAGACATCTGAACTAAATGACACAATAACCAAATGGACCTCACAGATACTACGAATATTTCTCCCAAAACACCAGAATAGCCTCTTCTATCAAGGCACTCCACAGAAACATTCTCCAAATAATCATATACTGGGACACACACAAAAAACTCCAGAACAAATATAATTAATATTGAAATAATCTCATAGCATATCTAATAAGACACAGTCGCAAAAAAACTCAATTATCAACACCAGATAAACCCATACAACCTACCAAAACACATGAGACTAAAAACAAATAAACAAAAAAAAAAAAAAAAAAATAAAAGAAAAAGAAAATAAAGAAATAAATAAAAACATTCCTGAACGCATAACCATACGACTCAAAACATACAGCAACCAATCTCTGGGATTACTTTAAAAGCACTCCTGACAGGGCAGTTTATATCTCTAAGTGCCTACATGAAAAAAACAGAAAGAGCACAAGTGAATGATCTAACACTGCCAGTAAAATACTTGAGAGACAAAAAAAGGACCCTAAACGGAGCCAGACAAGAAGAACAGAACAAAAAATCAGAGCCGAGCTCAAGTGAAATAGAAAACAAGAAAAACAATACCAAAAAATCAATGAACCAAAAGTTCGTTCTTTGGAAGATAAACAAGATAGCAGACCTCTATCCAGTTAACCAAAAGAAAGAGGATACAACTCCAATAAATAGAATCTGTGTGAAAGGGGAAATATCACAACAGACAATGAAAAGATCCGGACAAACATCAGGAACTTCAAAACACTTATACTCTACTATTTGAAAACCTAGAAGAAAGGATGGAATGTATCTGAAATCCTGGGATCACCAAAGCCTAACCAAGAAAGACACAGCCTAAAAACACATAACCAGGGAATTGAAGATGTAATAAGTAGCCTCCCACCAAAAATGCCCCGGCCCAGATGGTTTACAGCAGAATTCTATAAAATATTTCAAAAAGACTTACAACCATTACTACTCAAGTTGTTTGAGTATTACAAACGGAGGAGTTCTCCCAATTCTTCTATGAAGCAGCATCACGCTATTACCAAAAACATTAAAGACTACAACCAAAAAGGAGAACTATAGACCCATCTTCTAATGAACACACAGATGCCAAAAACTAAACAGGATACCGCAAATCGCATACAGACCCACATCAGAGAGATCATCCATCATGCCCAAGTTGGATTCATACCAGAGATGCAGGATGGTTCAACATATGAATCATAAAATACTCATCAAACATATAAATGGACTGCAAGGACAAAAAACACACATCATCTAATTGATACAGAAAAATCCTTTGACAAAATCCAGCATCCCTTCATGTTTAAAGTCCCAGAGGCAATTGGACTCAGGGATCATTCCTCAATGTATCAAACCATATACAAGAAACCACAGCCAAATATCACCTAAATGGGGGAAATGACAGAAGTCATTCCCCTTAAAGGTAGGAACTTGGCAAGGTTTCCCCTGTCACCACTCCTTTCAATATAGTGCTGGAAAACCATTGCTAGGCAATAAGGCAAGAAAAAGGAAATTAAAGGAGTTTCAATTGGAAAAGAGGAAGTCAAGCTATCCCTTTTTGCTGATGATATGATTGTTACTAGGGTGCTAAGAAACTCCACCAGAAAACTCCTAGAAACGATTAAGAGCTTTGGTAAAGTGGCAGGATACAAAATAAATCTAAAAAATAGTAGCTTTCTTTACACCAACAAACAAGCAATGAGAAGGAATACAAGGAGACCTTCCCACTCACAATAGCCTCAAAGACAATATATACCTAGGAAACCACCTACCAAAGGTACCAATATTTCTACAACAAAAATTTTAACACCCTGAAAAAGAAATTGAGGAAGACATCAGAAGATGGACAAACCTCCCATGCTCATGGATTGGGAAAATAAATATGTAAAAATTCCATCCTACCCAAACTATGTATAGATTAATGCATCCCAACAAATCCCAAGAGTTTCTTCAGGCTTGGAAAAAAAGTCTCATTTCATTTGGAAAAACAAAAGACCCCGAAGAGCCCAAAGCAACCTGAGCTGAAAAGAGCATACACAGGGGGGATCACTTATACCAGACAGTCAAACTATACTACAGGGGCTATAGTCATAAAAACAGCCTGGGTACTAGCACAAAACAGACCGTTGACCAATGGAATAAAACTGAAGATCCAAACCTGAGCTCATGCAATTTCTGCCACTTCATATTTGACAAGGGGGCCAAGAAGACAAAATGGAGGAAGGACCCAGCATCTTAAGTAAGTGGTTGGCAAAACTGGATCACCACTGTAGAAGAATGAAATTAAACCCTACCTCTCCCTGTACAAAAGTCAACTCCAGATGGATCAAAGGACCTCAATGTGAAACCCCAAACTCTGGATAGGCGATAGAAAGAAACTTGGCAGCAGACTACAAGATATAGGCTTAGGAAAGACTTCCCTAAATCAGACCGCAGCTGCACAGAAATAAGATCGACAATTGACAAATGGGACCTCATTAAACTCAACAGTTTCTGTACATCAAAAGAAAAATCAAGGAAGCTGTAGAAAACCCACAGAGTGGGGAAACTTCATCTCATACATAGCATCACAAGCAATTTAATTATCCAGAGAGATAACTACTCAAAAAACAAAGAGAAAGAAAAAAAAAAAAAAAAAAACAAAAGATGGAGCAAAGATCTGAATAGAGACTTCACAGAGGAGGAATTAGAGATGGCGAGAAACATCTTAAGAAGTGTTCAACATCGCTAATAATTAGAGGATGCAAATTAAAACCACTTTGAGATATCATTTACTCCAATAAGACTGGCTCAGGATGAAAATGAATGATACCAAGTGCTGGAGAGGATATGGGGAAAGGGGAACACTCATCCATTGCTGGTGGGATGTAAACTGTCAGCCACTATAGAAAGCAGTGTGGAGACCCTTAGAAGACTCAAAATAGCCTGCCTTTGACCCAGTCATAACACTCCTGGGTGTATACCCACAAGACTCATCTATTGCAGAGATACTGCACAGGTATGTTTATTGCAGCTCTGTTCACAATAGCAAAAAGCTGGAAACCAGTCCAAGTGCCCCTCAACTGATGAGTGGATAGAGAAAAGTGGATATGTTACGATGGAGTTCTATGCAGCGGTAGGTAAAGAGGGGAAACATCATGACTTTGCAGTAGGTAAATTGTGGAGCTAGAAGACATTATGTTAAGTGAAGTAACACGTCCCAGAAAAACAAAAATGATAAATTTTCCCTCATATGTGGTGCTAGTGCCAATTAACCCAGTTATAATATTTCTCGTGGAGAGGGAGCATATTGAAACAACAACAAACAGAAAGACTGCATCAGAAAACTGACATGGTGAATGGGAAGGGGGAGGGGCGGGAGGGGACACGGGTGTAATTCGATTAATGCATATTTAATTGACGTGAGTTCAACAACAAATTATCCAGGTTTGCCAGACACTGTTCACAGGTTACATGGCGTTTTAGGACTTAGTAAAAGTAAATATTGTGTATATTAACAAACATTGGTTTAAAGGTCTGATAAAAAACGTAATAGCATCTGAGTTAAATGGAGATATAATTGCTGTTGTCCACATTTGTTTTCATAAAAATCTGTTAAAATATCTTTGGGATTGGCACATACCAAATGTTCTCATAATTTTTCTGTTGTACAGTATACCTGTAGCATTCTCTTTCACCTATAAGATGATTTAACTTAAAAATTGTTTTTTCCCACGTTAATCACATACAGTCACCCAAAACAGCAATTTGTAATTAATAATCTGTGCCTTTGATTCCACCCTATAGGTCATGTATAATAAACTGCCTCGAGGAACTCAATGGGTCAAAAACAACAAAAACCTAAAAAACAGGATAAAGGGGATACAGATAGATTGAAACCTGTTTGTCCAAAAAATCTTGCAAATTCCAAATCTTAAAACTCTAACTATGGGAAAAGATTTGTATGTTCCAACAGGTCAAAACTGCACCAACTTACTGCTGAGAAAGAAAAAGAACAGCTTTGCATTGAGTAGATGACCAGATCAGTGCCAGCAGAAAGGTTGGCCCCATCTGACATAGGAAAATGAAAAGGAAGAACAAGCCTCAGATTGCTACAAAAATCAACTCCTCTTGTGGATCCTACTTGTAACAACTATTAGGTATTATTTATATTATTTAATTTATTTATTTATTTAGGTTATTTATTTATTTAATTTATATTGTTTGTCTTTTGAGACAGGTTCCCTGTTATAAGCTCTGGCTGTCCTGGAAACCACTGCTTAAACCAGGCTGGCCATCAATTTGTGTGTTTCCTGTTCTTTTTTTTTTAATTTTATTATAGCTTCGGTATGTGTAGGACTGTTACCTGGTTCTGCATGCAAGTCTGGCACCCGTGTGTTCAATGCACAGAGGTCAGCAGAGGGTGTGTGATTCCAGATGAACTAGGAGTTACTCCTGGAATTGGAGTTTCAGTGGTTCCTCGGCTGCCATGTGGGTGCTGGGGGATCGACAACCCGGGTCCTTCTGTAAGAGCAGTCAGTGCTCTTATACTGCAGCCGTCTCTCCACCGCCTGTAACAACTATTTATAATGAGTCCTAAGAACTTAACCTTTTAGGTGCTGCAAAGTTTTAACATGAGAGAGACTTCTTACCCCCACCCCCCATAGACAAGTAGCGTATGACTATGAATGAGGTCACTCTCCAACTGTAAATTGGAGACAACTATTATAGAGGTAATCTCTTATAAAACCGGTAAAACTGCCTTCTTTAATTGACTAATAGACATAGGAACTGTGAAAAGGATTATTCTCTATTCAGAACCAAATATAATATTAAAGTCTCCTTAAGCTATGCACTTAAGCAAAATATATTAATACAGGAGCTCTGACATCAGCAATGGATTAATCTACCAAGGGGATGTTGGCCAGAGGATCCAAGACCCCACAAAAGGTAAAGGCTCCTTGCCTGTAAACTGGAATACCTGCAAGAAGAGAGGCGAAAAGGCCCTGCTGTTGAAGACCTGATGTTAACATGGGAAAGATGTATTGAGACCACACATGCAAGTGAACAGATGGTCTCTGGAATACCAGAGAGTGTTACCAAAGGCCACTAAACCAATAAAGCAAATATGGGTCTCCTTGAGTCAAGCAAGACTCCTCTGTCAGCATCAGCTACACCTCACCTGCCTGGAAATACTGTGCAGCAGAGGCAGCCAAATACCTGTATATCCCAAATCTAATTGGCTATTAGCTCTCTCCTTGGATGAATAACCCATGGCTGATGCCACAAGCTTACATCCTCTAATGGTTAGGAGATGTTATAAGCCACAGTAAGGCCCTACCATATTTAACAGAAAAAAAATGTAATTCATGGATTAACATACCATCCAAACATATGTGTCTATACCAAAATAACCTACCATAACAATTAGTGCTGTTTAAATACCTGTATATCTAATTGCTTGTGCTTCATTAGTAGGACTGAAAGGTTATTCCTGGACAAACTGTCAGCCCATGGAAGGAAACAGCCAGAATTGACCAGAGTCCAAGACAACAGCTCCAGTGAAAGTAGACTGTTTTGCTTCTCGTCCACCTGTGCCCCTTTTCTAAGCCTAGGGAACAATCTGTGGAAGATGGGGCATGGTAGAATGTAAGGGCTGTGATTGGGGTGAATGATGAAACTACAGCAATATAGTCTGGACACTCATTTGATCAACTTGATTGAACATACAAGCCTACCCCTACTGGATGGTGGGACCCATGAGCTGTGTGGGTTTGGGCACAAGTGCTTGCAAATTGGTTTTATATGAAGCATGCTTGTACTCATAAATTATCACTTACTGTTAAAAAATGAAAAAAAAAACCTGAGAGAAAGATGCAGGACAGTTATGGCAGAATGCATGATCTGGGTTGGGTTGGGGTGGGGTGGGGGGCAAGGGAAAGGTAAATATGCCTGAACTGAATTGGAAAATGATATATGAAATGCACAAAACATCAGTAAAAAATGAAAAAAAGAAAATGCCTAGAAAGAACTGCTATAATTTGGAACTCATGAAAAAGAAAAGGAAAAAGTCAGCCAGATCATTTAGAGTCCTATAGATTCTCTTTCCAAATGTAGACCAGCAGGAAAAAAATTTTTTTTTGCTGAGCTTGGAGAAATTGCTGTAGCAAATTGTATGTGAAACATGGATTTGGAAAGCTTACTTGGATAATGTGAAAGTAACATTTTGGAGGAAAGCAAAAGTTCTGTATAGTCGAAAATTGTATGTTTCAGTAAAGTGCTTTCAAGACTTATTTAGAAAAAAAAGAATAGGTCTTGTCATGCTGCCATAAACTCTGTGGGCTCATATGTGCAATTACCTTGTGGTACGCAGACAACAGTTTCCTTATATTTTTGTATTACTTACCCATCAGAATGTGATAATAAGACTAATGCTGAAAAGGCTCTCAAATTTCATATGAAAACAGAAAATAGCCAAAATAATTCTTAGCAACAACTCTCAAGTTATCACCATCCCAGATTTCAAGTTATGCTACTGAGCTATAGTAATAGAAACTGCATGGTACAGATATAGCACCAGACACATTTACCAAAGTGTAGAATGAGGACCTACATGTAAGCCCTGCATGATTTTTAAAAATATTTTATTTATTTGGGCTGGAGAGATAGCCTAGGTTGGGATCGCTGACTGCTCTTGCAGAGGACCCAGCCTCAATCCCCAGCACCCACATGGCGGCTAAGAGCTGTCTGTGACTACAATTCCAGGAGAACTCCAATTCCAGGAGAACTCCAGTTCCAGGGGAATCTGAGACCCTCTTCTGACCTCCACGGCATTGTGCAACACGGGTGCACAGACCTACATGCAGACAATACTTTCATACACATAGAAAAATAAATAAAAATATTTTATTTATTTATTTATTTTTTTTATGTGTATGATTGTACTGTCTGCAAGTAGGTTGGTGCATCCTAGTCGTGCAATGCCATGGAGGTTAGAAGAGGGTGTCAGATTCCTCTGGTACTGGAGTTAAAGACGGTTCTTAGCCACCATGTGGGTGCTGGGAATTGAACCCCGGTGCTCTGCAAGAGCAGTCGGTGCTCTTAACAGCTAAGCCATCTCTCAGCCCCAAGCCCTACATGATTTTTTTTTACAAAGAGGCCAAAAATGCATTTTGGAGAAAAGGCTGAATAGTCAACAAATGGTGTTCAAACTGGACAGTAAAATAATGAAGCTAGAGCATTATCTCTTACCTGTGCAAAGCTCATCTCCAAATAGATCAAGGACATCAACATAAGATCCAGTACCCTAATTGGATGGAGGAGCAAGTAAAGAATATGCTTGGACTTATAGATACAGGAAAGGACTTTCTCAACAGGACCCCAATAGCATAGGCACTAAGATGAACAATTGACAAATGGGAGCATGGTAAACTAAAAGGCTTCTATAGAGCAGAGGACATCATCACACAAGTGAAGAGGTACCCTACAGAATGGGGAAAAATAATCTCTACCCATTATTTATCTGACAGACGGTTGGCTTCTAGAATATATGAGGACTAAAAAATCTCCTAAACATCAACAAATAACCCAGTTAAAATTGGGATAAGGACTTAAATAGAGATTTCTCAAAGATGAAATACAAGTGGATGATAAATACATTTTTTTTTACAATATTCAACATCCATAGCCATCAGAGAAATACAAATTAAAAGTATTTTGAGCTTTCATTATATCCAAGTCAGAATGGCTAAGATCCAAACCACGAATAATGAAAAATGCTGGCTGAGGTGTGGGGAAAGAGGAACAGTTATTCACTGCTGCTGAGCATACAAAATGGCGCAACCATTATGGAAATCAGCATGTAGTTTTTTGGAAAAGCTGGAAATAGATCTATCACAGGATGTAGCTGTACTACTCTTGAGCATATGTCCAAAGGACTCCATATCCTGCTACACAGATATCTGTTCATCATGTTCATTGATGTTCTATTTATAATAGCCAAGAAATGGAAATAATGTAGATGTCCAGCAACTGCTGAATGGTGTATTATCTACTTCTCTGTTGCCATGATAAACAGCATGACAAAAGTAATTTTTAGAAGAAAGCATTATGTTTGTTTCCAGAAGGATAAAAGTCCATCATCAGGGAGAGGCATAGCGAAAGAGGGGGCAGAGCACTCACATCCTCAAGCATGTCCAGAAATGAGAGAGGGGAAGAGGGAGAGAAACTAGAAATTGGGCAAGGCTATGGACTCTTAAAGCCTACCCCCAGTGATACGTTTCCCAGCAGGGCCACCCTTCCTAAAGTTTCCATGACCCACCCCAAACAGCACAACCAACTAAGTGTGTAAATACTTGAGCCTACTAAGGACACTTATCATTTAAACCACTACAAATGGATTATGAAATATGGCACATTCACACAATGTAATATTATTCAGCTGCTAAGAAAAACAAAATTATTAAATTCTCAAATAAATGGATAGAGCAAGACACAGTCATCCTAAATAAGGTAACCCAGACCCAGAAGGACAAACATTGTGTGTTATCTCTCACATGTGGATGCTAGCTTTGAATTTTAGATATACGTGTCTCATTTGGAAAACCTATAGAGGACAGGAATCTAGTAAGGGGGTATGGTGGTTTGCATGAGTGTCCCCCATAGGCTGTAAGTATTCAGAAATTTGTCTCCAGTTGGTGGCGCTGTTTCTGGAGGTCTTGGGGTGTGTGGCCATGCTGGAGGAAGTGTGTCACTGGGGGCAGGCTTAGTGAGTTTTAACAAGCCTCGTGGTCTACAGTTGCCCTCTCTGTTTCCTGTGCTCTTTGCGAGATGTGACCCTCAGTTTGCTGCTCCAGATCCAGCCGCCACGCCTCCCGCCACAATGGACTCTAATTCCCTGGAACCGCCAATCGTAAGCTCAAATAAACTCTTCCTTTTATAAGTTCCTTGGTCATGGTGCTTTATCACAGCAACAGAAAAATAGCTAATACAGGGGGTCACAAGTTGTAGGGGGATAGTTCATGTAAGATGAAATATAATACAGTGCCATAAAGGGGAAAAGGGAATTAATTGAACAGGTGGTGGGAATGGGAGGGCAGGGTAGAGAAGGGAGGTATAACCAACACCAAAGGCCTTCTAAAAAGTCATATAGAACCCTACTAGAGGCTTCAACATATACATATATGAAAAGAGTTTAAGTAGACATTAAGTTGCCTTATGATGGGGGGTATCATGTCCCTATGACAGACCATAGGATAGCAAAAAATGGAAAGCTCAATACTCCTATTTTGGAGTTTGGCTAGCAGGAGTCCCACAGTCCTCCAAACATTACTGGCTAACATTAAGTTGCCTTATGATGGGGGTTATCATGTCCCTATGACAGACCATAGGATAGCAAAAAATGGAGAGCCCAATACTCCTATTTTGGAGTTTGGCTAGCAGGGGTCCCACAGTCCTCCAAACATTACTGGCTATTGTCATTACTCTTTTGTTTTGTTTTTGTTTTGTTTTGAGACAGAGTCTTATTATGTAGCCCTGACTGGCCTGCAACTGCCTATGTAGAGCAGGCTAGCTTCAAACTCCCCAAGTGCTGGGTGTGCACCACCATGCCTGGCTTGCCATTGTTCTTGATTACTCTCCAGAATTTGGTAAAACTGTATTGCTTACGACACTACGTAATTGAGCTGCAGAATATGGAGAAATCAAATGGATACTGACCTTGAATCTTCCTCCCTACTGGCTATCTGTCAAGTACTAGAAGGTGCTATGCATGTTATCAAAGGAGAAAAGTAATCATCAGCTTTACCTAGCTGTGAGGCCTGAGAGTTACGATAAGGCTTGGCCTGGCAAGATATGCTCAATGGTGCAATAGTGCCATAAATGTTATAGAAGTAACCAAACGGCCATAACGAGCCAGGGCAGCAGGTACACAGTTCTACAGCTCTAGGCGTGGTCTGGCGGGGGGCAGCTGGGAGAGGGTCTCGCTCTGAACCCGTCTACGGGGTCCCCGGCCCAGAGGGACCGTGCTCGGGTGAGCGGAGGGTCGCGTTCCCGTCTGCTCTGGTCCCGGCTGGACTTGTGGG
>VZQC01007285.1:110705-184294 GCA_009823505.1 Rhizomys pruinosus
CTGAACTGAATTGGAAAAAATGTATGAAATGCACAAAGCATCAATAAAAAACTAATTAAAAAAAAAAGAATTAACCACTTTCTGGTTGGATCTAGATGGAACCCATACCTGGCACCGTTATCAGGATGAAGAATTGGTGTCTAGATAGGTCTTATGACTCTAGAGGAGATCCTACTGCTGTTATTCTGTTAAGAGGACAAAATATTGCTGGGTGTGGTGGCACAAGCCTTTAATTCCAGTACTCAGGAGGCAGAGGCAGGCGGATCTCTGTGAGTTCAAAGCCAGCCTGGTCTACAGAGTGAGCTCCAGGCCAGTTGGGACTAAAGGGAGACCCTGTCTCAAAAACAGCAAAAAAAGAAAAAAAAAAATAGGACAAAATATTAAACTCTGACTTCTATAACTTATCATACACCCATAGATTAGTGCATCTCTCAATCCTCATCAGAGAAGCTTCTTTTTGCAGTAGATGCTGATTGACACAGAGACCCACAACTGTCGAATATGCTGATAAGAGACTATAGAGCGCTTAGCCCTAGTGGGACATCTTTGTCACAGGTTCAGAGATAATTGTGGAAGAGGGGTCAGAAAGAAAAGATCTAAAGAAAGCAGTGACCACAAGGAATTGTGCTTCAGAAGCCACAGTGCAGCTGCGCATATGAACTCAGTGTTTGTGACAGCATGCACAGACTGTGCTAACTCAGTCAAGGTGAAAGCCCCAGCATGGAGGAGGGAAGTGAGCATGAAGTCCTCCCCTGGCGAGGAGCTAGTGGCCCTTGATAGCTGCCAGGAGAGGGAGGTCAGTTTCATTAAGGTGTGAGTTCTGGCAGCTGTGGATGGACCGACACTAAAGAGTCTTTGGGGAGCCGGGTGTGGTGGCACACAACTTTAATCCTAGCACTCGGGAGGCAGAGGCAGGCGGATCTTTGTGAGTTCAAGGCCAGCCTGGTCTACAGAACAAGTTCCAGGACAGCTGGGGCTACAAGGAGACCCTGTCTTGAAAAGACAAAAAAAAAAAAGAGTCTTTGGGGAATACAAATTGGACTCAGTGGGCTTAGAAGAACAGGACACGGGGGCTGGAGAGATGGCCTAGCTGTTCATAGCGCCGACCATTCTTACAGAGGACCCGGGTTCGATCCCCAGCACCCACATGGCGGCCAAGAACCGTCTGAAACTCCAGTTCAAGGAGAACTCCAGTTCCAGGGGAATCCAACACCCTCTTCTGACCTCCGCGGCATTGCACGACACGGGTGCACAGACTTGCATGCAGACAGTACATTCATACACATACAGAAATAAATAAAATTAAAAAAAAAGAACAGGACACAAATTTGGGTTAGTAGAGAGGTAAATGTAGATCTGTGAAGGGATGGGGGGTATGTGAATATGATCAAAATATACTGTATGAATTATTAAAATATTATTAAAGAGATAATCACAGTGAATCTGTGAACCAATCACATACTTATTATCACTATGGAGTCTGTTGAACTGAACATATGTGCTGTACTTTTATATGGGTGGCAGTGTGCAGTGGATTTGTTTATGCCAGCATTGGCAAAGACAGGAGAGAAATGTGTTTTCCGACAATGTTGCCATGGCTACTAAGTCACTAGGCAACAGAAAATTTCAGCTCCATTGTAATATGACTGCTATCATGTAATAAAATGTTGACATGTGGTCCATGACTGAATGGAGGGTAGTGGCTTAGGGTTGATACCTGAAAGTGGAATCGTGGGGCTATAGTGCTCAGTCATGTACACACATGCCCATGCACATGTGCAAATATCATGTAGTCATGAAGTTTTCTAAATATTAAAAAGAGTTAAGGAAAAAAAAGCCACAAAAAGGAAAATAGCAGAAGTTACAATCAAATCCTATCAAGACAATAGTGAAAACAAATCCTCTACAAATTAGTGGGAGTCTTCATGCTCAACAATCAATCCCGGTGATGAAGAAATAAGACTTGGACTTCTCAAGGAAAGGCATCATTTTATTCCTCATGGGATCTGAATGGCGCGGCACATCTCAGGAGCCGTAGTTCAAGGCAGGCTCTGTCAGATCTCGCTTTTGTTTTGTTTCATCCTGTTTTGTGATGATTTGTTTTTCTTTCTATTTATTTGGATTTTTGAAATTGTTTTACACAGTAATTACCTCATGGTCCAAATAAATAGGTAAGTCAAGGTCCAAGTGGCCAACATCTGCTGTGGCCCCTCCTTGGGTCCTGCAGGTCCTGGGGTGCTGCCCTGTGTTTGGGGAGGACCTTCATGGTCAGAAGGTTCATCTCAGTGTTGGTTCCTTCCTCCATTTCAGGTCTCTTTTCCAGGTCACAAAGAATGTTTCTTCATATCAGCCTGTCCTGTCAGGGCTGCTGTCTGTGGTGGTGTGGACAGTGTGCTCTGATCTCATAGAGTCTATCTTCAGCAGAAACTGTGCTCCTCAGAGATCCACTTGCACAGGAATGGGTAGGGACTTTACACCACAGTGGGTAAGGACTTTTGTGACTTGACTTCAGTGGACTTTCACCAGGACCCCAAGGGCTGTAGAGTGTCTTGCCTTGCCCTGAGAAGTCGAAGCTCTTGCTTTGGGTCTTGGGGGTTGATAGGGCAAAGACTGGGACTGGGTTTTATCTTTCTCTTGGTGGCTGCAGCACAGGAAACTTTTCCTCAGAGCTGTTGTCGCCACTGTGTAAATGCCAGGAGGTGGGTAGAGAGGGTCTTCAGGTAAACAGGATGCTCTTGGGTCTGTGGTCCTAGCCAACCCACATTCATCTTCAGTCATGCACCAAGAATTGAAGTAGACTCCTTACCAGCATCCAGTAGTGTCTGTTCTAGACAAGCCAGTGCCCATGCCTTCTCGCCGTGGAGGGGCCTGTCTTTCCTGAGACAGTGGGTTGTTCTGGCTGTTCTTATCCTTACATGTCTTATAGGCTCAGAAAAAGTTGACTCTGTGGCTTGTTTGGCTGTTGCTATGATGCTGGGGTTAATGCTCTCACTAGCTTCCTGTACTTCAAGCAGAACCAGGATTGTGTGTGTGTGTGTGTGGGGGTGTATTTCAGCAAGCTCACTACTACTGGCCAGCTTATCTACAAATGTAGTGGGGTAGACAAGAGAGCTATTGAAAAATTGAGGAGTCTGCAGACATGGGAAAGAGCTTCTTCTCAAGTGCCTGGAACTTGAACAAAAAAAACTGATTGTGAGTGGGGTATCGCCAGGGGGCATCTTCCTGTGGAAATTTAGGGTCATCAAGTATCATGTGACTATTACAGATGCCTCTTAACACATGATCAGCAACATGATCCAGGCACAGCTCAGGCTGCCAGTGCTTTCCTGATGGTTGCTGCTGCTGTTGGTGAGCCTGCCCTCTGACTTACACGAGGGGCATGAAACAGCTAATCATAGGTGTCAACACCATCTCCATCCTGTGTTCAAGAAAGACAGTGAAAGTATGTATAGAGTAGTGCAAAGAAAAAGAAAAAGAGACATGTAATTAGGAAGGGGACATGTTGGGAAGAAGGGGTTCATTGGGAGGAGGAAGGGGATAGAGAGGGAATTGAAGGGGATATGATCCAAGTGCTTTATATATGCATGGAATTGTGAGAGAATAAGCACATTTTTAAAAAGAAAAAACAAACTAAAATAAAAGCACTTTTGAGTGTGTTTGGAAATGGAAAATCTTGCTAAAGTTCCTTTAATCTTAAAAAAACTAATCTTGGGCTGGAGAGATGGCCTAGCGGTTAAGAGTGCCGACCGCTCTTACAGAGGACCGGGTTCGATCCCCAGCACCCACATGGCAGCCAAGAACCGTCTGAAACTCCAATTCCAGGAGAACTCCTGTTCCAGGGGAATCCGAGACCCTCTTCTGACCTCCGCGGCACTGCATGACACGGGTGCACACTTGCATGCAGACAGTACATTCATACATGTACAGAAATAAAAAAAAATTAAAAAAAACCAATCTCAAAATACTTAGTTAAGTTAATGAGGAGAGCACAGTACTTCTTTTCCACTCCCTTGACAAAACTATTGGTAGTTAGGAATAATAATCTCAAATATCTGAAGCTATTTTCTCAAAAGAGCCTTGTTGGGGGAGCCTGTCAGCTGAGAATCACAAGGAGGCTCTCTTCTCCAAGTTTAAGACCTTCATATTTCAGAAGAATGGGAGAAGAAAAGAAGAATGTATTTCAGTAAATCATTTACCACATTGCTTTCTTCTAATAACAAGAGTTTGGTAAGGAATCTAACCTGACCTGATGGGGAAGAACAGACTGAAAGCAACAAAGAATCTCATGCTCTTTTTAAAGGGAAGGAGCCTCCCAGGGGAAAGGGGATGTTCTGGAAAAAGAGAACTGTAGAAAGTTGCATGACTAAGGAAAGGAGAAAACAAACATTTATGGCACACCAACTATGTATGCACTGTGGTGGGCTTAGGCTCACAAAGCCCAGCTGTCTGCTGTAGTGGCTGAAGGGCAGCTGTGGTGGGCTGGGAAGTAGCAGCTAGATTCTAGCTTTGGGGTTACCTTTAAGGTAGTAATAATAATGATGGTGCCCAAAAACATAGGTGACAGGTACCCAAAGCTTGCTATTCACCAGATACTCTTTCCAAGCACTTCTTAGACGTCTCTCACTTGGGTTTGCAGTAGCTGCATGAGGGACGCTGTACATACCCACTTCACCAATGAAAATCCCAGAGATGAGTTGGAATGAAAGCAAACCATTAAATCTATTCAAAGAAATATATTGTGCTCTTGGATAAGATTATCATTGTGGTAACTAATTCAGCTAACTTAGACTCTCAAGATGTTCTCCAACAGAGTGATCCACCCAGGAGTGAACAGGAAGAAAAAAGGGTGAAGCAAATTAGGTGATCTTAACTGTGGGCACTCAGATCTTCTACATGGAACCAGGAGTGAGTGTGCCTGACTGTGAATAAGTCAATCAGAAGTCATGTGTAAGGCAGGGGCACCTTTCCGGAGAGGTTTGTTGTTTTATCACTGAAATGTGTGGAGAATCATTCAGAAATTTATTTCACAGCCGAAGATTTAAGCCTATGGTTTCCCCCACCCCACTCCCATGATGCAGGGTGCAGGTGTATCTAAGGGAGATGGGGACAAAGTGGGAATGCTGATTCTGAATTTCACTGCAAATGTGAACTTAATTTAGGACTTTAATGACATTTTAAAATGGCTTTTGTATTTAATTATAGATAACGTAGGTAAGTATAGACAAACGATTACTTAAAAGCATGAAGACACAGGAAATCCAAGAATACTAATAGGTATTTAATGGCCAATTGTTTATTGTATTGCAGGTTAAATTAAATTGCTTTCTTCAAATGCAATGTATTGCTGACCAATAAAATTGTATTTTCTATTTACGTGATGTGAATACTTATTATCCCATCTTTGTAGACAAAATAAGACTTCGTAACTGTGGATGCAAATTATATTTAACTTATACTAATAGGTTAAGATCCAATTGCACTAATTCCAATGCAATTAGGTGAGGTTAAATGGGTTGGAATAATTTTCTTTCAATGAGATAGTAGCCTTGGAATGATTCTTGCATTTTTCCCCTTATGTTCTTATTATAAAAACAACATTTGATCTTAAATGCTGTTACTCCAGATATGGGTAATTCAGCATACAGATCTTGAACCTTTCCTGGCTTTATGCCAGGCATTGTTTAGCACAGATACTGAAAATGGAAACCACCTACTTCTGAGCCTCCCCTCCATACACACACATCTCTCCTCTCAGGTTCTGGGGGTGTCTTTCCCACCTCACCTCTATTTCTGGATCTTGCTTCACAAACTGCTAGAAGTTATAGGAGGCCCTGGAATCAAATGCACATCCCTGTAGCTGCAGGTTGTAAATACATCCTCATTGCCCAGCAGCACCTGGGTGCTTATCTTCCTGGAGTACATAGTAAGTAGGATTCTATTTGCCCCTCTGGCATGCAATGATAGTTCTGTGAGTAGGTGAGGCTGCTCCAGGGTCCAGAGTTAGGTCTGAGAGTCTCTGAAGCACTGATGTAGGCAGATGGAATTTCTTGTTTTATAAATTTAGCAGTTTTCAAAAATTACCATGTTCTTAATCTTGTGATCACTCACCAATCACATTTAGAGAAGATCACAGTATCTGGCTGCTCTCTTCCAAATCATAAGACAGATCCATTCTGTCCTAGTTTGTCTTCCATTGCTGTGACAAAACACTCTGACTGACACCAACATGGGGAGGAAAGGGTTTATTCAGCTTACATCTCCTGAGTCACAGTTCATCACTTAGGGAGCCCAAGGCAAGAACTCAGGGCAGGAACCTGGAAGCAGAAGCTGAAGCACAAGCCATGGAGGAATGCTGTTCACTGTCTTGCTCCCCTGGCTCATGCCCAGCCTGCCTTCTTATATGCTACACAACAACCTGCCCAGGGTGGCACCACTCATTGTGGGCTGGGCCCTTCCACACTGCTCGACACTCAGACAATACTCCACAGATGTGGCCACAGGCCAATCCAATGGAGCCAATTCCCCAATTGAGGCTCCCTCAACCCAGGTGTGTCAAGTTGACACTAAAGCTATCCAGCACAATTGACCCCTTGTCAACTTGACACACAAAACACATCACTATTAAACCACCACCTTTCCAGTTCTTATCCCCAAAGTATGATGTTAACATTAATCACAACCTAAGACAGTACAACCTTAAAAGCCCCACAGTCCTTAAAATGTCCAAACACTTAAAAGTCCAGTCTATTAAAAGTCTCTTAACTGTGGGCTGCTGTAAAATCCAAAACAAGTACTGTCTTATTTCAAAGGGAAGAATCAGGCACTCTCAAACAAAACCTAAGTCCAGCAAGTAGCTCAAGGCTGGACACCTGGGATTCACTCACGATCTTCTGGGCTCCAAAGGGTCTCGGCAGCTCCCCCTCTCTGACTCTGCCATCCGTGGCACACACAGCTCATCTCGCAGGCCCAGGCCGACTCCATTCCACACCTGCCGCTGCTCTTGGTGGTCGTCCCATGGTCCCGGCATCTCCAAAAAGCTGGGGTCGCCACTGAAACTGAGGCAGCACCTTCACCAATGGTCTCTTCTGACCTCTCCTGGTGCAAAGCCTCAGCTTCTCTCCATGACCCCTGCAATCCTGGGGTCTTCACTGCAACCGAGGTGCACTTCCACCAATGGTCTTTCCTGACCTCTCACAGTGCCAAGCCTCGGCTGCTCTCTGTGACCCCCTCAAATTTCAACACCAGAACCATATAGGAGACTCTTACACACTACCAAGTCCTGCTTCTGGCTTGAGATGGAGGCTCAGGCCCCTTCTGGATCACAGCTTCTGTGTGCTGACCCTGAAGAAATTCTTCCCAGAAGATTTCACCACAGTGATGCTGGTCTCTTGTTACTTACAGCTGATTTTTCAGCCCCAGCTAACCAGCATCAATTGTCCCAGTACAACAAAGATTTCACTTCAGGTTCTGGTCTCTTGTTACTTACAGCTGATTCTTCAGCCCCAGCTGACCAGAACCCACAGATTACACAGTCCTGATGATCTCTGCTCCCCTTTGAAACTAGAAACTTCACAAGCCAGGCCTCCATCTTCTACAACTCCTTCAGCAAAACTGCTCCAAGCTCCACAGCAACGATCTTTAGGCATTCAATGATCTTCCCAGCCCAAAGTTCCAAACGCCTCCACAATCCTTCCCCAAAACACCAAGGTCAGGTCTGTCACAGCAATACCCCACTCTTCTGGTACCAATTTCTGTTCTAGTTTGTCTTCCATTGCTGTGACAAAACACTCTGACTGACACCAACTTGGGGAGGAAAGGGTTTATTCAGCTTACATCTCCTGAGTCACAGTTCATCACTTAGGGAGCCCAAGGCAAGAACTCAGGGCAGGAACCTGGAAGCAGAAGCTGAAGCACAAGCCATGGAGGAATGCTGTTCACTGGCTTGCTCCCCTGGCTCATGCCCAGCCTGCCTTCTTATATGCTACACAACAACCTGCCCAGGGTGGCACCACTCATTGTGGGCTGGGCCCTCCCACACTGCTTGATACTCAGACAATACTCCACAGATATGGCCACAGGCCAATCCAATGGAGCCAATTCCCCAATTGAGGCTCCCTCAACTCAGGTGTGTCAAGTTGACACTAAAGCTACCCAGCACACATTCCATAATTATCATCCATTAGAAATAGCAGGAAGAATGGAGGGAGTTAGCTTCCACCCCCCTGCTTAGCAATGCTTAAATTTTGAACATGCTATTGTTGGAAGTATAGAATCTTAGCATTGCAGGGACTTTCAATATTATTGGTCCATTTCCTGACCAATGCAAGTGTTCTGCAATCTGACTCAGAGTTCCTGCTTTTACTGCTGTGGTGTGAAGTTGTCCTTGGAGGCAGCTGTCTACACTTCTCTGCATGCATCCAGGTAAGACCATGTGGCTAGTGCACACCAGCAAAAGAGACTGGGAGTGATGTGTGTTGTGTACCTGCTTGAGCTCCATGTGTATGCAGATTTCTAGTAGGAAGCAGAGGTTACCAAGCTGTACAGCAGTAGGACAGAGATGTGGGCTCTGAAATGTTACCTGCAAGGAAGACATCTACTAGTCAATATACTAATACTAGCCAGGAGTCAGAATCAACTTGCATTAGTATAAAGGCCAGAGAACTTGGGATTGGCTTTTTACAGCAATTACCAACACAGATGGCTGTGTGGCTACTGTGTGAATATTTCATGTTGCAAAGCTCTCTATATCATAAGGAGGTTTGTCTTCTGGATCAATTGACCATCATCTTATATAACCTTCCCTCTACCTTCTACACTCCGACTTTAGCTCTGGGATGTAATTATTCAAATATTACTGTTTGCAAGATCAGTGTTTGTAAAGGTTTATGTTTATTGTGAAAATACTGAAGTACTGGATTGTATTACATCCATTGCATCACTGAGGGTTTTTCTTTCTTTCTTTTTTTTTTTTTTTTTGAGAGAGAGTTTCACTATGTAGTTCTGGCTGGTCTAGAACTCATGATATAGACCAGGCTAGCTTCAAACTCATAGAGATCCACCTGCCTCTGCTTCCTTGGTGCTGGAATTAAAGATGTGTACCACCACACATCTTTGTGGTGGTGGCCTTTGTTTTGTTTTTGAGACAGTCATACTATAAAGCTCAGGCTGGCCTTGAACTGAAAATATCCCTGCTTCTGCTTCCCGAAGGCTGGAATTACAGGCATGCACCACTCTGACATGTTTAAATATTTGGATGCGAATAGAGAAAGTTTATGGTTCAAACAGTGAGAAAACATCATTCTCTTTCAACATTTAGAGTAAGCTTGTCACTTGAACAAGGTGGCCAATTTGAATTTTGAGTTGTGATAACCCATAGTGAAGCAGGCTGTCACTGAGGTGTGCTGGCAGCAGTTTGTTGCTGGCAATGTCCAAGCAGAGGTATGTGACCTCCTCACTGCTGCAGAGGTGGCAGCATGAAAGCCATATGAAGGATAGTCTAACTTCAGTATCCTGGCTCTATGGCTACCTTGTTCGCCTTTAAGAGGCTTTGCTTATGAGTACCATCAGTCACACAAAAGGCTCTGAGCTGGCTTTTAAGAAATCTCTGTGAGACCTTTCTTTCTAAAATATTTTTATTTATTTTTATTATATGTGTATGCATGCTTATTATATGTGTATGCATGTTTATTATATGTGTATGCATGTTTATTATATGTGTATGCATGTTTTGCTTGCACACATTTAAGTGCACCTATGTGAGCAATGACTGTGGAGGGTGTTGGGTCCCCCGGAGCTGGAGCTACAGGTGGTCGTCAGCTGCCATGTGGACGCTGGAAACCAAGCCTCAGTCCTCTGAAAAAGAAGCTGGTGCTCTTAACCACTGAGCCATCTCTGCAGCCTCTAGACTCTTCTTCTGATGGCAGCTCTGATGAAATCTTGAAGCATATTTCCAGTCCTAGAGTCCCTGGCTAGGATGTCCTTTGAAGCACATGTAAATATTTGAAATGTGTTTTATTATAGAAAAGTCTATGTATTCAACCACAGCTCAGAATAAGAAAATACTCTTGACAAATTTAGAATTCTAATCTTTCCTCAGGAAGAGGAAAATTTTATCCCATCCACGAAGTAATTCTATTACTTTTTCTCATGAGATTGGTTATTCTAGTTTAGCTTCCCATATCTTTCATAAAGTATTCAATATTTTTCTAGGAAACACACCAGTATTATTTATAATTGACACTCTCCCTTGGATGATTTAGGATGCACTCCTGCCAAGGCATGTATTAATATATTAAATATTATTCAATGTCAATTATGTTGTGATTATTCCGAAGGCTTTTTTATACCCAATTTTCATTTATTCTGCTTATGACTATAATTTAAGTCAGGGATTTTCTTTATTGTGTTAAATGTATTATCAATCCAGTGCTTTAGCTTAATAAGTGAACCATGCATGAACATTTAAGTGTTTTCCAAGATCTTGAGCCAAACTAAAACAAAATGTGTTATGTCTCCAGATTGGAGGAAAGAATTTATTATAATTCCTTTGAAGACCGTGAAAGAAAACATAGGCAACTGCAGGATTATTTTTAATACTCAAAAAGAATTTGAAATATTTTTATCACAGTGCTATGGAAACTGTAGTTGGAAACAAAGAGCAGCTTCATCAGGGTAGAATGTACATTGTTTGCAGTTGAATAAATTGTAATTGTTTGTTATGATATTCATGGCTTAAAAAGATAATTGAATGACCTATTAATCAAATTCATGTTAAAAACCTTAATGTTCCAAGTATTCACTCAAGTCCCTACCTAATCAGATATGTGTCTTGGAAAGCCTTTAGAATTGTCCTAGAAGTACTGTCTGAAGGGCCTGGTCCCAAAGATCTATAGAGGCATGACCTCTCTCCCAAGGGCTTCATGGTGTCCCTGCAGTGTGGAAGTTATTTTGTTCACTAATCATCCATAAAAGATGGGGAAGATGGCCAGTACATGAGTATCTGCTGTGTTGGTTGCGTTTCTGTTGCTATGTTAAAACACCATTACGAAGGCAACTTATGGAAGAAACTTTTTTTTCAAAGCCAATTTTTATTGAAGCTTTGTACATTTCATACAAAATTTCCAATCAAATCTAGATCCCTGCCCCCTCCCTGCTCCCCCACCCCACCAGAGCTCATCCATTCTGCCAAACATGTTTTTCATCTTTTTCTCAGTCTCTCTCAAAATTCTCGAGGCAGAAGTTTACTG
This sequence comes from Rhizomys pruinosus, assembly GCA_009823505.1. Classification (NCBI taxonomy): domain Eukaryota; kingdom Metazoa; phylum Chordata; class Mammalia; order Rodentia; family Spalacidae; genus Rhizomys; species Rhizomys pruinosus. Next base: position 121,952 of record VZQC01007285.1, read on the forward strand.
TTTTGAGTTCACCATTTCAGTCAGTTCTTTGACCCAGTCTTCTTTTTGTTGTTGTTTTTATTCCTTCCAATATGCATCACTCTAAAATATGCAAATGTGCATCCTCAGCTTATGATTTATTTTCTTTATTAGGCTGAAAGATGTCATGTTTGAAGGCTCCTCCATGGCAAGCCCAAACCACCATCAGTTCTGCCCTTGTGCTCCACACTGGGGTTTTCCCTTCCCATGGTCACCAAATGAGGTCCAGTAAGCACTATATCCTACGTTGATCTTCCTGTACTGATCTCCATGATACAGCCTGGGTGGTCCAACAACATCAGTCTATACTCTGAAGAAAGAGTTTCTTTGGTCTTACGTTTTCAGAGGGATGAGTCTGTCATGATGGAGAGGCATGGTGGGAAGCAGCAGGCTTCCTGATAACAGAAACCCACAGCTGAGAGCTCCTATCTCCACTGGCAAATGGGCTACAGAGAGAGCGACTGGCAGTGGAACAAGGCAAGGAATGCTCAAAGTCTGCCTCTCGTGATGTGCTTCCTCTAGCTAGGCCACATCTCCTACAGGTTCCAGGACTCTCCCCAAACAGTACTACCAACTCACCAAGTGTTTAAAGACTCCAGTCTATGGAGAACACTTCTCATTCAAACTGCCACAGCTAGTCCAGCACATCCTAGCAGATCAGGAATTCTTCCAGGCAGTCATTCCTTTCAGGCTACCGTAAGCCAAGGGGCACACCTGGTGGCAACCTTTGAAATCACTCTGGCACATTCAGCCATTGGTTTGAGGAGGTTTGGGGAGGCCTTACAGCCTCAGCCACCTGGTTGTTGGTCCAGCTGCTTCAGGACAACAATGGGACATGAAACCAATCTACACTTCTCTTTGTATTCTGGATATTCCTTCGAGTTTTTAAAATTAAAATTATGAAAAGGAACTTGGTGAAGGGCAAGAGGGTTGTGGAAAGGACCCACACTTCTCAGTTCTGCATACCAAGAGGAAATTGAGGCAGTTTCTTTTGTAAAGTCACAAAGGTTGCATGGGCCATCCCTGCCTCCTTCCCACACTTTCAGCCACAGGGACACTCAGCTGCTGCTTCTTGACACAGAGAAGTCCTGCTCCTTCAGTCCTTGCAGCCTGGCCTACACAGGTGGCAGCAACTCACCCAGAGTGGTGTTCACAGGTTAAGAAGTGCTCAATGGCCTGGTAATACAGCTTAGTGGTGGAGTGCTTGCTTAAAATGCATAAGACCCTAGGTTCAATTCCTAGTCACAAAAAGAGACACAGACACACAGGCACTCATGCACACATGCATGCATGTTCATAATGAAATGTCTGTCCCTTGTGCTCACATTTACAGTGCAGTTACTTTGAATAACTGCTCAAATATGAACTAAACCCACAACTTCTATTTTGCAAACTTGAGAACTTTCTTCTGTCACTCTCTCTGTCATCAGAATATTTGTATAGCACTAAGTCACATCTGTAAGCCATTTTGTACTTTGCAGATGCAGTGTTCCAAGCACGAGTGACTGATGAGACCCCCTGCAGCCAGCCAACCCTTCTCCTTCCATCCTTAGCTTAGCAGGAAGAAAGACTTCTCCCTGCAATTTATTGAGCAAAACCCTGGCTTCCTTTTCTCCCTTAAGAGTTCATCTATCACTTGCAGTGAAATAACTCCCAGATTCACATCCTTATCCTGACCCCCCTCCAGAGATCCCTCTGGAGCTGCATGAATCAAACCCTAAGTGCCAGACATCTACACCTCCCTACCCTGCCGACACCCCGAACTTGTTTCTGAAATTAAACATATTGTCTGGTCCCGTACACTGGCCATGCACAAGTGTCTTTTTGGTCCAGAGTGTTCCTTTCATGTCTGGGTGGGATAAACTGTGTGCTAATGCAGGCATTCTACAAGTATCTATTGAACACAGCACTGTGTTTGTGAGTGGAGACGATTAAAACCTCAGTCAAATACTGAAAGAACTCAGATTCAGGAAAGGATGAAAAGAACAGGGACCGTTTGGGAGTGGGTGGTAAAGATCAGACTTTTGGTGAAAGTGGTTACATGTATTGAGTGCCCACTATTTGCTCTGCGTTTTACACACTGATGTTCCCAGAAACACTTCCTAAGAAAAGGATTGAGATCAAGCAGTTAATTTGGGAGGGAGCCTTGCGGAACTTCAGTAGGCATGTGGAGAGGGATATGGAGTGAGGATAGCTCCTCGTCAAGAGATCTGTGAAGCCAGGCTATTATGGGGGCACACACGGGCAAGAGAATTGTGAGTTCAAGGTCAGCATGGGCTACCTGATGAGACTCTTTTAAAAATCAGAGACACACAGAGAGAATGAAATGAATATGAATGACTCATTATGATCAAGTGAGGAGCAAGCCAGTGTCTCCCTCCCAATACTGCTTAGCTTCTAAGATCAGAGGAGAATCAGGGTGGTACTGGCATAGAGGAGAACCAGTGTCTTTATCCATCCTCAGGGGTCAAGGCTCTGTAGTCCTCACTGCGGAGGACAGCTCTGCATTGGTAGCCTGTCTTGAGTGAGCAGAATAAGCAGCAAAGGATCAGGAAAGGCTCCTAAGCCAGAGATACCTGAAGGGAGGTCGTGAGGGCATAGAGGAGCGGAGTAGAGCTTTGACACCATTTGGAGGGAGATCAGAGAAAGCTACATAGAGGAAGAGGCCTCAGAGGGGAACTGGGCACGTGTGCAGCTATCCTGAACTCTGAAGGTCGGAATTGCTTGGGATAGACTGAGAGTGCAGTTTAGCGGTGGAGACTGGCATTTGTGAGGCCCTGGATTACATACATCACTGGCACTGAACAAAAAAATTGCTGGTGTCACCCTTGCTCAGAATTTTTGGTACCCCCTGATCCATCTTTCATTTGGTTGCTATGATGGCTCTCAACTTGATGGGATTTGGAAGCACAAGGAAACATTTCTGGTCTACGGGCATACCACCCTGAATGCGCCCGATCTCGTCTGATCTCGGAAGCTAAGCAGTACTTGGATGGGAGACTGCCTGGGAATACCGGGTGCTGTAGGCTTAAAAAAAAAAAAGAAACACATTTCTGGGCATGTCTGTAAGGGTGCTTCCAGAGAGAGGATTAACAAGTGAGTGTTGCCTTCTAACAGGTGGCCCAGATATGAAGAGATCCAAGGAAAAGGCAGTAGTAACCGGTCTGCCTCTCTGCCTCTGCTGCTTCTTCCTGAGCAAGCCTGTCTATCACATCTGCCACAACCACTTTCTGCTGAATCAGATTATGGCTGCTGTGGTCTTCTGACGTGGACTCAATAGCCAGCTTTCCGAGAATCTCCAGGGTTTAGCACCAGATTGGTACTAACGAGGCATTCAGCTTTGTGGACTGGGAAGGTACCAATTTTCTGCATCTCTAGCATGCAGATGGCCATTCTTACCCTGCCCCTATTATGTAAGCCAATCTAGTAAATCTCATTTACACACACATACACACACACACACACACACCACACACACACACATACACACACACACACACACACACACGCAGGTATTACTGCAACCAAGGCCCTCGGCACTTGATCTCTACTCATCTTTTATAGGTTTTTAAATAAAATCTATGGTAAAATATACATTTTTATCACTTTAACCGTTTGCATGAAGTTCTGCGGCACTAAGTACATTTACACTGTAGTCATCCTCAAATTTTAACCAGGAAGCTCCAATTTTGTTTCTCCTGGTATCAGATTCCTCCTTGGCCCAAGCAGCAACATTCAGTGCTTCCCAAGTGCTTGGAACCCGCTGGGTTGACTTTCTAGGTCTTCCACAGTACTGACTCTTCCAGCCCATCCTCCAAAGTTCTCTGCCTAGCAAGATCTCTGCTTGAGTCCTGGAAGGTGTTCCTTGGCATGCTGGTGCTGTTCTGTAGCCTAGTGTATCTAGTCCAAACCTGAGACCTCAGGGATCCTGTCTGCAGCACTTCTGGCAATACCTCTCTTCGATCCTCAGGGTAATTAGCCTGTCTCTGGGGCCTGTCTGATATCACAAACTGACTGCAAACCTGAAGATGCATTTGAACTTTCTCTCTGCTGCCTCTCTCAGGCTGAGGACAGTGTCCTGCTACCCACTTTTCTTCCATCCCCTGTCCTCACTTATTTTCACACACATCCTAACAGGCCTTCACATGAAAGAAAAGGTAACCACCAAAATCTGGAATTCAAAAGTAAGGGAGAAGTCCCAGTACTGTATCTACAACCAAAGTCACATCAGAAACACTGATAGGCTTGCTGTGTACCTGTCCTCGCACAAATCACTTCAAAGGAGTAAACTATTTTGATAGGCCAGCTTGGGTCACACTATATCTTTGTTGGGGACACAGGTACAGCCATGTGATTGGCAGCTTGTAAAGGCTGCATGGCTCATGAATGAGGAGGGTCTCCAAAGGAAGAGGTACTGAGCTAACCAGTACCACATGTAGTACCAACAAAGGTACACAGTAGAAAAGAACAAGAGATTGTTTTCTAGGAGTTCTCATAAAGGCACCTGAATTCCATCCATGAATGGGGTTTCTTCACAAGTTTGCAGGGCCCATGGGAGAAAAATGAGTCTACCACAAAGCCATCTCCATGTTTGGCTAAGGGCACAGTCCATAACTTTAATTCACTTTGATGTTTCCATTGTATAAAGGTTCTCCAGATGCTATATATAGATGAGAGAGAGAGAGAGAGAGAGAGAGAGAGAGAGAGAGAGAGAGAGAAGAACCTAGAGGATATTCATTAGGGAAAACAGAGCATGTGACTGTGGAGGCTAAGTCTCATGTAGGCTTTCTACAAGCTGCAGACCTAGGGGTACCCCTCCCTCATCTAGCAGCTTGGTCCAACTCCAAAGGCCTTAGATCTATGGAAGCTGGTGGCATAATTCAGTCTGAGCCTGAAAACCTGAGAACTCTGGGGGCTGATGGCACATGTCCCAGAGTACAAAGGCCAGAGAACCAGGAGTTTTGATGTCCAGGGGCTAGAACGGTTTAGCTCTAGGAGAGGAGGGGGCACTCCTTTTATACTCCTTTTAAAAAATTTCTGGGATCCTATTGGATGCTGATTGGTGCTGCCCACATAGAGGTGTATAGTCCTCACTTAGTCTACCACCTTCAAGCCAGCCTCCTGTGGAAATATTCTTATAGACACACCCAGAACTCATCCCTTATCACTTCTCTAGGTATTCCTCAAACCTGTCAGCTTGACACCTAAATTAACCACCATACCCACAATTAACAAGATGAAACAAAACATTTTTTCAATGTTATCTCACCTCGATTTCAAAGGTTTCCTACCACTAATGAGGTGAAATGCTTTCCCACCTGCAGAAGATACAGACACTCTGTGATCACCAAGCCCCAGAGACAAGCCACACTCACTAGGCAACAGAGCCTGCTCTGTCCTCAGCTTGGCCCTCACCCAGAACCTATGGAAGTGGGGAACAATGTCAGGAAATGCTGTTGAGTGAACGGTGTTCCAAGTAGCTCATTTGGATGTCCTTCCAGCAGAAAGGCCAAAGGACTTCTGCTGCACTCCAGTGTGGTGACGGATATCTCATGTTGAGCACCTTCATCAGCTTCTGACTGATAATAAATAATACGTGTTAACTAAAATTCTGTTTCAAACAACAAAAAGCAACTTGGGCTGATTTTACAAAAGGAACTAATTCAATAAAGTAGTGAAACTCATAGGTTCATCAATGCCTGCAAAGCAGTGGAGTCCCACAGCTTGGACTTGAGCCTGCCCTTGCCTGGACATGCCACGGTGGTTCTGCCACCAAGCAGGCCACAGACTGTGGGCTCTGCTGCTGTTGCCCACCTACCTTGTGCTGTCTGGGGCTGTGCAGGCTGCATCTAATCTCCTCCTGGAACCTCTTGGGGAAAGGCTAATTGGGGACACAGCTTTTGATTGGCTGAGCCTGAGTCACATCTTCAGATCTCCACTGGAAAAATTAATTCCTTGCTAGAACCAAGTGGAGAATGTAAGAAAGAGTTCAAGTTTTGGATAGCCAAAAACTTGACACACTGCTGCCCCATCCACTTCCTCTGAGCTTTCTTTTTTCAGACAGTTGCTTTTTATTCCTCCATCCTAACTTCATGCTAAAGCCTCCAGATCCCTTACCACTCTGTCGTTAACTTCTGGTTCCCAGAATTGGAAGTAATCTTGCAAATGATGTTTGACAAGCCCGAGGTATGATGGGATTATTTCATTCCTTATTCTAGGCTGTTAACTTACATTTAGACATCTGAGGATTTCGTGACTTTCCTAGGCAGCCAAAGCTACATGGATGACGCATGCTGGCTCATATTATGCTTGTGGTTGACTGAATTCCCAGATCTTTTCAGATGAATGGCTGTAAAGCCAGGTCTTCCATCATTTACTTACATAATTGGCTTATTGAACATGTGCAAATTTAACTGAGTAACCTAAAACTATTTGTAATACTTCAGCTATTTAGTCCACACCCTTAAATTTCATTACCCAGCTTTCTTGGCTATTTCAACCAGAAATTTCAAATCGGTGGTCTTTGGGACAATTTAGTAACCCACTTATTTCAGTTAAAATGACATTTCTTTAGGAACAGAATCAGTCATCAACTGTTGAGCACTAGATGTCTTATAAGAAGTAAGACTTACAGTTCTCTTGAAAGGTAGGAGGGTATACTCGGACACCATTTCCTCAGACCAGCAACTAAGTGATTGGACTAAGGACCAGTTTTCCCTTAAGACACAGCTAGCTCACCACAGTTCCCACTATGCCTCCATCCTCACCAGGCCTTATTGTCTGAACCTAGCTACTTCACTGATATACAAGGCTTGCCCAGCCTTTATGTAGATTTGGCTTTACAGCCCGAGTGTGCTTAAGAGTTGGCTGTGGTGGGGGCTAAAGGGACAAACCAGAGCACAGAAGTTCAGGCACTGCGGGGTTCAGCAGCCCTGCGTTTACTCCTCTTGGCTTTGGTTATGCACCAGGCACTCTGAGGACTCACCTGGGATCCTAGAATGGGAAGCCATGCTTGTCTGCCCAGCATGCCACTTCTGGAAAGTCCCACTTTTTTTTTCCATATAACTTCTGAGACTGCTGCTTGATTTCAGATGATCTTGCTTCTGTGGACACTGACAGAGAGTGGCCACTACTCCAGATTACAGAGAGGATTCTCAAACTCCTAGCCAGCCCACGACAGTATCAGACACCCCTCTTGTTTGTAGCTGATGCTACTGATGCTATGCTGTTGGATTCAGTGCAAACTTTGGATGCCTTTTCTGCCATATAGTACTTGGTGCAGAGCGTAGGGAGGATGGAGTCATCACATAATAAAGGGAAAAGCAAGGTTCACTGGGGACTCAGTCTGCAGTGCTCAGCTCCTAGCCCATGAGCTCATGGTCCCATGAGATGTCTCCTATTCTGCTTCATTTAAGATATTTCCAAGGTTGATTCTCTTGCTTGCACTCAAAAGTACCTAGGATATGCTATCACAGACAATCTTTATTCTCTACAAGTCTCCCCCACATTCTGTATCAGAGGAGGTCCTCTCTAATGTTCCTTGATCACCACTCCTTGACCAAGCATTCTAGTTTCTGGTTCCTCTCACAAATTCACCATTTCTTGAGTAAAAGTCTAAGAGCAAAAGGTTCTTCGTGTACTGGTGTGTGTGTGTGTGTGTGTGTGTGTGTGTGTGTGTGTGTATGTTGTGTGTCTGTCTGTCCTCTCTTGTACCTCAGCCCCATAGGAAGCCAGACAGTTCAGAAATTCCATCTCCCACCCTTGCCAGTACTGACATAAATGATACACATGGAAATCCATACTACTGAGACACACCTAGGCTGGGAAAAGTGTTTTCTAAAATTCCTGCGGACTGTCAGTCTGATGGGAAATCAAGATATCTAGAATTGACGTAGTAATATTTTCATTCGGATCACATGTGATCAAGAATTCTTTCAATCATTCAATACTGAGTACCTGGCACTGAAGAGTCTACACTGTGAAGACACTCAACTTATAGAGAGCTCCTATTCTAGTGGCGTCTGGTTTTTGTGGATATAAAAATTAAATCCTAATGGTTTCAAGTGAGCCTCACTTTCCTAGCATGTGACATGTAGTTAAAATAATTATTTCCCAAGGATGTTTAGAGCATTAAATAAGATAATGCATAGACACTATCCTGGCATTAAAATAGCGGAAGTTTTGTCTCCCTAAAAACAAGAAAAGTCACAAGCAACATATCCCCGCCAGTAGGAGGGTTGTCTACACGTCACTTCAGAGGTTAGGCCTGGTTCCAAGTGGCTGTGGGACATCCACCCCTCTGGACCTCGGTCTGTGCAGGGCTGCAGCTGGTAGCGCTGGGAACACGTTGCATCCACGAGGGGGCAGCGCACGGCAGGAAATCTTGGAGGCCGACCGCAGCCCACTGCTGAACTTCCCCGCTGCTTCGGGTCCTCCCGTACGTATTTCCGTTGCTCTGACGCTCTCACCAGCCGGGGCGCCGGGAAGGAGCGTGATTGCCCCCTCCTTTGAGCCTCGCGAGGAAAATGTGAAGCTGGGTTCACCAGAGAACGCCATCGCGGTGCTGGAGTCTCTCTCCCGCGCCGCCGGGGGCGCGGCAGGGACCCGGTGCTGGGGTAGACGAGGTTCCCGAGAGAGAGGGCAGCCTGCTACCCAAAGGGGTCGGTGCATCCTGGGGGGCGGGGGTGGCAGCCCCGGCGCCTTCCCCTGCCGCTCCCAGGGGCACCCCCACGCTCACACCCGCAGCTGTCACATCTGGGCGCTTCCAGGACAGGGGACACGACCAGGAGTGCTCCCTGGAGTCGTCGGGGAGGATGGCTGGGCGTCGGCTGTGTCCCCAAGCTGCTCTTCAGCGCTGGTGGAGAAAGCAGTCTGGATAACGCCGCCTAAACTTTCCTTCCCGGCGGCTCCACCTCGCGGGGTACCTACGGACTCCTGCGTGCAGAGGCGAGGGGATCAAGCCTGCTTAGAAGTTCTCCGGAGCCCGCGAGGTGGCCTGGGGGCGTGCGCCACTGAGAGGTCGGTCCAGCTGGCGCCGCGCTTCGTTCCCCGCGCCTCGCAGGGCGGTGACCTCCGCGCGCCCCCCGGGCACGTGCTCGCTCGGGAGAGGTCCCGCCGGGTCCGCCCGCCCAAGGCTGCGACGCGCAGGCGGCCCGGGGGCGCATGGAGGCGCCGAGGGGGCGGTGCGGCTCGCCTGCGGCACAGGGGAGCGCGCACGCCGCGCCTCGGCCTCCCCGGGGACCCGGCCGGCCGGTCGTCGCCCTTCCCGCGGCCGGGCTCTGGGGCGGGGCGGGACAGGTGTAGCCCGCGGCGACCGCACGCGCTTCGGGAAGGGCAGACCGGCCCTGCTGTCCCCAGCTGATAGCTGCTTCGGGACCTGCGGTGCCCGCCACGGAGGCGGGGCGGCGCGGCACAGAGCACTGTCAGCGTGGCCGGGACCGGCCCTGCTCTCTGACGCCGGCCGCCCGGGCTCGGTCCTAATGCCCGCTGCCCCCGGCGGGCCTGGCTCCCAGACTTAGCTCGCGTGGCCCGCGCCGGCGCCTCCCCCATGCTGCTGGGAGCGTCCTGGCTGTGCGCGTCCAAGGCGGCCGCCACTCCGGCGCAGAGCGAGGGCGACGACACGCAGGGAGAGCGGGGGCAGCGGGGGCCGGCAGACCCTGGGACTGGCGAGGATATGGACGAGTCGTCGCTGCTGGACTTGCTGGAATGCTCCGTGTGCCTGGAGCGTCTGGACACCACGGCCAAGGTGCTGCCGTGCCAGCACACCTTCTGCCGCCGCTGCCTGGAGAGCATCGTGTGCTCGCGCCACGAGCTCCGCTGTCCCGAGTGTCGCATCCTGGTGGGATGCGGCGTGGACGAGCTGCCCGCCAACATTCTGCTGGTGCGCCTGCTGGACGGCATCCGCCAGAGGCCCCGCCCGGGCGCTAGCCCTGGGAGCAGCCCGCCCGCGCGCCCTGGCCCTAGCATGTCCCCAGCGCTTGCAGGCGGCGCGACAGGCAGTGGCCCGGGTTCCCCTGTCTTCCTCCCTGCGGCAGCGGGCAGCTCCACCTCCAGCTTGTGCGAGCTGGCGACCAGCAGGAGCACCCCGGTGGCCAAGGTAAGAATCTGCCCCCAGGACATGTATGAGCTTGTGGGCACGTGGGTATGGGGACAGTGAATAGAGGAGACTAGCCTCCTCGTTGGGCCACTCATTTGTTTTATTTTTCTTAACCATCTTTGCTTTATTCCCGGGACTCTGCACAACTTTCTTCAATTCCCACTTCCCACTTCCCAATTCTTGGTTACATCTCATAAAGCACTCCTCCAACCTTTGGTCCAAACTTGTAGGGACCCATCGCAGGTGCACTGATTCTAGTTCTGCCAGATCATGTGCACAGTGCTTGAGTCTGCCCCCATGAACCTTTTCATCAGTGAATGAACACCCGTCCAGCATTGGGTGAACATGCCTCTGCCTGCCACTCTCCACCACCCCCAGTTTGGCCAGGCTTTTTTTTTTCTCTTGACTTCCCATTATCCTTCCAAATCCTCAGAAACAGTCTTCTCGAACCCCAGCTTCCTTCTTGTCCTCAGCCCGTGAGTTAGGAACTTTGCTGCTTAATGTTTCCCTGGTTCTTGCCTGTTTAAGGAGAGAGCAGAGGGCAGAGAGGGATAGACGAATGAAGACCACAACCTCCTTTGGCAGAAGTTTTTCTGGAGGAGTGCCTTGATCCAGTCCTAACCTTGGGATTGGCATGATGATGATGATGATGATGATGATGATGTGGAGGAGGAGGAGGAGGAGGAAGAGCAACTGCATTATACAGCTTTCACTGCTTCTGTTTTAGTTGAAAGACTTTTCTGGACACCTTCAGTGTCTTGCTTTTGGAAGTTTCTTATAAGTCCTCTGCCACCTTGGGAACTATAATTGGGATGCTGAGTTGAGTGGGAAACAAAGCTCTAGTATTTTGTATTTTTTTTCTTTAATGGAGAAAAACACGTTTAAAGGTAAAAAAATAAGTACATTGCTGATTTATTGTAATTATTACTGTTTGAGAAACACAACAGTATTCCTTTACTTTTGACCACTTAAACAGTTGGTATATATAACCTTCCAATATATGTAGTTTTGAAGAAAAATTCTGGCATTTGAATTGCTCAGTGCTGCAACATTGTTAAGTTAGGAACTTAAAAGCTTGGATGTTCAGCTTGAGTTAAATATTATACTTTACTAAGCTGGAGTTTCTGTGGACCAGGAATAATGGATGGCCAATCATAGTCAAGGAATATTCCATCTTGGGGAAAGAACTTTTTATTTTGCTTTGTGGTTAAATCCAGGCGTATGCTCCAGTTACAGGTTCACAAACTTTTCTTTTCCAACCTTGTTTTTAATCTTAAATAATTAAAGATTTCTATTTGCAAACTAATTTGTGGCTGCCTCCTTCTGCTTCAATAATTATATGATTTTTGGAACTATTCTTCTCCTGACATGCTAGGACATTTTGATGACTGTGCTTACAACACATCCTCCCAGTTTACCTTGGGTAATTGTGATTGGTCTGGGGGTTGGAAGGTAAGTTCTGAACTAAAAAGGGCACAGGTGTGGGACTGCTGCTGGAACCTTATGGCATTTTAAAGTATTTTATTATTTTTATGATTTTTATGTGTATGAGTGTACTGCCTGCATGTATGTAAGCACACCTGTGTTGTGCAATGCCCTTGGGGGTCAGCAGAGGGAGTTAACTGGAGTTACAGGTGGTTGTTAGCTGTCAAATGGGTTTGTGGAACAGAATCCAGGTCCTCTGCAAGAGGAGCCAGTGCTCTTAACCACTGAGCCATCTCTTCAGCCCTGCCTCGTGGCATTTAGAATATTCTTTAGAATTTGTCCAAGAGGTAGAAACTTATAGCTTTTAGAAATGCTTAATAATGGCAATTAATGTTTGGTTCAGTAAAATGTTGAGACCATGGGCTACCTCTGTGGGGACACGTACACTGTGTTTAGGACTTCGACAGTTCTGGGAACTTGAGAACACATTTTCTTTTTGTTGTGCTAACTAGAGTGTAGCCTTTTTCTCACAGCCACCTGGAAGGGACTTAGTTCAGGTTTGGGGGGAAAGTCTCAGTTAAATCCAGCTCTGTATGTGATCATGCTCAGAGAAGGAAGTAGCAGAGGCTGAGATTGAAATAGCTGTAGCTTTTCTGTTCACTGAGTTTTAGTAGTTATGGGGGAGCTTCTTGTCAAGTAGAAGTCCTCTGTGCTATGATTATACTACCACTCTGGGCTAACAGCATCAGGTCCTAGTGAACAGTCAGTAGGGCAGGCATGGGTGCATGGAAGGAAAAAGGGACTGATGTAGAGTGTTGTATAGTTGCCAGCCACCTATAAATCTGGGAGTTGGGGATGAGCTAAAAATTGTTTTCAAGTAGACTTTTCATAACACCATCCACTGGAACTTCACTGATGCTTCCTGGTGAGGTTGAATGCTGGACATTGCTGCCTGTTGTTGAAGAGATGAATACGCATTCTATCACTTAGTGAAATACCAAATATGACCTAACAGGAGGTAACCCTGAATATAGCATTTCCCCATTTCCTGATTAGAAGCTCTTCAAGTCTTTTGGGCTAATGGAGATATGTACAGTTATAAGATATGTAAATTATAGACAAATATCTACATAACTTGTTTAGTTCATTAACTTAGTTACAGCTGAATTTTGACATGATACCATGTGAAACATGTGCTGAAATCATTCTATTTGGTTTCAATTACAGGTCATAAAATGATTTTTTTCAGAAATTATCACTTTCATCTTTTTCATCCAGGCCTTGGAGTCCCCTCCCCCAGCACACTTGGAGTCCCCTCCCCTAGCACACATGGAGTCCCCTCTCCTAACACACTTGGAGTCCCCTCCCCTAGCACACATGGAGTCCCCTCTCCTAGCACACTTGGAGTCCCCACTCCTAGCACACTTGGAGTCCCCTCCCATAACACACTTGGAGTCCCTCCCCTAGCACACTTGGAGTCCCCTCTCCTAGAACACTTGGAGTCCCCTCCCCTAGCACACTTGGAGTCCCTCCCCTAGCACACTTGGAGTCCCCTCTCCTAGCACACTTGGAGTCCCCTCCCCTAGCACACTTGCAGTCCCCTCCCCTAGCACACTTGGAGTCCCCCCCCCTAGCACACTTGGAGTCCGTCCCCAGCCCACTTGGGGGCCCCCCCCCTAGCACACTTGGAGTCCCCTCCCCTAGCACACTTGGAGTCCCCTCCCCTAGCACACTTGGAGTCCCCTCCCCTAGCACACTTGGAGTCCCCTCCCCAGCACACTTGGAGTCCCCTCCCCTAGCACACTTGGAGTCCCCTCTCCTAGCACACTTGGAGTCCATCCCCAGCACACTTGGAGTCCCCTCCCCTAGCACACTTGGAGTCCCCTCCCCTAGCACACTTGGAGTCCCCTCCCCTAGCACACTTGGAGTCCCCTCCCCTAGCATGCTTGGAGTCCCCTAACTTGATGAACAAAACCTTTCAACTCTGTTTTTACGTGAACATTTTGAGATGAGACCGTTTTTGAATCAGCTAATGGTGTTACCTCCTAGAAATTTTGTACCAAGTTATAAGTAACCATTACTCATTTTTCTACTGGTAAATACTGAATGGGTGTAGCTTCTTTTTTGTTTTTGAGACAAGGCCTCCCTGTAGCCCTAGCTGGAACTTGCTATGTAGACTAGCCTGGCTCAAGCTCATAGAGATCCACCTGCCTCTTCCAGATGCTGAGATTATAGGCATGTGCCACCATGCCCAGCCATGTGTGGCTTCTTAAAGAGATCTTTTAAAGTCTGTCCAGCTATTGAAATTACTAATGTGTGCTAACTTCTCTATTGAATTTGTTTATTTTTTGATAGATTTGCACTAGGAATGTTTTAGCATTCCGAACCATCACTAACTTGAGTTGTGTTAGGATGATCTTCCTTGCTAAAAGAGTTACTGGCTACAGCTTAGTGCTTGTCTAATGTGCCAGTGGCCTGGGTTTCATTCCTAGTAGTGCAGCAAACACACAGTCAGAAAAACAGAGAAACAAGGATTCTGCCAAAAAGGATTTTGTGGTTCCAAATTGAATAATTTGGAGATTACAATTTTAATACGAAGGATTTAATAAGGACCAAAGTATATGACAAGTCCTATTTTTCTGAACTGTTTTTGTTTTTGAATGTTCCTTACGTTTATTTGGGTGTATATATTAACTACCCTGTGTGCCAAACACTAATCTTGATCTTTCATTATGGGTCTGACATAGAGCATCGGAAAGGGAAGTGTGCTGTTCTTATGGGCACTGGCTGGTGTTGGCTTAGAACTCAGTGAACTTTATGAGAAAAGATATTTTCATAAAGTAAAAGTCTGTAGAAAGTTTGACAGTGCCTTTGGTCACATAAAAGTAGTCTTTAGGCTGGGCGTGGTGGCGCACACCTTTAATCCTAGCACTTGGGAGGCAGAGGCAGGCTGATCTTTGTGAGTTCAAGGCCAGCCTGGTCTACAGAGTGAGTTCCAGGACAGCTGGGGCTACAGGGAGACCCTGTCTCGAAAAGTCAAAAAAAAAAAAGTAGTCTTAAGAACTAGTCTGTCTCTATTGTGTGTTCACCCCTGCCCCCACCCCAGGTGCTACGGCTGTAGCACAGTGCCTCATGCATGCTAAGCCAGTGGTGGGCTACTGAGCTTCACCCTGTTCTGTGTTGTGTAGCTTTTGTTTTCCTTGTGTTTTGGAGACAGTGTCTCATGGATCCTAGATCAGCCTTGAACTAGTTATTTAGCTAAGCATGACTTTGAACTCATGACCTTCCTGGCTTCATCTCTTGGGCATGCTCAGATTCTGAAAGAAGCCAGACAGCCCACAGAATAGCGGGCAGCTGGGGACATGAGAGCTTTCTCCAGGGTAGAGGGTGGCTGAGGTGTCTGGAAGTAAATTAACCTATTCTCTGGTCATCAAAAATTGAAGAGCTTGTGCCTTTCCTCTTTAATGGCTATTATGTGACTACCCAGGGCTCAGCACTTTGGTATGTGTTGCTTTATGAAGAGTTTACAATACTCCCACCCAGTGTCTGGTTTTCTGATGCTTTTTCGGTCCACACAGATTGGTATCTAGGTAGTTAGAGAGGTAAGAAGGGGTCATGTCAGGCTGTGTCCTCTACCCACAGTTTTTTGCTCCTCTGTTTTGCTTTGCTTTTGTTTTGTCTTGGATGTATTAAGGACTTCAGAAGAAAGGGTCAGCCATGAGGGGATGGGCATGATTAGATTCTGAAAGGAGCCCGACAGCCCCCAGGGTAGCAGATACCTGGCGACTGGAGAGCTTTGTCATAGTCCTGTCTGCTCAGGAGGAAGCAGTACTTCAGAGCAATAATGTTGTGATGCTGTGTTTCAACTGGTAGTTAATGAATAATCTAAATTATTGTTCACTGAGCACCCCTTGTGTGCCTTGTCTTATATTGTATCTGGTTCTTAAATTTTGTTTTTTTTTTGAGACACAGTTTCACTATGTAGCCCTTAGTGGCCTTGAATTTGTGTTCCACTGGGCTTGGTGGAACACACCTTTAAGCCCAGCACTCCAGATGCAGAGGCAGGTGAATCTCTGTGAGATTGAGTCCAGCCTGGGCTACATAGTAAGTTGTAGGCCATCTGGGGCTACAGGGAAACCCTGTCTCAAAACAGCAGCAGCAACAACAACAACAACAACAACAAAAGCAACAAATCAAACCAAACCAAACCAAAAAACAAAACAAACGAACAAAAATCCAAACAAAAAACAGAACTTATGATGTTTCTGCGTCAGCTTTCAGCATTCCAGAGTGCTGGTGTTATAGACACGTCTGAGTCATCTGTTCTTTGCTACAACTCAGTGAGGTAGCCAGTTACATAAGCAGGAAAACCAAAGCTGCGGAATGTCCTTTTGCTGAGTGGCATGCGTTTACTAGAATAACTGGAAAGATGAACTTTGCGCTGAGTGTCTAACTGGCTTCAAGGTAAGAGGAAGCCTCTTATTCTATGACAAAGTCAACTAACTAATTGTTATGGTCCCAAACAGAAGCAGCACTATCCTCTTTATTTTGTTCACCTCAAACCAAAATGCCAAATGCTCTTCAAGCTTAAGGCTCCCCTTTTGTAAACCTTGGAACTCTGTAGAGCATTGTGGTGGCAGGAAATATTCCCTGTATCTCTTATGGTTTGTGAAAGTGACAAACAGCCCTGTGCAATTGTGTGAGCAGCACAAGAAGGCTCTAAGGAGTCTGGCTGACCAATCCGTGGGCTCCCTTTTCCTAAGGAGGAAATTCTGCTGTGTTGGCCTTACCCTGAGCCCCAGACTGTAGTTTTAAAATGAAGTAGTAGGGGCTGGAGAGATGGTCTAGCGGTTAAGAGCGCCGACCGCTCTTACAGAGGGCCCGGGTTCGATCCCCAGCACCCACATGGCAGCTGAGAACCTTCTGAAACTCCAATTCCAGGAGAACTACAGTTCCAGGGGAATCCGACACCCTCTTCTGACCTCCTCGGCATTGCACGACACGGGTGCACAAACTTGCATGCAGACAGTACATTCGTACACATACAGAAATAAATAAAAAAAATAAAAAATAAAATGAAATAGTAGCTTCAGGTGGCCTCACTGTGGTCACACCTAGTAACAGAAAAGGTTTCTTCTTGTTCTGTAAGTATATGATCGAAGTGTGGCATTGCCACTTTGATAAACTTCCCCTTGCATCTTGGCTGAGGTCTTGCCACTTCCTTCCTCTCCTGGAGCTGAGGCCCAGGATCTCCCCTAGGGCTTGTGGGGGTCGCTGATAAAAGGAGACAGAAGGAACAGGACTGCCTGGTGGCCAAGGCTGGTGCAGGGGTCAGGAGTTATAGCAGAGCAGTTTTCATCCTAGCTGCCTCACTTCCTCACCATGTGTTTATGGGCGAGTGGGTTAGCTTTTCACCCTTAAGATGCCCCTCCCAGGGGCACTGCTAGAGAGTCCTTTGCATATGGGTCTTAAATAAGGCTATTTGTGAGTAAGTATATATGAAGAGCTGTTTTTCTGTACGGATGGGTTATGTGCATGTGTGTGGAGTTGATATTGTACTTTCCTTTTAGATTCAGAATCAGCTTATTTTGTAGAGATTGGGTCATGGGGCATTAATAGACATCTAAGCCAATATTTGTTGGAATCGGTTTCACCTCTTAAATTGCTCCAGCCAGGTTTTAGCTCTGATCTTTATGAGTATCATTAAAATAGGAAAAAGCAAAATTATAATTTGCTTTAAGAAAGACAGCAGGGAAGAACCATCTCTCTTCGTTGTGGATGCCCCTGGCTGGTGGGCTCTTCTGAAAACAAACCTTCATCCTTAGTCTTCAGGGCACAGAACATGTCTGCAACTGCCTGGGACTGAGCTGCTCCATGTGGTTTTGCTCAGCAGAATCTTGCCCATTGTGTCTTCCTTCTGGCTTTTGAGCGCTGTCTGCTTACCGAAGCATGACACAATTGGTTCTCAATTATGTAGTTGTTTCTAGTGTGTATTTCAGTTCAACCTGCATTTAGTCTCCATCTTTGACAGCCAGCACAATCTTATTCTGGGTACATTTTTGAAATAAAATATCAGCAAGCACTTGGTTAAGAGAAAATGTTCTTTATAGAGCCACTTGAAGATGCTAAGGTCAGTTTTTATAAGGTTTGTTATGCTTGGGAGATCTTCCAATTTGATGAACAAGAGATGCACATTCCATGGCTATTCTATTGGAATTTTAACTAACCTTAAAAATAGGGTGTCAGGCTGAAGGTTTTGACAGTGTGAGTGACTTACGAGTCATGCTAGTACACTTTTACATGGGTTCCTTTTGCCAACTGAGAGAACTTTGAATGAAATTTGTGTAAAATATTGGCATGATTTCAATTCTACCACAGCTGCTTTCTCTTTAAGGTTAATTTTGACTGCTAGCAGCTTTTGGATGCTTAGCGATGCATCTGTCTTTTGGGGTGACCTCAAAGAAGCAACATGAAAGGATATTTTTCTCTTCTGTTCTCTGATACACTGATTATCTGCAAGCATGAAGATATTAGGGTATTTGTGTTTCTGCTTCATGAAGTATATAGGTAGTGCTCACGTGAATTCCCATGAGTTAGATGAATTAGGATTTGCCACAGGAACTCAGATCAAGAGAAGTGGCATGAGAGAGTTCACAGAGATCCCAAGGGCAGCTACAGTGTGCTCAGACAGTGGGAGAGGGAGTCCTCAGCAGTGTGCCAGGGAGAAAGGACCAGAAAAAGAGTTCTGGTGAGGCCTCTGGACTCTAGTGCAACAAGGCGATGCTGATGCATTTCCCTCTTTAGCTTGCTGTGTACCTGGCTTTTCTCTATTATACAGGGCGATACCTGGGGTAAAAAAGCTACTGATATTTATGTACAGCTAATTGTAATTTCCCCCCATTTAGTTGCAGAGAAAAACGCATCTATATCTTTCTTTTATATCTAGCAGGAGTTTTCCAAGTGCTAGGGATTAATACAATGTGTAGCACATACTAGGCAAGACCTCTCCCACAAAACCTTTGATCTCCCAGGGCAGGGATTTCTGGCAAGGGAAGTGGCATTGGTATGATTGGAAGCCTGGTAGGTTTGTAGCTCATTCTTGTTTCTTTACCATCATCTTGGTTTACCAAATGAGGACTTTGTGCTTCTGTTTTCTGGGTTTTTGTATTTCATGGAGAGGGGATGTTAAATGGTGAGGAAATTCTCTTCCAAAGTGGAATTATTTCCCTCCCCATCCCTCCCTCCCTCCCTTCCTCTTTTCCTGCCTCGCTCCTTCTGTCCCTTCCTTTCTTCTTTCTTTCCCTTTCCTTCCTTTTCAGGCATTGGGGATCAAACTTGAGACCTTGCACATACTAGACTACATTTCCAGACAGTCTCTTAGTATCTAAGAACATTTGCTACTGATTTCTTAGTTTCTTTTGCAGCTTTGTTACACAGTGATTTTCAGAGATGGGGCTGTTGTGTGGCAGCTCCCAAAGTGTCATGTGATTAAGAATAAGATTTATCTTTAGAATAGTAAAGGTCAGGTTTGTCCTGTATAGTTTGAAACTTCTTTTGATTTGGAAATCATATTTGGCATCAATGCTGTCATAGGTGAAGATTATTTGGATTTATCATTCTGGATTTAAGTCACATTAACAGAAGACTTTTATTTACTTTATTAAGATGAGCCTTGAAATACTGGAAAGAAGGAAAGCACTCGAGGGAGGCACGTTGGCATATTTCAGACAGTGTTTAGAAGCTATTCTCATCAGAAAGAGAGCACTGTAATAAGGCAGTTAAAGATGCATTGGCAAATACTCTGCAGGTTACCTGCCAATGCTGCTGTTTGATTTGAAGGGCCAAAGAATTCCTCAAATGATTGCTAGACACTAGTAAAAGTTCTTCAGAGGCCTTGAGTAGTCGCTCTGAGGGACACGTCATCTTTTCAAAAGCTCGAAAGTGTGTAGTGTCTCTGTCAAATGAATTCAATGAGAAGACACAAATATGCATATTTTAGAGTAATATAAAATTAAAAGAGAAAAATGTGAATCCCAAAATATGATTTGGAAATAACATACAGTTTCTTTTCTTTTCTTTTTTTTTAAATTAGTTTTTATTGATGCTTTGTGCATTTCATACATTTTTTCCAATTCAGTTCAGGCTTATTTCCCTTTCCCTCCCCCCCCACCCCCACCCCATCCCAGATCAATGCATTCTGCCATAACTGTCCTGCATCTTTCTCTGTTTTTTTTTCATTTTTAGCTATAAGTGATAATCCATGAGTACAAGCATCCTTCATGAAAAACCTATCTGCAGGCTGTTGTGCCCAAACACCTACAGCCCCACCATCCAGTGGGGGGTGACAGGTTGTTTGTTCAATCAAGTTGATCAAATGAGTGTCCAGACTACATTGCTGTAGTTTCACCATTCACCCCAATCGCAGCCCTTACATTCTACCACGCCCCCTCTTCCGCAGGTTGTTCCCTAGGCTTAGAAAAGGGGCACAGGTGGATGAGAGGTAAAACAGTCCACTCTCTCTGGAGCTGTTGACTTGGACTCTGGTCAATTCTGGCTGTTTCCTTTCAAGGGCTGACAGTTTGTCCAGGAATAACCTTTCGATCCTACTAATGAAGAACAAGCAATTAGATATATAGGTATTTAAGCAGCACTAATAGTTATGGTAGGTTACTTTAGCATAGGCACATGTTTGGATATGTTAATCCATGAATTACAATTTTCCCCCCTGTTAAATATGACAGGGTCTTACTGTGGCTTATAACATCTCCTAAACTGTAGAGGATGTAAGCTTGTGGCATCAGCCATGGGTTATTTCTCCAAGGGGAGAGCCAATAGCCAATTAGATTTGGGATATACAGGCACATGGCTGCTTCTGCTGCATAGTATTTCCAGGCAGGTGAGGTGTAGCTGGTGCTGACGGTGGAGTCTTGCTTGACTCAGGGAGACCCATATTTGCTTTATTGGTTTAGTGGCCTTTGGTAACACTCTCTGGCATTCCAGAGGCCATCTGTACACTTGCATGTGTGGTCTCAATACATCCCTCCCATGTTAACGTCAGGTCTTCGGCAGCAGGGTCTTATTGCCTCTCCTCCTGTAGGTATCCCAACCTAGAGGCAAGGAGCCCTTACCTTTTGTGGGGCCTTGGATCCCCTGGCCAACATCCACCTGGTAGAACAATCCATTGCTGATGTCAGAGCTCCTGTATTAATATATTTTGCCTGAGTGCATAGCCCTCTGTGGATCCTACATGTAACAACTAGTTATAATGAGTCCTAATGAAACTTACCTTCTAGGTGCCACAAAGGTTCTGATATGAGAGACTTTCTTGCCTTCCCCCCCATAGAACAAGGAGAAATATGACGATGATGAGGTCGTTCCCCAACTGTAAATTGGAGACAACTATTTTAGAGGTAACCTCTTATAAAACCGGTAAAACTGCTTTCTTTAATTGACTACTAGACATGGGAACTGTGGAAGGGATTACTCTCTGTTCAGAACCAAATATAATACTAAAGTTCTTTTTTTTTTAAGCCAATTTTTATTGAAGTTTGCATACAGTTTATTTTCAGATGATATAATGGTAGGATAGGTGTGACATATATACATATATATGTATATATATGCATATGTTGAAGCAATACAAATTGGAAGGAGCAACAACAACAAAAGAAGTGGGACAAAGAACCAACTGAAACAATAATCCTGTGCTTTGAAAAACTTTAAAAAGACTCAGGAAAAGATATAAGACATGTATGGCAGAATGTATGAAGTCAGGTGGAGTGGGGGACATGGAAAGGGAAACGAGTCTAAGTTGGAATGAGAAATGATGTATGAAATGCACAAAACTTCAATAAAAATATTTTTAAAAAGAAATTCATAAAACTATGTAGGGATAAATGGTGGCACTTCAGTTATGTGTGTAGGAAAAAAAAATGAAGGCCTGGAAGTTGTCATTGTCAAAGAATGTCTGATCTCTGTTGTTCTGGGACTTTAAAAGTGTTTTTCTTCTTGATACAGAGTGGCAAGCAAGTTTGAGTACTATTCAGGAATTACATTTTGCATTAAACTTGTTCTGATAGAGAAGGGTCAGGACATAGCCCCTGGCAGTCACTGCTACAAGCGTGCTAGTGCCTTGGCAGATTTGTTTCAGAAGTTGTTTGGATAGGAGGTGCCCAGGGATGAAGGGCAATACCATCTGTTTAATGTACACAAATTTACATTCATGGGCAGATACAGATGGTTTCCACATAACACCATTTTAAAGAAATAGAGTTGTTTATTGACCAGAGGTAGGGACTTGTGAAATACTGAACTGTTCCCACACAACTCACATGACAAGGCCCAGGGAGATTACAGGTCAGCAGAAGGCTTTCCATTTAAACCTTGGGCAGGCTTCCTCACTGGCTATTGACCATTCAGCATCATAATTAGTGTGTCCTTTGTAAAAAACATATATGGATGCACATTATTGATTGGTGTTAATGGTTGATATGCAAGGTTGGTCACTCATGGTTAGTGTACATGGCCAGTGATCATGATTGCTATGCATGATTAGTACTCATTGTTGATGTGCAAAGTTGGTTATTCATGGTTGGCATATATGGTTGGTGCATATAGTTAGTACTCATGGTTGATGCATGTGGTTGGTATACATGGTTACTGTGTGTGGTTGTTGCATACTGATGTGTATAATTGATACACATGGCTGATTCTTGTGGATGGAGTATGTGGTTTATATGCAGTACACATGGCTTGCTGTGTCCAACATGACAGGGATTCAGAGAATCTTCAAAGAGGGAGTGTGTAGCATGAAGAAAAGACGAAATTTAATTAGAATCTCAAGAGTCAGGGACCACTCCTGGTCCCTGACACACTGCCAAGGAACAGAGGTCCTGAATTTTAATGTTTATTGTCTTAGCTTAAGTAAGTAGAATAAACAAAGATTATTACTCAATGCAGACAGTCCTGTGAAAACTTCCTGGAGACTTTTTGGTATGCAGCTTTAAAACAGAGAAGTTGTTTGCTAAGATGGAAACATGCTAAGCATGACAGAACTTAAAACCTGCTGTTAGAATGCTCTTTTCTGATCAACCCGGGGTCTGGGATACTGTGTTTCTTATCTGCCTCAACACCCAAGTCTGTGTTTCACCACGTAGACATCCTTGACTAGAGGTGCCATTGCATGTACTCAAGCATGCTTTCAACAGCATTCAGGTAAAGCAGCTGTCTCTAATGATGATCGCTATGTGTGATTGTTGCATGGGGTTGACGGTGCCCAAGGCTGGTTTTCGTTGTTGGTGCTCCTGGCTAATATGCATGATCAGTGCCCAAGGTTGATGTTCTTGCTTGGTGTATGTGGTTGCTACTTGCAGTTGACAGCCATGCTAGCGTGCATGGCTGAGCTTTGTGTCTGGTGCCGAGTGTTGGCACTCACAGGTGCTGGGTATGTGCTTAGACCTCCATCTCATGGAATCCCACATTCAGCTGTGATGCTGGGTGTGCTTAGACCTCCACTCTCACTGAAATGCCACATTCAGCCACTGACCCCTCATTTATCTTGTGAACCATGATTCTTCTTGTGGTGTCTAAATACATTGATGTTTTTTAAAATTTTTCCCAAACTTCAGCAATTTCTTATTTTCCCCTAAATTTAGCTGTTACAGGAAATAGATTTTTCTGTCTATACAAGGTTAATAAGTAGTCTGTGAAGTGTGTCTGGTGTTAACCATAACTATTCCTTTGTGTTCCCAAACTAATCCATGCATCATCTTTGACAATCAGCACTGACAGCTGGCCCTTATATATCACTTTTTCATATAATGTCTTTGTTGTCAGTAGCCTTCTGAGTTATGAATGGGACCCAAATTACCTGTGATAACCAGGTCCTTTGGTGGCATCTGAGTGGGTGTGGGCAGTAAGGGATCAGTGCCATGCCAGGACATACCTTCTGTGTCCAGATAGTAGGTGATTTCACCCAAGGGAGACAATGCTGAGAATAGCAATAGCTGAGGCGACTCTTTGGTTCCATTTTCATTTCTCCAGGCTGTTCAAAATGCTTCTTCACTGAACCCTTCTGTGGGTTCAATGTTTTTCTAATAGTCAACTGCTTCATTAGCTCTCTAAAGTTGGCAGCATCTGGCTGCCTGAAAGAGGCAACAGCCTGTAATCCCATGGCTTAGCTCCCGCAGGCTCACTCCCGCATGCTCGCTCCCGCACTCTAGCTCCCGCACGCTCGCTCCCACATGCTAGCTCCCTCTTCTCACTACAATGAGCTGGAGGGGAGTCAGGAGTGATGTTGGCCCTTCTGGCCCTGCCCACCTTCCCCAGAACAGGGCAGGGCATTGGGTCTGAGGCCTGCTTCTGAAACCATTAGCTTTCCATCAGGCAGACTCTTCACAGGGATAGAGGGAGGCTTGACCTGGCCATATGCTTGTCCTAAAGGCTAATGAGGATTTAGGATAGAAGACCTAGGAAAGATAGATGACACTTGGGGATCACAATGAGACTTGAGAGAAGACTTAGTCATTTCTTAGGCCCAGGAACAAATCTCCTGACAGTGGGTGGAGCAGGAAGAAGTGGGGCTCAGAGCAGCTACTGGGTCAGAGGGTCATGTCTAGCTCATCCAGGGAGACCTCAACTGTCAAGCCTACTGGGCGCCCAAGTGCCTCCCTGCTGGGCTCCTCAGGAGTGCTAAGCTGCCCTTAAGTTAACTTTCTTTACAGCCTCCATAGGTGGCACTTCTTTTGGATTTGGGTCTACTTCCCAGGCCCTGCCAGACTTCTGGAAATCTCAAGCCTCAGTTCTCCACTGGCTGCCAAGTAGCTGCTTGGACAGTTAAACATCCATTGCCCTTCCTGTTGGAACTGTGGTGGTCTTGATCCCTTCTAGTGCTGCGGAGACATGGTAAACTCAGTGTTCCCATTTCTTTGGCAGCTGCCCTGTCTCCCTGCTAACACCTTTTCATTTTGTGGTCTTATTAAATTCTTCTTAAATAGTGACATACCAGTTAAAGAAGTATCTCAGTGGTAGAGCATTTGTCTAGCATGGGCAAGTCCCTGGGTTTTATTGCAGCAAAATAAACATGAATGTTCTAGTCTACCAAGAATGTTGTGGGTATAATAGATGTGGTTTTAATACCATGCTGTGTGGGGTTATTTAGCCAGCTTTGGAATCAGATGTCTCCCATGACTTCTCCTAGCTGGCCCCACTCAAGTACTCCACATGCACTCCAGCCTAATCACACAGCAAAAACTGAGCCTGCTGGGGCTCCGCAGAGAGAACAGGGCTCTAAGCTGAGTAAATCCCGGCCTCTAAGCCGGGATTCTAAGCTGAGTAAGTCCAGAGCCGACTCTTGGTTTCTGTGGGAAGAGTGGCCTCTGTGGGGTCACATTGCCTCACTCTATTTTCTGGAGTCACCCGATGAGCTCAGCCAAGAGGGGTGTGGGGTAAGGCTCTTTATTTTGATTGACACTTAGTAATTGTACCTGTTTATAGAACACGTTGTCATATTTTGAATATATATATTGTGCGATGATGAAGTCAAGGTAATTAGCATAAGTATCTCCTTAAAAATTCACCATCTCTTTGTGTTGAGAACATTTAAAACCCTCTTTTAGCTATTTTGAAATATAAAATACATTAACTAGAGTCACTCTACTGTGAAGTAAAATACTTTTGTCTAACTGTAACTTTGCACCCACTGGCCCTCCTCTCTCTGCCCTCCTCACCCCTTCCTGGTCTCCAGTAACCACCATTCTAGTCCCGGCATCTATGAGATTAACTTTTTACACATGTAATCTTCGTGTTATTTGTACTTATGTGCCTGGCTTATTTTATTTAACATTATGTCCTTTGAGTTTGCCCATCTTGCCTCAAATGATAAGGCTTTATTCTTTCCTTTTAAAATCAATAGTATATTGTTAAATATACACATCACGTTTTTTTTCCATTCATACTTTGCTGGGCACCTAGATTGATTCAATTTTTTGGCTACTGTGAATGGTGCTTCTGGAACATGGGCCTGTTGCTGTCCCGTCTACATACTGATGCTTTTTTAATGTATAACCAAGTAGGATTACTGAGTCATACATGTGGTAGTTCTGTTTTTAGAGGAGCCTTCATTCTCTAAGAGCCTGGTGGCTGCACTAATTGACATTCCCACAACAGTGTGGAAGGCTCCCGTTTTCCTATATCCTCTCTGGCACTTCTGATTTATTGATAGTAGCCATTATAACTGAAGTGAGGTCATGTCTCTGTGGTTTTGATTTGTGTTTCCCTCATGATTAGTGATGTTAGATTGATTTATTTTCTGATAGTCGGCTTTCCCTTCCAGATAACAGAGGACTGTTACAGAGTGAAGGAAGTGCTGTCAGCTTGCCAGTAAGTGTGGAGAAAGGTTGCTGTCATGGGGGCAAACATTTGTCCTTTAATATAAGTAGGAAGCATTCTGGCAAGTGGAGAAATGCTCAAGCCTATCTAGTTTCAAGGTGATAATTGCTATATGGAAAGAAGCAGTGCAGAATATTCTAGCTGAGTGTTGGGGACTTGCAGGTGGCATCCCATCCATTGGAGCAGGGCCCTGCAAAGAGAAAGTGTCACTAGGGTACTAGTGTTCCTGTTGGAAACCCGAGACATGAGGGAATTCAAGAGTGAGATCACTCCACGTATGGCCTAGGCAGTAGGTGGAAAATGTGCTCTCTGTTAGTGTTTATTATTATTATTGGTTTATTTTTTTCATTTTGAGACAGAGTCTCCTTGTGGCCACAGCTGGCTTGGAACTGGTTTAATGGACCAGGCTGGCCTCACTCTCACCTGCCACTGCCTTCAAAGTTCTGAGATTAAAGGCATGTGCCACCACACCTGGCCAGTGTTCATGCCTATTTTAATCATCCTTTCTACTTATGTCATGGGATGGATTCACTTAAAAAATTTCAGGAGCCATTAGGGTTTTCAGCTCACATTTGTTAGACACTTGCTTCTGGCTGCCTTTTGAATAGACTAAGGGTCAAGCAAAAGGTATTAGTAATGTTTCTTGAAATACCTCTGGGTTAAACTGGGAGAGGGATTTCCAGCTCATCAAAGATAGTGGGGTCCCAAGTGTAAAGTAATGTCATTAAGAAGTCACGCTTCAGTATGGTTTCCTCAGTACTGTTTGCCTGTTTTTTTTTTTTTGTTGTTGTTGTTGTTGTTGAGTGTTTGCATCAGTCTTGTGCCAAGAGGCCTTCAGAGTGATGGGCAAGCCCAGGGCTCATACAAATCCCCCAATGGCAGGACGTATTTCCTTGTTTTATTTTTTTCTCTGTAGACAACTCTGGCTCAGGACCACTTTGGGATACAGCTGTTCCTTCACAAGCAAGGGGTTTGCATCAAGGTGGGCTGATCTTCAATACAAGGCTGCTGTGAGGGGTGAAGCTCTAACAGAGTTAGGCTGGATCCCTGAGGAAGGAGTGAGGGCCTGTATTAGAGAACACCATAGGACTTTTATTGGAGTTGTTTTGAAATTCTTCCTTCTCCAAATCATGGATAGCCTTCTCCCCCCCCCATCTCTTCCTCTCTCCTTCCCTCCCCTCCCTTCTCCTCCCACCCTTCTTCTGTCCTTGGCTTTTCTCTTCTCTACCACTCCCTAGTTTCCTCTCCTTTGCCCCTCTCCTTATATTTTCTTTTTTGGCTTTCTTTTTTATGTTCTTTTTGACTCTTTCCTTTCCCACATTCTCTGCTCTCGCTACCAGGCCTGGCCTGTTTTGCCCACTCCTCTCCTCATACCCTACTTGGTTTTCGCTATCTTGCCATTATCTTTCTTCTCAGCACCTATTCACTCCACTCTTATGTCCTATCAGCAAAGGCTCTCTTACTTCACTGTTCAGTTTCTTTTACCTCCTGTCTCCTAACAATGCATTTTTTTTCCTCCCTAGAGACCCAGAGTGAGTCTCTTTGTCCCTTAAGACAGGTAGCAGCTAGCAATAAAAATCTTTTATCATTTTTATTTTATGTGTATGAATGTAATCATACAGTGTTGTACAGTGCCTGTGGAAGTCAGAAGAGGGTGTTGGATGCCCTGGAACTGGAGTTATGGATGGTTGTTAGCCATTGTGTGGGTGGTGGGTGCTAGGAACTGAATCTGGTTTCTCTGCAAGAGCAGTCAGTGCTCTTAATTGCTGAGCCCCTGGAATGCTTGTTTCTTGAAATTCAAGCTGTGAGCTTCTCCCAAAAGGCTTGATGGAAGGAAGGAAATTTAGGGAGATGGTGTTGGTTTGTCAAGCAGAGGCACACTGGGGTGTTGTTCACTCTGATGGGTGGTATTTGGATGTTGATAGACAGCTTTTCCATCACTAGAATTGAATGAAGAGTAGCTTTTGGGTAGTAACTTAAGAGTTGTCTGTACACCAAAGAATACTAGGCCTGTGTTTATTCTATGTTATCTGCTACTTGGTTAATAGATATGATAAGAAGCCAACAGTTGAATTATTTTGCAGCAGTAAATGGAATGCTAAACATAGTATCACAAATGGTCCAAAAAGATGCCTTATCAATTATTCAGTAGGGGCAATTCAAGGTCTCATTGCTTACTATCAATTCCCACTTCTCTCAAAAATGATGTATTGTCCATGGTCTATGAAGTGTCCCTTCTAGGATATTTATTTCCTTCTAGGTTTTATGGTTTAGTAATATGAATTTCTCTTAGAAATATTTGGAAGGTAATAAGCAATTGTTCAGGTAAAATACCCGGCATTGGAGGCTAACCCATTTATTTTTCACCCTATCATTAATATATATCAATATGTATGTACCTTTGTATATATGCATATACATTGACAGATATACTTATGATTTAAACAGCATGTTTGTATGTATTAGTGATGGAGTGAAAGATAAATGAGTCAAGCTCCAGTGCTGGACTCATACCAGTTA
Organism: Rhizomys pruinosus; assembly: GCA_009823505.1. Lineage (NCBI taxonomy): Eukaryota > Metazoa > Chordata > Mammalia > Rodentia > Spalacidae > Rhizomys > Rhizomys pruinosus. The sequence continues at coordinate 150,399 of VZQC01007285.1, forward strand.
TGACAGCATGCGTAAGACCTCAAGCTAGACACAACCCCAACCTAAAGAGGGAATGTGGAACTCTTGACAATTGATAGCTTCTGGGAGAGAAAGAGTCAGTTTTCTGTAAGAGTCTGGGCCCTGGTATGTCAACCATGTTCCAATGGATCGCTACACACCCATGAGAATATGGGCAGCACAAATTGGACTCGATGGGTTTTAAAAAAATGGAACACAAAGTTTGGTAGGAAAGGGTGCTGAACATGGGAGGAGTTGGGGCAGGGGGTGAATATGACCAAAATATATTGTATGGGCTGGAGAGATAGCTCCGCCATTAAAGGCCAAGGCTAACAACCAAAACATCAAAATACATTGTATAAGTATCTAAAAGAACTAATAAAAATGAGAAAGATAAATAAATAAAAACCCCTATATGTTGATAGTTATTAATTGGCTTGGTAGTGCATGTCTTTGGATGGAAATTTTAGGGACTATATGATTTCTGCTGATCTTTAGGTTTGCTTAAGGTCACTCAGTCCCTCAAAATTGAATGCACATAGCACAAGTTGGTCTGGGTGGGTGGCTGTGGTAAATGTGAGGTCCAACATAAAGGGAAAGGCCAAGTCATCTGCTTTGTCCTCTCCAGCTCCTTTTGTGAATGGCTCCTTGTCTTGTGTAATGGGGACACAGTGTTGTCCCTGAGGGTGGAACCCTGGCTCTTCCACCTGCTTGCTGTAGGACTTAGAAATGCTGACTTACAAGGAGATCTACTTCATCTTGTGGCGGATCCAGAGGAACCTGTGAATAACACTTGGCTTGAGGTCACAGCTCTGTCAGTCTTCGTGAGGGTCACTGTCAAGAGCTCCTTGTGAGCTGTGATAGTTGGGGTTTCTTGGCAGTTTCCGCCTTTTTGAGTAAACTGACAAGATGTAACAGCTGCACGTGCAGGCTGCTGCTTCTTAGGAATGAAAGAAGGTTGAGTAATTGGCTCTGGGGAATATTATCGACTAGTGCCATTTTAATGAGTAATAGATCCTATTAGATCACAATAAAATACTTGATTATGTATAATAATAAATAGCGTTAGTCAGACAGAAGTCATAGAGTTTAAAAGTGGGAAAGAGATAATTTCAAATGCTGCAAAGTACGTTTGCAACAGAAGAGGCAGAACATAGCTTGGTATGTTTAGCCTCTGAATTATAAGACTTGGTCATAGACAGGCTGGCAGGACAGCTGCTGTTCATTTTAGTCTCAGATATTTGTAATGAGAGCAGCCACAGCAGTTAAAAATGTTTTAGATGATTCCACAGTAGTGGAACAGCTCTGATTTGCAGTTTTAACAGAAAAAGAAGTCTTATAATTTACTCTTTGTGGAGTAGGCAGAACCCAGGCAAACCCTAAAATTTATTTCCCTGTTTGCACCTTCTGCTTCGGCTCCAGATCCCTCCCTCCCCTCCTCATGTATGCATTGATGCTACCTTTTTCAGAAAATTAGGTCCAGCAGCTTACAAGGGCCACACACAGTACTGGGAGACTCTGGGAAGGAGCGGCAGTTGAGCTCTGCCTCATGATGATCTGAGCAGGGCTGTGTGGGCCTGTGGTGACCTTATTTTATCACAGATTTCTAGTCAGACACTTGGAACATTCTCTGTTCTCCTGGGACTTGAACTCTAGTAGATCCATTGGCTCAGAGTGGTAAGCCTTTGGTTTGGCTTGAGCTCTACTCTGCTTAATCAAGAGTCAAGTGTCTGGCACACAACTTCAGTTATTAATAGCCTGCTATTAATATTCATATTGACAGTCATTTACACTTCTAAACCGCTTTCATCTCAAAGGTTACCACATAGATGAATGGTTTCAAATATGGGTCCTTCAGCAGAGCCTCTTTCTTGAGGGGAGTTCACTTGTTCATCTAGCAAGTGCCAAGACAGCTCATGTGTGGGTCTTTGCAGAATATGCACTTTCTCTGTGACTTGCAGTTTGTGGTCCAGTGGGAGGAGGTGGGCGAGTCACCCCACGAGTGTTCATTCAGCTCTGTAAGCCACTGCAGAGTGAAAGACAGAACTTGACCATATGGAACCTATCCTCTAATTGGAAGCTGAGCTCTATCGTGAAACTGACTAAAATGGCAATCAAAAAGCTAGATGTAAGCTGGGTGTGTTAGCACATATCTTTTAAAAAAAATTTTTTTTATTATTTATTTATTTTTGTATGTGTATGAATGTACTGTCTGCATGCAGATCTGTGCACCCGTGTCGTGCAATGCCGCGGAGGTCAGAAGAGGGTCTCAGATTCCCCTGGAACTGGAGTTCTCCTGGAATTGGAGTTACAGACGGTTCTTAGCCACCATGTTGGTGCTGGGGATCGAACCCGGGTCCTCTGCAAGAGCGTCGGTGCTCTTAACCGCTAGGCTATCTCTCCAGCCCGTTAGCACATATCTTTAGACTCAGCAACGGGGATCCACACAGGTGGATCTCTGTGGGGTTGAGACCAGCCTGGTGTATATAGCAAGTATATAGGATTACTCAGTGAGACCCTCTCTCAGTCCCGACCCTCCCCCCCAAAACCCAAACAAACAAAGTTAGATATAATGGTGATGTTTCAAATGCATTTATTTTTTTGGTTTGTAATTGAATTTAATTTAGATTGCACAATAACAGGGAGTTTTTTAAAAAATTTTATTTATTTTTTAGGTGTATGAATGTACTGTCTGCTTGTAGGTTTGTGCACCCGTGTTGTGTGCAATGCCGCAGAGGTCAGAAGAGGGTGTCGGATTCCCCTGGAACTGGAGTTCTCCTGGAATTGGAGTTATAGATGGTTCTCAGCCGCCATGTGGGTGCTGGGGATCGAACCCAGGTCCTCTGCAAGAGCTCTTAACCTCTAGGCCATCTCTCCAGCCCCAATAACAGGGAGTTTTTTCTATCATTTTTAATGCATTAGGAGGTATATTTGTTACTTTTTTATTGCTGTGACCAAGTATCTGTTAAGAAGCAGCTTAAGGGTGGAAGGACTTTTGTTTCTGGCTTACACTTTTAAGGAAATACAGTCCATTGTGGTGGTAGGAACATGAGGCAGCTAGTCGTATTTGGTCCAAGTCAGGAATCAGACAACAGATAGGAAGTGAAGCCAAGTCATGAAACCTCAAGGCTTGCTGTCAGTGACCCACTTCTTCCAGTGAGGCTCAGCTTCCTAAAGGTTCCTCAGCCTTCTAAAGTGACATCAGCTGGAGACCAAGTATTCAAATACATAAGCTTATGGGGAACATTTCACATTCAAACTACAACATTCTACCTCTGACCCTCTTAGGCTCATGACCACTTCATAATGCAAAATGCTCTCATTCCAGCTTTGAAAGTCTCCATAGACTTTAACAGTCCAAACACTAGAAGTCCAAAGTATGTTCTGAGACATAAAGCAGTTTCTTAATGGTGAGCCTTAAAAAATAAAGGTAAATGCTTTTAATATACAGTGGTACAGAGTAAACATTCTCTTCCAAGTGAATGAGGGCATAGCAAGGAAAGCAAGACCAAAGCCCAATAGGGCAAACATCAACTCCTGTAGCTCCATGCCCAGTATCTCGGCTCCAGTGGGCTTGGGCAGACCTGCCTCTTTGCTTACTATAAGCTCTGTTTATTCTATTCTGTGCCAGCATCCCATGGTCCTGGAATCTCCAACATCCTTGAGTCTTCACTGAAGGTTGGTCTTCATCTTCTCAGCTTCCTGAAGTGGCCTGGTAGGGCCTCCTAATAGGGAATCTGATCCTTCCACACATCTCCTGGTCTCAGAGCATTCTGGAATTGGCTCATGCCCGTATAACCCCTTCATTCCTTTTTTAAAATTTTATTTATTTATTTATTTATTTATTTATTTATTTATTTATTTATTTTTCTATTTATTTATTTGTGTGAATGTATTATCTGCATGTAGGTTTGTGCACCCGTGTCGTGCGATGCGGCGGAGGTCAGAAGAGGGTCTTGGATTCCCCTGGAACTGGAGTTCTCCTGGAATTGGAGTTACAGACGGTTCTTAGCCGCCATGTGGGTGCTGGGGATCGAACCCGGGTCCTCTGCAAGAGCGTCGGTGCTCTTAACCGCTAGGCTATCTCTCCAGCCCGCCCCAACCCCTCATTCTTAAATATTTTATATCATCAAAACTATGGGCTGGGGAGATGGCCTAGCGGTTAAGAGCACCGACTGCTCTTGGAGGACCTGGGTTCGATCCCCAGCACCAACATGGCGGCTGAAAACCATCTTTAACTCCAATTCCAGGAGAACTCCAGTTCCAGGGGAATCCGAGACCCTCTTCTGACCTCTGCGGCATTGCGCTACCCGGGTGCACAGACATGAATGCAGATAGTACATTCATACACGTAAAAATAAATAAATAAAAAAAAAACATACTATGCAGATGATGTAGCCAAATTCTGATACCAGATGAAATTGTAACTGGGCTCCCTTGAATGACACCAACAGTGCCTTTTGATGCAGATTAACTCTCCTAGGGAATTGTTTTCCATCCCAGAAGCCCTTCACACTGTGGGTTTAGACTCTCATTTTCAAATTAATTTCCACTTTCACAAGTTGGAGCCTTATATGGGTGGGGTCTTGTCCTTTGGGCTCCTTTCCTATCGTCACGGTGCAGAACATGAAGGTTCTCTTAATGGTGCTAATGTCAACAATTACACTTGCTTTCACATCCACCTTGTCTGCAGCCTTAAACTCAGTCATGTTCCTTTCCTAACCAAACTGCGTATTTTTCATATCTTTCTTTTGTACTTAATTCTCTCTCACTGTAGATCTGGATAAGAACAGTGAATAGTAACTGTGACAGCCTGAATGACATCCTGCTTTAAAATGACCTCTAGCAAACAGATTAGTCCATCATTTTAAAATTCAAGCTCTTAGGACACAGGCAGAATGAAGCTGGATTCTTTGTCAGAATATGGCATGATCAGTGTCACTGTGAGCCCAGTAGATTTCTTGTCTTCCCTGAAACTTCAGAGCTGGACCTTCACTTACCTCATTTCTCTGAGAATTCTGATTTTCAGATTCCTACCAGAATTGCCTGTTGAGCTCTGCTTATAGCGCCTAGGGCTTCTCTACCCCATAGCTACAAACTCTTCCATGTGCTTCCTGAAAATGAGTTCTAAAGGCCTAAGAGCCTCTTCAGGTTTATCATAGCAACAACACTCCTGCTTGTGGGATGGCCATCCTGGGTTCTGGCTGCATTGCACATGTGCAGGTGGGCATGCTTGGCTCCATGAACTGGCCTCTTCTTCTGCATGTCCCTTTCTGGGTCCACCCTACTGCCGAGGTGGCCAAGGTGGCCTGTGGTGTTGTGGAAATCTGACATTGGCTACTGGGAAGTTATGTCATCCAAACTGAGGGCTGCCTGACCTAACCCTATATAGATGATTGCACTGCTTGAATAAGGAGAATTCCTACAAGCTTTACTACCAGCCAGAAATCTCTGAGTTATTACAGGATTGATTATGAAACTATTAATATTTCAGGTAGCTTTCTTCCTTGTGCAGATGTGGGGCTGGTTCCCATGATTGGCTGGTCATTTCAAAGGCTAACAGCCTGGGACCACAGGGTCATGCATGCATGGGGGCCACAGAAACCAGCAGTTTCCTGGCCTGGTATGGTTGGGGAGTTATGGCCCTAGCCACAGGCTTGCCCACAAAGTCATCGGCTTCTTGGGTATGTGTTGAGAGGCTCTCTGGACATTCTAGCACTTATAAAAGCAAGAACCACACCTGCTCTTATAGTTTTTACTATTAGTTACTTTTCTCATTGCTGTGACAACATAGATGACAAAAGCTGCTTAAAGAGAGAAGGGTGCATTATGGCTCACAGTTGAGGTGTATTCCATCATGGCGGGAGAAACATGGTGACCGGTGTGAGGAGGGCAGTTCAGTCTTTAACCAGAAGGGCGGTGGAGACATTTTATTTATGAACCATACACTGTTTTTTCATTGCTTCATCTAAAAAATAATTCTATAGAAAACAGGTTTTTTTCCACAAACAAGATTTCAACTCATTAATTCATATAGCCTTTCTAATAACTCCATGATCTATGATCCTGTGATCACTTCTATATTGCAGATGGAGGGAGTGAGGCACAGAGAAACTGCATGGTTGGTCATGGCCCTGGGCAGTGAAGTGGCACTTGAGATAGGCTGACTCACTTTGGCTCTGGTTCCACATTACTTGTGAGGGTGCTGCCTTGACCCTCCCTTCTCAGAGCAGAAAGCTGGTGTTTGCATTGGGGTTACATTTAGTTGTGCATTACCTGCTTACTGGGTGCCCAGATTGGGAGATAAGTAGAAGTACTTCATGCTATTATTCACCACATTGTAAAGGTAAATATAAGAGGTGAATGGAAGTAAGTGGGGGAATTTTGTAGCAGGATGTGTGTGTGTATGTGTGTGTGTGTGTGTGTGTGTGTGTGTATGTATGTATGCATGCATGTGCTCATGTGCACACACATATATAAAGAAACTGCTTACCTCAAGATATTGACTGATGAAGAGATGAGAGAAGTTTTTACCTTTCCATGCCTGAAATACAAGAAGGGCTGATCATGCTCATGGACACAATTTTTAATTAATATGGCATCATTGTGTAGAAGCCAAGAGAACACCTGTATATCCAGGGCAAGTGGTCCTTGAGTCTTTTCTTGACAAACTCTTGATTCACACAGTGCAATGATGTGTATGGAAAGTGTGCATATGGCCATGGTCTCAGCATTTGAAGCTTTCTTGTCTGGATACTGCTCCTTGCCATCAGGGCCTCTTTCCCTTTGGACTAAAACCAGCCCAGATGTTTGTAGAGCTCAACGCTTGTGGCCATGGAGACAGACTGAATGGATAATTTCTTTTCCTCTCTGGAAATCTGGGCCTACATGTTTCAAAAACATTTACAAAAACATAATGGTTTAGCAGGTGTTCAAGTAAATCATCTTTTAATGGTTTGAATTCTGATAGAATGGGATTAAAGTTATGTAAATCATTTGAATTTATCTAGTATTGACATACAAATGGTAAAAATAATAGATGAAATTAATTTTAATAATGTTTTATTTAGTTCATTGGACCCCAAATCTTATTATGTTTGCATCAAATTACTACATAAAGTTATTAAGGTATTTTTCCAACCTTTCTTCCTTGCTATTTCTGAAGCCTATGGTTGGTTTCACTTCTGTACATAACTCTGTGTAGACATGCCCCTTTTCCAGGGCTCAGCAATGACACCAAGGCAATAGGACAGTGCAGCTCTGACAATCAGACCCTGTTATATATCCTAATAAAGTTCTGATGAGAATGTCATTTTGAGGACTCTGAAGTACCGCATAATGTACTTCACAGGGTCTGTAGGCAGCAATATGAAGTTCCCTCTGATTTCTGAATTGTCATGATAGAATCTGGAAATGGCTGCAGGAATTTTCAGTTGACCTCACTGCAGTAACAGCCTGGAGGTTTATAAAACAGCACCCACATGGTGGCTGAGAACCATCTTTAACTCCAGTTCCAGGGGAATCCGACACCCTCTTCTGAGTTCCGCACCATTGCATGACATGGGTGTACCTACTTATGTGCAGACAATACACTCATACACATAAAATCATAAATAAATAAATAACTTAAAAACATGCTGAGAAATTTGCCTAAAACCAGAGTGAGCATAGTTTTCACATCCAGCTGATTATTTGAATTTCTCTGTGGGAAGTTGTGGTTACTGTGACAAATTTGGTCAGCAGTCTATTCCTGGTGGCCTGAGTGGGCATTAAGTCTAATTTTGTTTTTTGTCTGGTTTCTTGTTGGGGGGAATGAAATTCAGTCCCCAGATTCATATTCCTTCTTAGGAAAAGTTCTCATTGTCTTAGAAATAAGTGCTACAAAATCATCACCCCGCCTAGCTGTCTGCTTTCTGAGGTGATAGTTGATGTTCATTGCTATGGGAGGTAGATAGTTCCCCAGCTTGGGCAGCTGGCTCCACCCTAAAGATGGCTTCGTTCTTTGTACTTTAGGTGCTTTGTTGCTCAGGACAGTCTGCAGCGATGTCTGCCTGTTGTCTTTCTGAGGTGTCTCTACAGTTTTGGAGAATGCGGTGAGGTTTCCTGCAGTTTCCCCAGTGCATTTGCATATCCTTCACATAGTGATTTTGTTAACTGACTTGCATACTGAATTGGGCAAATAATTTGGGGCTCATGTCTCAAGATCAGGTATACAATAACCTCATTTGGGGTGCTTGTGTCTGTGGTGCTATTGCAGAGATTGGAATGAAAGCTAATTTACTGGAGACAATTGAGTATTTGAAAGTTCGCTGTGTGGTAATTGTATTTTTGCCTTTTATTTATTTATTTATTTAAATTTTATTTATTTATTTATTTCATGTGTATGAATGTACTGTCTGCATGTAGGTTTGTGCGCCCTTGTTGTGCAATGCCGCGGAAGTCAGAAGAGGGCGTGATTCCCCTGGAGCTGGAGTTCTCCTGGAATTGGAGTTACGGACAGTTCTCAGCCTCCAGGTGGGTGCTGGGGATCGAACCCAGGTCCTCTGCAAGAGCAGTTGGCACTCTTAACCGCTAGGCTATCTCTCCAACCCCTATTTTTGTCTTTTATTATTTACAGTATGTAGTATTAGATTTATATTTAAGGTGATAGTGATTATCAGATTTTTTTCAATGGCAGTATTCAATAAAGAGGGCTCCATTGTTTCAGCTCATCATTGGAAATTCGGTTGTCAGAGTCTGGATGGAGTATGGGTGTGGACAGGGAGGGGTGCTGGACTGTCTCCTTCCAGGGCTTGGTGGTAGGGTGCCCAGTTTGTCTTGTAACAAATACCTCCTGTCTTTCAGATTTGGGGAGTGGCTCTTGTTCTGCTCTTCTTTGACTTCTGTCAGACAAAGATACTTGGCAGGTTGCTAAAGCTTTGGTCTCTGGGATGACACTCCCTGGCAGAAGTGACACTGAAGCCGTACCGTTGATGCTGTGATGCTGCTGAAGGGGAGCTCTTGGAAGCATTTGAAAAAAGTCTTTGCCTTGCTTACGATGGAACATAGGGCTTCCTGTACAGCAGGCAATGTTCTATAACACCATATCCCAGTCCTACCTCGGTTGTTTTGTGACAGGGTCTTACCATGTTGTCCAGGTTGTCTTCTCACTTTTGGACACAAACAATCTTCCTGTCTCAGCCTCAAGAATGCTGGGACCACAGGTAAACATCACCATGTCTGGAAAGGAAGTGCATTTTTTTGTCTTTTTGAGACGGGGTCTCCCTTTAGTCCCTGCTGGCCTGGAGCTCACTATGTAGACCAGGCTGGCCTTGAACTCATGAAGATCCACCTGCCTCTGCCTCCCAAGTGCTAGGATTAAAGGCATGTGCCCACGCCAGGCAGGAAGTACATTTTGACAGGCAGAAGGGACCCAGTCTACAGACAAATGATAGCCTATAAAGACAAGACCATCATTGTAGGCAAGTGTGATAAGCCTTTTCCTTCCCCGAGTGGGATGTTTTGCACAGCTGTCGCAAATGGTAGTGTCTGAATCTCTGTGTTAGTCCTGAACTTGCTGGAGAGTGATGCCAGATAAGCATTCATTTCAGATCAGAGCCATGGAATTCTTCCTCCATAGTAACAAGGGGAGCACCTATTGCTGAAAAAAAGCTAAAATTGTATCCTCTTAGTGATTTTTTAAAAAGAAATGATAATTTTGTTGAGGTTTAAAAAAGCAGTTATGCTGTTGTTGTCCCAAATTTAGGCATATTTGTAACATAAAAAGGAAGTAATGAAGGTTTAAAAAGACAGAAAACTTTTTAGGAAAAATATTAAGATCCTGAGTAGTTGTAGCACTCACTACATGGGGCCCAGGTGATGGCTGACCATGAGACTCACCTGCTGTGGCGACTGCACCAGCAAGTGTGTCTGTCTGTGAAGCTGTGGATGGGCTTCTCATAGAAGGCAATAACCACCCCCCCACCAAGTTACTTTATTCTGAGCATTAGGGACAGAGCCTGGTGGCCCCCTGGACTAGCCTTTTTCTGCTGTGTATTTTGGCTTGAGCTGGACTGATGTGTGTGTTGGCTCAAGTTTGTCAAGCTTCTACATCCCGACAGGCAGACCTGATTCCTGAATGCTCATCCACCTGTACTCAGTGCTCTGGGACATTAGCAATCACTGCATCATTGAAGTGCATGAAATTCAGGTTCTGAGTTAGGAATAAGCTAGTGTGACCATCTAGTGTTAAACTACACACACACATTCAGTGCAAATTAGCTTGGTCAGTGACTCATTAATGAATGTGAGCCTATAGCCCTGAACCTTTTGAGTTCCTGCATTGGAATGAGGACACTGTCGGTGTGCCTGGTTCTAGATCATTCATATTGTGTTGGTTAGGGTTCAAAGCATTGCCTTAAGTTGGTATTTGTGGTGTATGAGATCCAATCTTTTCTTCTTATTTGAGTGACTGGATGGGACAGAAGTTGGGAAACAGAAGGCAGTGGGGAAGGGGTCCTCTCCTGCTTTCCCAGTATTGGGAGATGTGGGAGACTATTGTGGAGCATGTGGCTTTGGGAAAGCTGCTGGGCAAGTGGCCCAGAGCCTCCCCAGCATTGTATTATATTGAGGAGCAGAGGTACTGCTGGGTGTGTTACTGGGATTGGCACCCCACCCTTTTTCTGAGGGGGGCGGGGCAGGCCCTCAAAGATGGTCTCGGGTGGTCATCTATGAGGAAGCCAGGGCTTTATATTAGAACTGTCCCTGTGTTGGGGTCTGAAGCTGAGCTAGAGGCAGGAGGGTTCAAGGGCATGCCTCTCCATGTCTTGGCCCTCCTGGTTTCCAGGTGAAGCAATCACGTGGCTAGAATTTGGATAGGTCCGATATGGGCTGGAATGTGTGTTTGTGGGGAGTCTCAGTTCTCTCTTAGAAGCCTTAGAGAATGAATGTTTTGCTCAGTTAGGGCAGTGGGCTCTATACTAGAAATGGTGTCTTTTCTGTTTTAACTGTTACTGTTAATAACTACAGTCGCAGTGGTGCCCACCTGTGCATTTAGGATTTTGGGCTCCCATGTCCTTTGTAGCCCTGGATTGCCCTAATTAAATTTTTCAGGCTCCAGGTTCCTTGCGTGGCATTTTGAAGAGGGCCAGCTATAAAAAATCCTGCCTTAAACACGGGAACTCTTTCAAAACTCCCAGGCCCATGTGGATTGGTAATTAACTCAAGTAGAAACTGTTTTTGTCTTGGACTCAGACTGGAATGCAGTGTGTTCCTGGGCATGTGGGGGAGCTGGGGGCCTGGCCTCTCTCCACGTGAGATCAGTAGGAGTCCAGTTGGCCATTCAGGTGTTGACACGTTGCAGATTGCTGTGCTAATACAAATGGCACTCTCACCCATGTGCAGCTCGTGTCTGTGCCTGGTTAATGGACTTGGAGAAGGCTTTACTTTTTAAGTTACTGAGTTTTGGGGTTGTATCTTTGCTTTGATAACACATTTTTGCTATTTTTTAAATTTCTGTATGTGTATGAATGTACTGTCTGCATGTAGGTTTGTGTACCCATGTCGTGCAATGCCGCGGAGGTCAGAAGAGGGTGTCAGATTCCCCTGGAACTGGAGTTCTCTTGGAATTGGAGTTACAGACGGTTCTCAGCCACCGTGTGGGTGCTGGGAATCAAACCCGGGTCCTCTGTAAGAGCAGTCGGCGCTCTTAACCGCTAGGCCATCTCTCCAGCCCCACATTTTTGCTATTTATAACTTAATTTCAGTATTATTTGGCTCATGACTTCATCCTGAATCATGATATGGTTTCATGGGAACATTGTTGTGGCGTCTAGGGAACTTCAGAACTAAAGAGCACCAATAGCATTCATTACTGTGTGTGCAGTGTGCATAAATAGTGCAAATGCAATGATACAAGAGAAGTAGAAGTGTTGTTGGAAGTGCCGATGCTTTAACTATAATGGATTTAATTTGTTGGTGGTTTTTCTAAACTCTTTGTATTTCCTATAAGAAGTATATTGGACTAGGCTAAAGCTTGTTCATTTGGATGTGGTTTGAGTATGTCCCCACAAACCTCATGTTTGAACTATGATCTCTAACTAAGAGGGTGAAAATTTAATCTGACATGGTATTTGGGAGTATGGCCTTTATGAGATGATTAGGATTCAATAGGATCATCAGATGGAGCCTCCAAGATTGAATCTTTTTATTTTTGTTATTTTTATTTTATGTGTATGGGTGTATTGCCTGCATGTGTATAACTGCATCTGTGTCATGCAATGCCCATAGAGGTCAGAAGAGGACATTGGATTCCCTGGAACTGGAGTTAGAGATGGAGTTAGCCACCACGTGGGTTCTGGGAATTGAACCTGGGTCCTCTGCAGGAGCAGCCAGTGCTCTTAACTGTTGAGCCATCTTTAGCCCCAAGATTGAATCCTTATAAAAGGAAGAGGGTCCAGAACATACATGCACACACACACACACACACACACACACACACACACACTCTTCCTGTGTTGCCTCTACCTTGGACCAGAAACATAAACCCAGATATACCTCTTTTCTTTAGATGCACCCAGTTTATTTATTTTTTTCACACTAATAAAATGGACTGATGCAATGACTCAGGATTGTCCCTGCTAGCTGCCCTCCTGGTTTCTACACTCTACTTTGCAGTCCACCATAGCAAGTTGGACTTGGCTTATTACTGTGTACTCAGCCCTGGTGAGGACTAAAATTGCGACATGATGAATGGGAGGCTGAGGTTGGCTTCTGTCTCTTCATCATGAGTTCCTGCCTGTGCTTTGTGTTCCTTCTGCCCTCACATCTTCCCCTGCTGGGCTAGGTGTTTGTCATTGACTTTTGTTCTAGTTTGACTTCCATTGCTGTGACAAAACACTCTGACTGACACCAACTTGGGGAGGAAAGGGTTTATTCAGCTCACATCTCCTGGGTCACAGTTCATCACTCAGGGAGCTGGAGGAAGGAACTCAGGGCAGGAACCTGGAGGCAGGAGCTGAAGCACAAGCCATGGAGGAATGCTGTTCACTGGCTTGCTCCCCTGGCTCATGCCCAGCCTGCCCTCTTATATGGTACACAACAACCTGCCCAGGTTGGCGCCACTCATTGTGGGTGGGCCCTCCCACACTCCTTGACAATCAAGACAATACTCCACAGATATGGCCACAGGCCAATCCAATGGAGCCACTTCCCCAATTGAGGCTCCCTCATCCCAGGTGTGTCAAATTGACACTAAAGCTATCCAGCACAATTGACCCCTTATCAACTTGACACACAAAACACATCACTATTAAACCACCACCTTTCCAGTTCTTATCCCCAAAGTATGATGTTAACATTAATCACAACCTAAGACAGTACAACCTTAAAAGCCCCACAGTCCTTAAAATGTCCAAACACTTAAAAGTTCACAGTCTATTAAAAGTCTCTTAACTGTGGGCTGCTGTAAAATCCAAAACAAGTACTGTCTTATTTCAAAGGGAAGAATCAGGCACTCTCAAACAAAACCTAAGTCCAGCAAAGTAGCTCAAGGCTGGACACCTGGGATTCACTCACGATCTTCTGGGCTCCAAAGGGTTTCAGCAGCTCCCCCTCTCTGACTCTGCCATCTGTGGCACACACAGCTCATCTCGCAGACCCAGGCCGACTCCATTCCACACCTGCCGCTGCTCTTGGTGGTCGTCCCATGGTCCCGGCATCTCCAAAAAGCTGGGGTCGCCACTGAAACTGAGGCAGCACCTTCACCAATGGTCTCTTCTGACCTCTCCTGGTGCAAAGCCTCAGCTTCTCTCCATGACCCCTGCAATCCTGGGGTCTTCACTGCAACCGAGGTGCACTTCCACCAATGGTCTTTCCTGACCTCTCACAGTGCCAAGCCTCGGCTGCTCTCTGTGACCCCCTCAAATTTCAACACCAGAACCATATAGGAGACTCTTACATGTTACCAAGTCCTGCTTCTGGCTTGAGATGGAGGCTCAGGCCCCTTCTGGATCACAGCTTCTGTGTGCTGACCCTGAAGAAATTCTTCCCAGAAGATTTCACCACAGTGATGATGGTCTCTTGTTACTTACAGCTGAGTTTTCAGCCCCAGCTAACCAGCATCAATTGTCCCAGTACAACAAAGATTTCACTTCAGGTTCTGGTCTCTTGTTACTTACAGCTGATTCTTCAGCCCCAGCTGACCAGAACCCACAGATTACACAGTCCCAATGATCTCTTCTCCCCTTTGAAACTAGAAACTTCACAAGCCAGGCCTCCACCATCTACAAGTCTTTCAGAAAAACTGTTCCAAGTTCCACAACCATGATCTTTAGGCATTCAATGATTTTTCTAGCCCAAAGTTCCAAATGCTTCCACAATCCTTCCCCCAAACACCAAGGTCAGGTCTGTCACAGCAATACCCCAGTCTCGGTACCATTTTCTGTTCTAGTTTGTCTTCCATTGCTGTGACAAAACACTCTGACTGACACCAACTTGGGGAGGAAAGGGTTTATTCAGCTCACATCTCCTGGGTCACAGTTCATTCAGGGAGTCCAAGGCAGGAACTCAGGGCAGGAACCTGGAGGCAGGAGCTGAAGCACAAGCCATGGAGGAATGCTGTTCACTGGCTTGCTCCCCTGGCTCATGCCCAGACTGCCCTCTTATATGGTACACAACAAGCTGCCCAGGGTGGCACCACTCATTGTGGGCTGGGCCCTCCCATACTGCTTGACAATCAAGACAGTACTCCACAGATGTGGCCACAGGCGAATCCAATGGAGCCAATTCCCCAGTTGAGGCTCCCTCAAAACAGGTGTGTCAAGTTGACACTAAAGCTATCCAGCACAACTTTTGAGTGCTTCAGGGGAGAAGGAAAACTGGATGGATGTATAGTTTAAAACTAAGGCTCTGGGGATGCAGAGATGGCTCAGTGGTTAAGAGCACTGGCTACTCTTGCAGAGGACCTGGGTTCAATTCCCAGCACCCACATGGTGGCTAACAACCCTATATAACTCCAGTTCCAGAGGATCTGATGCCCTCTTATAACCTCTGTGGGCATTTTCCGGCACAGAGGCACTTACATACATGCAGGTGATACACTTGTACACAAAAAGTAAAAATAATAAATCAGAAAAACGAATGCTCTGAAGGGCTGCTCTGGGATTTGGAAGTGTGACTGTGCTTGCCTGTGTGTGAGGGCAAACCTAGCTCAGCAGAGCCAATGCCGAGGATCAGTGAGATTTTATCCTCCATGACTAATGGAGGACCATATATTTTTTTCAGTTTCAGTACTATCTCTTACTTAAAGACTGCCACATAAAGGGTTTATTCTCCATGAAGCCACACACATATTACATATGACTCCAGCTTGCTTGTGCCTCAAAGGATCTATATATTTTCTGGCCCTAGAGCCTCTGTGTTAAGCGTGGAAGGCTTTATTCTCATGGCACCCCAGGGTGTTTTCTTGGGAGGAGATCTTTTGATCTGATTTCTAAGAGTGTTGTGTTATTAAAGGGGATTATGTTATTGGCTAGAGACCTTTATATGGGTCCTGGCCCAGCTTGCTTTGTTGCTGTCTTTTCTAGTAACAGGCTAACATCACTGAGTGCTTACTCTGGGCTGGCTGTGCTCAAACATTTTGCATGTGAAAATCTGTTAATCCTTGTACATAGGCTGGCTGTGACTCAGTTGCATGGGTCAGAGCTAGCCTAAGCCAGTTACTTAGGCTGGGCTCCCCTCTGAGTTGTCCTGTTAGTCCTCCAGTGGCAGCGAGCTTTCCTGGCACAGGACCCATCCACCTTTCCTATCAGACTAGTGGCAGTGGCCTGAGTTTTCTCCTTCTGCACAGGATATGTCCTATATGATGCCCATAGTCAGGTGCAAGAAGGCATGGTGGAACTATGAGTGTTTCGGAAAGGCCAGGAATAAATTTCCTTCAGAGTGGATCTGCTCTATTACTGTGGATTTTAGAAAGTGAAGAATCGGAGCTGGAGAGATAGATAACCCAGTGGTTAAGAGCACCGACTGCTCGTGCATAGGACCCGTTTGATCCCCAGCACCCACATGGCCTGAAGAACTGTCCTTTAACTCCAGTTCCCAGGGAAATCCGACGCCCTCATCTGACATCCAAGGGCATTGAAGGACACAGGTTGCATCAGACCTACAGGCAGACAAGTAACATTCACAGAACAACATTAAAATAAATAAAATAAAATAGAAACTAGAAAGTGAAGAATCAACTTCTTTTACCTAGGTTTTTTTGGTAGCATGGGAATCCTAGTTATAATCTGTAGCTTATATACTGAATGTCATTAGGAACCCAGTTCTTAATAATATCATCAGTCGATTTACAAACATAGAGGTGTTCCACATATGCCAGGACCTGCCTGGGGCGGTTGTCACCTAGAAACCAGATCCCAATTGAGCGTGACTAGGGCAGTGGCAGGAAAGTTTATGGTTGCTGCCTGAGACAGGCCAGAGAGGCTTCCTGGGGACTCCTGTACTTTGCTGAGTGAGGAGAAGGACCAAGTGTGTCCCTAAGGCAAAGGCAGCACAAAAGGTAGTGATGGAATCAAAGGACCTGGTGGATACAAACTTCTGCCCTCAAGAAAGACTAGGTGGCAGTGTTGGGCACTCAGGTGGCATGCTGAGACTCGACAGAAGGTTTCTTCATAGAGAGAACTTTGTATTAAATGAATACTTGTGTGGTTCAACTCTGTGCCAGTGCTTCTGGTACATTATGACATGTAATCTTCAAAGTAACTTTATGAAGTAAACAAGTTTGTGAACTTTATTTCTCACCACACATCACCGGAAAAAATTAGGTAATTGGTTATCAAGGCAAAAATTGGTGTAGATCTAATTTAAAAACCATGCTTGTGTGTGATTGTGGGTGTGTGTGTGTGGTGTGTGGTGTGTGGGGTGTGTAAATACTGTACCTATGATCGGAGGCGAAGATGCTAGGATAGTGTCGTCATTCACACAGTGGGACGTGCTGGATGGAGTATCAGTATTGTAGTTTATCTCCTGTAGCTGATGTCCAAGTGCTAGGGGGTAAAAGGCAAAGAGAGACACAGCCCAGGGATTTGGCTGAGGAGAGGCAGGTAATTCTGAAGAGGTATGGTCTCACTGGGCTTTGACATAGATGTGAAGGATGTGAAGTTGGGGAGAGATGGAAGGTCTTGGCTGCTTATGAGTACAAAGGCAACTGTTCACTTGGACGTTATGTGGAAATTATTTTTATCCCTCCTCTTTTAAAAATACTTTTATTAATTTAAGAATTTTATACACTGTATTTTGACCATATTCAGCCCAACTCCTCCATTAAGTCCTCTCAGATCCACCCCACTTCCCTTCTGCCTAACTTTGTGTCCTTAAAAATTGTAATAACCATTGACTCCGATTTGTGCCGTCCATGTACTGTTGGGCGTCGGGCCATCTACTGGAGCATGGTTGACCTACTAGGAGCTTCCCGTCGGTGACTCTCCCTTCCCTAGAAGCCATCGGTTATCTTTATAGGAGGTCTAAAGTGAACTCCTTCCCTCTCTATGCTAGAATATTGACTGGCTTGATCTTATACAGGCAAACACAGCTACTACTGAGTTTAGGAGGACAGTGGTCCTATCATGTCTCGAAGACGCTGTTTCCTTTGGTCCTCCCTGACCTGTGGCTTTTACATTCTGTCTGCCCCCTCTTCCACAGTGATTCCTGAGCTTTGGGGAAGGGCTGTGCTCTGGTTGTCCCATTTGTGGTTGAGGACTCCACAGTCAGTAATTCACTGCACTTTGGCCAGTTGCAAGTTTTTGTGTTAACCATCATCCACTGCACCAAGTAACATCTCTGATGAGGTCTGTTTCACTAATCTATGGATAGAGAGTGATTAATTTAGAGGATAGTTTGATATTATGTCCACTTAGTAAAATAATAGTAGTAGGTTTACCCCTGGGGCCCAGAAGCTCCCTAACCATTGGTTCTTGGCCAGTACTAGACATGTGTTTCCTCCTGTGGAGTAGGACTTAAATCCAACCAGACAGTGGCTGGATATTCCTATATCATGTGTGGCATATTTCACCCATGGACATATTTTGCTATGTTCATCATTATTGCAGTTCACAGAATTCACACCTGGGTATGACTGTTGATGATCTTTCCTCCCAGTAATCTGCACAGCGTCTTCCAGTACTATGACAGCTAGCCAGCAGACAAGAAGCTTCCTGGTCAGTACATCTTGATATATCTATGTCCTATGACCAATTTGTGTGGTCTGTTAGCAATAGTGTCTTACCATCAGCTTCTGGGCAACCAAGAGCAGTGGCGGTAGCCTAGATTGTTTTAGGAGTCTCTGGGACAACTCTGACCAGGTGCGGTCATATCTGGCACTGAGCTCTTTAATTTGACAACCCACGGTTTCTTGGATCTTCTTGGTTGACTATAATCCTCTGTGTAGGTTAACTTCAACTAAGCTTTTGTGTGTGTGTGTGTGTCTCTGTGTGTGTGTGTGTGTTGTGTGTGTGTGTGTGTGTGTGTGTGTGTGTGTATGTATATATAGCTTATAAAATAGTAGGTTTCTGGGACTGGAGAGGATGGCTCCGTGGCTAAGAGCACTGACTGCTCTTTGCAGAGGACCCTGTTTCCAATTCCCAGACCCAACATTTGCAGCTAAGAATCGTCTTTATCTCCATTCCAGGGGAATCCGACGCCCTCTTCTGACCTCTATGGCATTTGACGCACGGGAGTGCCACCAACCTACATGCAGACAGTCACTCATACATCATTAAAAAAATAATAAATAAAAAAATAAAAAATAGTGGGTTTCCATAATGGCTTTTTTCTTCTTTTTTTTCCATATGGCTTTCTTTTTCTTTCTTTTTTTTTTTTTTTTTTATTTTTTTGTCTTTCAGGACAGGGTCTCCCTGTAGCCCCAGCTGTCCTGGAACTTCTTTTTTTTTTTTTTTTGGCTGGCCTTGAACTTCACAAAGATCGCCTGCTCTGCCTCCCAAGTGCTAGGATTTAAAGGCCTGTGCCACACGCCTGGCTCCAGCCATTATGGGCTTTTTCAAACATCAGTAGAGTTAATTATCTCTCCTTCTGCTCCATACTTCCATCCCTCTCTCCTACTTAAACCTCCCTCTCAATTATTCCCCTTTTTGTTTTCTTATCACATGTGTTACTGTCCACCCTCCCTTAAGATATTTCTTTCCTTTTCTCAACAATGATCCCTTTTTATTTTCTTGGATTCTGCAGATAATCAGAATTAAACACCCAAATCTAAAGACTCTATGCCAAGATCCACGTATGAGTGAGAATATGGGACATTTGTCTTTCTGGGTCTGGGTTACCTGAGAGTAATGTTTTCTTTTTTTTTTTTTTTACATTTTAATTATTTTAATATATATTTTGTCCAGGATTATCAAATTCTAGACCCATGTTCCCCACCTATGCCCCACCCCACCAGAGATCATGTATCTCTGCCAAACATGCTTTTCATCTCTTTCTCAGTCTTTCTTGATATTCTCCATGTGGAAGTTGACTGTTTTGAGCAGGTTTTCACTGTTTCAGTCAGTTCTTTTGATGCAGTCCTTTTCTGTTTTGTTTTTTGTTGTTGTTTATTTCCAAAATGCATTCACTTTTCCCAACTGCTTCAGAGAAAAGCTCAAGGGGGCCGTGCAAAAGAAATACAACTAGTAATTGGCACTAACATCCAAGTAGGGATACCATATTTCATCATTTTGTTTTTTCTGGGACTGTGCTTACTTCACTCATCATTGAGTCTTCTAGCTCCAGCCATTTTCTGCAAAGCTCATGATGCTCACTTCTTTACTGCTGATAGAACTCCATGTGTTAGATGTACCACATTTTCTCTATCCACTCGTCAGTTTGAGGGGCATTTGGGTTTGGTTCCAGCTCCTTGCTATTGTGAAGAGAGCTGAAATCAAAGTAGATGTGCATGTATCTCTTGCGGTGGGGTGAGTCTTGGGTACATGCCTAGTAGTGGTATGGCTAGGTCAAGGTGGCAAGTTCATCCAAGTCTTCCAAGGGTTTCTCCACATGCTTCCATAGTGGCTGTATGAGTTTTACATTCCCCAGCAGGGTATGAGTGTTCCCCTTTCCCCACAACCTCTCCAGCACTTCGTATCAATTTGTTTTCTTGATCCTGGCCAGGTCTTATTGGAGTGAAGATGTTATCTTAAAGTGGTCTTAATTTTGCAT
This sequence comes from Rhizomys pruinosus, assembly GCA_009823505.1. NCBI lineage: Eukaryota > Metazoa > Chordata > Mammalia > Rodentia > Spalacidae > Rhizomys > Rhizomys pruinosus. Next base: position 170,583 of record VZQC01007285.1, read on the forward strand.
TTCCCTAATTATTAGTGACGATTGAACAGTTTTTTAAGATGTTTTTCAGCCATTCTCTATTTCCCCCTCTGTGAAGTCTCTATTTCAGTTCTTGGTTTCCATCTTTTGAGTGATTCATTTGTTTGTCTTTCTTTCTTTGTTTTTTTGAGTAGTTTTGTGTACTCTGGAAATCAATGCTTTGTCAGCGTTTTCCTTCCCATTCTGTGGATTTCTCTTCACTCCCTTGATTGTTTCTTTTGATGTACTGAAGCTTTTGAGTTAATGAAGTCCCATTTCAAATTTTGTCAACCTTTAATTCTTGCCACAGCTGCTGTCTGATTAGGAATTCTTTTCCTTTACACCTATGTCTTGTAGTCTGCTGCTAATTTTTCCTTTATCGCCTTCAGAGTATACGTTGGGGTTTCATTTTGAGGTCTTTACTCCATCTGGAATTGACTTTTGTTACAGGCGAGAGGTAGGGATCTAATTCATTCTTCTACATGGTGATCCAGTTTTGCCAACACCACTTGCTGAAGATGCTGTTCTTTTCTCCATTGTGTCTTCTTGGCCCCCTTGCTAAACATAATTGAGATGGCTGAAATTGTATTGTTGCTCAGTTTTGAATCTTCGGTTTTGTTCCATTGGTCAAACTGCATCTGTTTTTGTGCCAGTACCGGGCTGTTTTTATGACTATAGCCTGTTAGTATTTAGTTTGAAGTCTGGTTATAGAGGATCCCCCCTGTGTTGCTCTTTCACTCTGGGGTATTTTTGCTATTTGGGGTCTTTGGTTTTTCCAAATGAATTAAGGCCTTTTTTTTCCAAGGCCTGTGAAGAAACTCTGGGGATTTTTTAATTGGGATTGCATTAAATCTATACAATAGTTCGGGTAGAATGGACCATTTTACAATGTTGATTTCCCAAACATGAGCATGGGAAGTTTTCCATCTTCTGAGTCTTCTTTTCAATTTCTTTCTTTAAGGGTATAAAATTTGCTTAGAGATCTTTTGGTGTCTTTGGTTAGGTTTGTTCCTAGTATTTATTGTTTTTGAGGCAATTTAGGTGGGAAGGTCTCCTTGAATTCCTTTTCCAGTTGCTTGTTGTTTGGTGTAAAGAAGGCTACTCCTTGCCACTTTGCTGAAGGCTATAATCATTTCTAGGAGTTTTCTGGTGGAGTTTGGGATTTTACATCCCTTAAAGAAACAATCATATCATCGCAAATAGATAGCTTGACTTCCTCTTTTCCAATTATATCTTTAATTCTTTTAGCCTCTTATTTTCTAGATATTTCAACACATTAATTGAAGAGGATTGGTTACAGGGTGCGCCTTGCTGGAGTTCCTACCTTTTAAAGGGAATTTTTTCATTTCCCCATTTAGGATATATTGTGGGTTTCCTGTAATATGGATTTGATTACATGAGGATATGATCCCTCTGTCATCAAATTCCTTCTAGACTCTAAGCATGAATGGGATGCGGATTGGTCAAAGGCTTTTTTCAGCATCAAATTGAGGATTGATGTGTGGCTTTTTGCTTTCATTACATTTATGTGCTTTTTGATGATGTTTATTGATTTTCATATGTTGAACCATCCCTGCATTTCTGGTATGAATCCACCTTGGTCATGATGGATGATCTTCTTGATGTGGGTCTGTATGCGATTTGCCAGTATCCTGTTTAGAATTATGGCATCTGTGTTCTTTAGGGAGATGGGTCTATAGTTCTCCTTTTTAGTTGTATCTTTGCCTGTATTTGGTAATAGAGTGATGCTGGCTTCATAGAAGGAATTTAGGAGAATTCCCTCTGATTGTATCCTTCTAAACAGTTTCAGTAATAATTGTTGTAGGTCTTTTTGAAATGTTTTATAGAATTCTGCCATGAAACCATCTGGGCCTGGGCTTTTTTTAGTTGGGAGGTTTCTTATTACATCTCCAATTTCTTCATAAATTATGGGTTTGTTTAAGCTGTCGATCTCTTCTTGGTTGAGCTTTGGTGACTCCCAGGATTTCAGATATTCATCCATTTCTTCTAGATTTTCAAACTTGGTAGAGTATAGGTTTTTGAAGTATTCCCGTATGGTTTTCTGGATATTTTCCTTGTCTGTTGTGATATTTCCCTTTTCATCATGGATTGTATTGATTTGGAGTTGTTCCTTCTTTCTTTTGATTAACTGGGCTAGAGGTCTGTCTATCTTGTTTATTCTTTCAAAGAACGAACTTTTGGATTCATTGTTTTTTTGTATTGTTTTCTTTGTTTCTATTTTATTGATTTCTACTCTGATTTTTGTTATTTCTTCCTGTCTTTTGCGTTTAGTGTTCATCTGTTGTTGCCTCTCAAGTGCTTTTAGCTGCAGTGTTAGATCATTCACTTGTGTTCTTCTAATGTAGGCACCCAGGGCTATAAACTTCCCTCTTAGTACTGCTTTTAAGGTATCCCATAGGTTCTGTTGTGTTGTATTCTCATTGTCATTCAGTTCCAGGAATGCTTTTATTTCTTTCTTTATCTCTTCCTTGACCCATTCATTATTCAAGAGTGTGTTTTTTAGTCTCCATGTGTTCTTGTAGGCAGTAGGGCTTATCCTAGTGTTGATGTTGAGCATTATTGCACTGTGGTCTGATAGAATGCATGAAATTATTTCAATCTTTTTGTATTTGTGGATGTTTCTTGTGTTCCAGTATGTGGTCGATTTTGGAGAATGTTTCATGGGGTGCTGAGTAGAAAGTGTATTCTCTGGTATTAAGGTGGAATATTTGGTAGAGGTCTATGAGGTCCATTTGGTGTATCATATCGTTCAGTTCAGATGCCTCTCTGTTTATTCTTTGTCCTGTTGACCTGTCCAAAGGGATCAGTAGGGTATTGAAGTCCCCTACTATGAGTGTACTGGGGTTAGTGTGTGACTTGTGGTCCCAAAAAATTGTCTTTATAAAGTTTGGTGTACCAGATTTGATTTCTCTTTCTAGGTGCCTGGGGATGATTGCTCCTTTCTTCTGGTCTTTGAATTGCTTCAAGTATTCTCTGAAGGGCTGGTTTTCCGGACATGTATTCTTTCATCTTGTTTATGTCATGGAAGGTTTTTCTCTCTCCTTCAACTATAATCGCCATTTTTGCTGGGTATAGTAACCTGGGTTGGCATCTATTGTCCTTTAATACTGGGAATGCCTTGCTCCATGTTCTTCTTCCTTTTCATAGTTTGCACTGAGAAGTCAGTTGTAATTCTGATACGTTTCCCCTTATAGGTCACTTGTTTTTCTTTTGTGGCTTTAAGGATTTTGACTTCATTTTGGGTGTCTATTATTTTAACTATGATGTTGCATGGAGAGTTTCTTTTCTGATCGTGTCTGTTTGGAGTTCTACATGCTTCTTGTATTTGTACTGGTTTGTCTTTTTTTTAGTTTGGGGAAATTTTCATCTATTATTCTGTTGAAGATCTGATCAATACAATGGTATTGATACAATACCATTGTATTGATCAGATCTTTAACAGAATAATATCTTGGGATTCTTCTCCTTCCTCAATTCCTATGATGCAGAGGTTTGATCTTTTCATAGTGTCCCACAGTTCCTGGTTGTTCCATTTTTGTGTATTTTTCAATTTTTCATAATCTTTATTTGAGGTTTTTAGTTGTTCTGTGTTATCTTCCAGGTCTGATATTCTTTGTTCTGCTTCCTTCATTCTGCTTGTGAGGCTTTTTCCATTCCTTTCCTCTTGATTGGATGAGTGTTTGATTTCCTTTTTCATTTCATCTTCTGATTTCTTTAATATTTCCACTTCCTTTTGGAGCTTCTCAATCCTTTCCTCTAGCTCTTTGCTTTGCTGGTTAAACCAACATAGGATCTTTTCAGTATTTCTACTTCCTTCTTGAGTTCTTCATTCTCTTTTCTTAATTCTTTGATTTGCTCTTTATAATCTTGCATTTCTTTAGGTATTTTCACTATTGTGTTTCTGATATCTGTGTCCTGGGCCATCCCCAGGGGGTCCCACTGTAGGAATCTTCCACAGGGTTGGTAGAGCTTGGTGTGGCATTATCCAGCACCTTTCCCATATTGTCTCTTCTTTGTGTTCCTGGCATATGAGCTTCTCCTTGCCTGTATTCCAGTGTGAGTCCCAAATGCTTGTTCACTGTGTTGAAGGCTTGCTTTGCTTGCCTCCTTCAGATGCCTTTGTAATCCCAGTTGGTGGGGGGGGTGCTCTTTAGCCCGTGCCCCAGGTACTTGTGCTTCAGGTGGTCTTGGGAGGTCCCCGAGAGTAATGTTTTCTAGCTTCATCTATTTACCTGCAAATTTTATACTTCTTTTTCTCTCTGTAGCTGAGTAAATTTCCATTGTATATAGGTGCCACATTTTCATTATCCATTCATGAGTTGATAGACATCTAGGCTGTTTCCATGTCCTAGCTATTGTAAATAGAGCAGGTATGAACATGGAAGAGCATGTGTTTGTGTAGTAGGAAATTAGAGTCCTTTGGGTATATCACCCAAGAGTGGTATAGTTGGGTCATGTGGTAGATCTATTTCTTATTTTCTGAAGAACCTGCACACTGATTTACATCGTGGTTGAACTCACTTGCAATGCATGATGGTTCCCCCATTCCTTACATCCTTACCAGCATTTGTTGTCTTAATCATCCATTCTGACTGGGCTAGTGTGGAATCCCAAAGTAATTTTAATTTATATTACCCTGTCAGCTAAGGATGGTGAACACTTTTATTTATGTATTTTTTTTAGGATGGTGAACGCTTTTAAAAACATTTCTTAGCCATTTGTATTTTTTCTGAGATCTCAATATTCTGTTATGAGGTCACTCTTTAATTGGGTTGTTTTCTTTGTGTTTAGTTTTTTTTTAGTTCCTTGTATGCTCTAGATAATACTCAGATGTACAGCTGGCAGATACTTTTTTCCATTCTGAACACCTCCTCTTCTGTCAGTTAATAGTTTCTTTTTCAGTAAAGAAGATTTTAATAACATGAAGTTCTACTTGTCGATTGACATCTTATTTCTTGGGTGACCAGAGTCCTATTCAGAAGGTCTTTACCTGAGCTATATCCTACAGTGTACTTCCTATTCTTTCTTCTAGAAGTTTCAGAGTTTTGAGTCTATCACTGAGATTTTTAATCCATTTAGAATTGATTTGTGGGCCAAATGAGAGAGGAGGATGAAGTTTTTTTCTTTTCTTTTATTTATTTATTTATTTTTTTACATGTAGATATCCAGTTTTTCTAGCACCAGTTGTTAAAGATATTGTCTTTTATCCAGTGTATGTTTTTGGCATCTTTTAAAAAAATCAGATGAGTGTGTTTTATTTACATTGATCAATGTGTCTGGTTTTGTGCTGGTGCCATGTGGTTTTTATTACTAGGTCTCTGTAGTATAACTTGAAATCAAGTATGGTGATATCTCTAGCAATGTTTTTCTTGTCCAGGCTATCTGGGGTCTTTTGTGCTTCCTTGTGAATTTTAAGATATTTTTTTCAATTTCTGTAAAGATTTGCATTGAAATTTTGATGGAAATTGCGTTTAATCTGTAGATTGTTTTTGTTGGCTGGGCATTTTCACAGCATTAATCCTCCCAATCTGTATGGATGGGAAATCTTTTCATCTTCTGGTATCTTCTTTAAATTTGTTTTCCTTCAGTGTTTTAAAGATCATTGTACAAACCTTTCATTTCCTTGATTAGATTAGTTCCGAGATCTTTTCGGAGGCTGTTATGAATTGTACTGTCTCTGTGATTTCTCTCATGATGTTTTTCGCTGGTATCTAGGGAGGCTACTGATTTCTCTCATGATGTTTTTCACTGGTATCTAGGGAGGCTACTGATTTCTCTCATGATGTTTTTCACTGGTATCTAGGGAGGCTACTGATTTTTATGCATTAACTTTTACCCTGTAGCTGTGCTTGACTGTGCTTATCAACTTTAGGAGATTTCTGGTTGTATTGGTTACTTTTCTGTTGCTATGATAAAATACCATGATCAAAATGACTTATGGAGGGGCTGGAGAGAAGGCTCAGTGGTTAAGAGCACTGACTGCTCTTGCAGAGGACCCGGGTTCAATTCTCAGCACCCACATGGCGGCTAAGAACCATCTTTAACTCCAGTTCCAGGGGAATCCGACACCCTCTTCTGACCTCCATAGCATTGCACGACATGGGTGCACCAGCCTACACGAAGACAGTAAATTCATACACATAAAAAAAAAAAAAACCAAAATGACTTATGGAAAAAAGACTTTATTTTGTTTTAGGGTTCTGGAGGGAGAGTCTGTAAAGTCAGGGGTGGTATGGCAGTAGGTGCCTGGAACAGGCATCTTCAAGAGGAAACACAAAGCAGAGAGGGAACTGGAAGTGTGCAAGGGTATAAACACTCAGATCCCACCTGCAGCGATATACTTCCTCCAGTAAGGCCATATCTCCTAAACCTCCACAAACAGCTGCATCAACTGGGGACAAAGTGTTCAAGTACATGAGCCTATGGGAAAGATTTCTCATTCAAGCAACCACTGGTAGAGTCTGTGGTATCTTTTATGTATAGAATACTATCATCTGCAAATATGGATACTTTGGCTTCTTCCCTTCCTATATGTACCACCTTTATCTCCTCTAGTGTTATTGCTGTAGCTAAGGTTCCAAACCCTGTGTGGAACAGGAGTTGAGAGACTAGACATCCTTGACTTGTTTCTGATTTTAGTGGGGATGCTTTGAGTTGCTCTCTGTTTAGCATGATGCCGGCTATGGGCTTGTAGATTGCCTTTACTATGTTAAAGTATGTGCTCTGTATCTATAGATTTTCTAGGCCTTTTATCATGAAGCATATTGGATTTTGTCATAGGCCTTATCTGAGGAACTTGTGGCTTCTGTCCTTGAGTCTCTTTATGTGGTGAATTCTACTTACTGATTTATGTGTGTTGAACTATCCCTGCACCTCTGGGTTAAACCCAACTTGATCATAATTGATAATATTTTTGATGTGCTCTTGCATGTGAGTTGCAAGTATTTTATTAAGAATTTTTCCATCTCTGCTCATCAAGAAGATGAATGTCCCAGGGCCCCTACTTTCTTCATATTTCTTTTTAAATTATTTTTGACCTTTATTGAGCAATCCAGGTCTTCTACTTTCTGTTCCATCCCTATAGCTTGAGGACCAGCAACTCAGCCATTTGTATTTTGTGGTTGACATACCGAATTTTTAATTTCCAGTATCATTTCAGCAATTTGATCTCTTGTTCTCATGTTTATATTTTGACTTCCTCATTCATCCTTTAGTTTTTGTTTTCTTGGAGTATATTCATGTTTTCTTTCATTCATTTAAATGGCTTGAAAATACTTATTACTCTTTTGAATTCTTTGTCTTGTAGTTCTCCCAATTTATTTTTAATTAGGTGCCATTGTTACGAGATTAGTGATTCATGGAGGGGGTGTGTCTTGGTTTTCCATGCTGTTTCTGTTTCTGCACTGGGACTTGCACATATGGGTTTAGTTCATTGGTTAAGATTTTCTTTCTTTTAACAGCAACATCATCATCATCATCATCAACAACAACAACAACAACAACAAAGACTGGGTCAAAGAACTGAGTGAAACAGTGAACTTTTGCCCAAAACAGTAAACTGCATCGAAAATTTTAAAAGAGACTGAGAAAAAGATGAAAAACATGTATGGTAGAATGCATGAGCTCTGGTAGGGTACGGGGCAAGAAAGGGGGAATAGGTCTAGATTTGATTGGGAAATGTATGAAATGCACAAAGCTTCAATAAAAAATTGGCTTTGAAAAAATGAAACCAAAAAATTAAAAAACCAACAAAACAAAAAAAGATTTTCTTTCTTTTGTATTTCGATTTTTGCAGTTCTAGTCACTCTTTTTATCTTTCAGTGGTTGTGTTGCTGTGCTTAGTGGGGGACAATGTCCTAGTAGGTTTGAGGTATCCATTTTCTCTGTGGGACTGGTATTTAGGATGGGAGGTCCTGTCTTGAGGTCCTATCTTCTGAGGGTCAGGTATCCTGTGTCAGACAGAATGGTCTGCAACTTTCTTTGGGAGCTGTAGAACTCCCCACCTCCCATGGGCCTTACCCACACAGATCTGGTTCCCTCCCTAGTTCCTCAGCTACCACTAGAGGTGTTGAGAAATATGGAAATTCCCACCCATCTCAGGAGGGCCTAACCTAGAGTTAAATCCCATCTCCATCCTGGGTTTTCAACTTCCTGGGAAGCTGCTGAAGATGTGGATCTCCCCAGGACCAATAGGTTCTGCTAAGGACTAGTCTGCCCCTGGGTCTTATGGGGTACGTAGAACTTCCTGAGCATCTGTGGGCCTAACCCATAACTATGGGTCCCCACCCTGGGTCCATATTTCCTCTGAAGCCTCTGTAAGATGTAGAGCTCGATGTGAAGATATCTGGTATGCTGCCTAGCCTCTGTGCATGAAATCACAGGCAAACCAGCGAGATGGCTCTTGTGTCTGCAGTGCTCAGTTGGTACAAAGAAAAGGAGGAGCCAGTGAAGCCCACGCAGGCTTCTCTGTCCTAACTACTGCTGCGTGTCCTTGAAAGAGGTGCAGCTTCCCGTGCTTCCTCTCTTCTCTGTCTAATGGGGGTGTGGTACCCTCTGGCGAGTGGACGACTCACATTTGTGTTGTGGGCATTACCAGGTGTCTAGTGTACAGAAGGTGTCTGCCTCTCTCCATTCTCCATTTGGGCTTGTTCTCAACAGCCAGAAGGATGGATTTTGTGGCTGATTCAGAAATTATTCTGGCAGAGATGGGAGGGGAGGAAGGGCACCTACTTGTTTTCTTCTATTGATTCTTTGGCTCTTTTGTGATTCTGGAAAGGCCAAGGGCATGTGGCAGTAAGCTTCTCTCCTGATGTGTGATGAGGTTGCCCTTCTTAGGAAACCTCATTGATGAGAATATGGATGAAACACTTCGATAGGGTTGTTAAAATTCCCGTGAGGCACTGGTGTGTGTGTGTGTGTGTGTGTGTGTGTGTGTCTGTGTGTGTGTGTGTGTGTGTGTGTGATAATATCTGCAAGGATTTGGTGAGAGGTAAGTGCTCACAAAACTAGAGTCTCTCCCTGTCCCTACTTCTTATGGCTCCCCAGTCATTCAAGGGAGAAAATATGAGAGTCCTTTTGTATATTGATACCTTGAAATCAAGTCTCAGATACTGCAGGCAACCACCAGAAGCCTCCTCTCCCTTAAAATAATGAGGAGACCCTTGGAGCCTGCTTTTAGAATGGCAGGAATTGTCACTCTGGCTCAGGGACTGATGTAATAGATTTACTTTGGAGGGAAATTCTCTCATCTAAATAAATGTTTATAATGTTAAGCTGGGCTTGAGTACAGGCCCCCCAGATAGTAGAATGGAGTTTAGATTCATCACAGGAGCCTCTATTTTTGCTCACTACTACTGAATGGGAATCATAGGACACAGCAAAAATGGCTGGATGTCCCAACAGGAGCTCACCTGTTAGAGCTATTTTTGGTGTGTTGACTGTAAGGTAACCATGTGGCTTTTTTTTCTCTAATTAGACAAATGATTACAGTGTTGGAAGAAAGGACATTCTAAGTGAATGAATGTTTAAGAACCATCTAAGGGTATTGCTAGAGCTCAGTGGATTCACCAAGAACTAAAGTTTTAAGCTTGGAGAACTTATGACCTCTGGTAAATAAGCCATAACACAGTGCTGATGCACTCAGCAGCTCAGCATAAAGGCAAAAAACGAACAAACAAACAAACCAACAACCTCAGTAACTGTGGGAGTTTAATAATCGTCTGAATAGTCCTTTAGTCACGCATGGCCAACATCCACATGTTGTTCTTCCCGCCTTGCATTTCTCGAGGCTGTCTCCTGCCTGCAGGCAGACAATCTCTTGGCTTAGCTCTGGCAAGGAAGAGGGGAGGGGACCACGAGAGAGTTACCCCAAGGAAATGGGAATAAAAGACAGACTCAGAGGGCGAGGTCCGGGAGAATAGCAGTATGCTTATATACCAAAAGTTACTGTGCTCTGGGCAAGGAAGTTGGGGGCAGGCGGAAGGGAGGGGTGAGCCACCTTGGCTCTAATCTGGGGGCTGCAGAGCTCCTTTTTGTGCAACAGGTAACTAGAGGTGTGACATTTTGCTCAATGCCTCAAGGGAAGGGGCCGTCCAGTCCTGGAACTTTGCAGAGATCGGAGAAGCAAGAAAACATTGTAATATCCTGAGCCTTCCAGAGCTACAGAGGCAACTGAATGCCTACAGAAATATCAGATAACCTTTGGAGGTCTCAATAGGACAGGTCTTACAAGTTCTCACCTCAAGCCATGCAAAGTTACACTCCTACAAGTAACTGCTCTACTTCCCACAGTAATGTGGTTTTCATGATCTTTCTGGTGTATTACCAACTATTTGTGGTTGGACCAAGTATGTATGAAAGAATGCACTTAGCATCTGATAAATGGAATAAGATTTATTTCGATGTCATGAAAGTGACATGTATTTACTTTTCTCTTTTTTTTTTTTTTTTGTCTTTTCGAGACAGGGTCTCTCTGTAACCCTGGCTGTCCTGGAACTCACTCTATACGCCAGGCTGGCCTTGAGCTCACAAAGATCCACCTGCTTATGCCTCCCAAGTGCTAGGTTTAAAGGCGCTACCACGCCCGGCATGGATATAGTATTTATTTAAGAAAATAAACTTTGCAATTTTTGCATTGTGAAAAAAAAATTACTTCTTAACTCCCCACCCCTGCCACAGGGTGATTTTACTTTTTTTGTGTGTGTGGATCTACCTCTCAGATTAACCCTTTGGGTGTGGGGAATGAGAGGACCTTTCCTCCCTGGGTGCTGGATGAAGTCTTCTTGGCCTGGGATAACTGTCATGCCCTTCTTTTATACATATATATATATATACATATGTATATATATTACATATATACATATATATATATACATATATATGTATATATATATATATAAATATATATAAAAATGTATTATATATATATTTTTTTTTACTTTGGCCAAGCCAGGTATTTTTCAGTCTATAGTTGGGATTCACTACCCATTCACATCCTCTTCCAGAGCTCTGCTGGGCTGACAAAGGTCCAAACACCTGCTCTGTGGGATGGGGGAAAAAGAGCCTTCCTTGATTACATAGCTTTACGTCTTTGAAAGATATTGTATTAGGGTTCTCTAATGGAACAGAAATGATAAAATGAGCATACACACACACACACACACACACACGTATGTGCTGGATAGCTGTAGTGTCAACTTCACACACCTGGGTTGAGGGAGCCTCAGTTGGGGAATTGGCTCCATTGGACTGGCCTGTGGCCATATCTGTGGAGAATTATCTTGCTTGTTGAGTAGTGTGGGAGGGCCCAGCCCCACTAGGGGTGGTGCCACCCCTGGGCAGGTTGTTATGTACAGTATAAGAAAGGGCATGGGGCCCAGGCTGGGCATGGGCCAGGTGAGCAAGCCAGTAAGCAGCGTTCCTCCATGGCCTATGGTTCAGCTCCTGCTTCCAGGTTCCTGCCCTGAGTGATGAACTGTAACCCAGGAGATGTGAGCTGAATAAACCCTTTTCTCCTCAAGTTGGAATTGGTCAGAATGTTTTGTCACAGCAATGGAAAAACAAACTACACACACACACACACACACATATATATATATGTACATGTGTGTATGTATATATAAAACATACATGTTAAAAGATATTTATTAGATTGTCTTATAGGATAGGGTTTGAGTGGTCCAACCATGGCTCAACCACATTGGAAAGGCTGAGAATCCGGTAGTTGCTCAGTCCATGAGGCTGAATGTCTCAACAGTCTCAGTCTGGTGCTGAAGGCCTTGAAGATCTGCTGGTCTTCAGTGTACGTTGGAACCCAAAGAAGTTGGTTCTAATATTGGCAAAGGTGGAGTGCTATTAAAGCAAAAACTCTTACCTGTCAAGCCCTTTTCTTGTCTTTTTGAGACAGGGTCTCCCTGTAGCTCCAGCTGGCCTGGAACCGGCCATGTAGACCAGGCTAGCCTTGATTTCACAGAGATCTGTATGCCTGTGCAGCCTGAGTGCTGGGCTGACAACAGAAGGTGCCGGTTACATTTAGGGTGGGTCTTCCAGCACCAAGGAAGTCTTACACATTTCAGTTAACTATAGATCAAGATGATAACCAAGATCAGCCACTGAGTGATGTCTGGAAAAGCCTTTGGAAATTGAGGGTGGTCCTGGATAGTTGGTAACAGTTGACAGCAGCCCCAGCTGTGTCAGAGCAAGAGCTCACTTTTTTCTCCAGCTCCAGCCAGAGCTGTGAATTTCTTTGAGTTCAAAAGAGTCTAGTGATGGTGGTCAGAGAGCCGGACCATGACAAATAAAGTGTAATAGTGTAGAGGTAAAAGCTGTCTTCTTTCTTGAAGTCTCTTACATCCTTGGAGGATAAAGGAGGAAGGTCAGTTTCCTCCAGGGAATTGTTTTCCAAGCTTGTTGATGACAAACCTTATCAGGATTCTGTGCTCTGCATCTGGTGCCGGTCCTTCTCTTAGATTTCCCACTTCTACTTTGATAGGGACAATAGAACTCGAGGTTATTCACTTGCTCCCAAATCTGTGTTTAGCCCTGTTCCTCAATGGCTTGTAACCATGTACACCATGAACCATTAGTTTCATTGTGAAGGAAACAGTAGCCACATGTGCTGACTTCTGCTGGGAGGCCATGCTGGCTTTTCCCACATCCGCTCCTTCCTGCTTCACAGGGGAAATGCTGTTGGGTGTCATCACCTGGGGCAATCAGGACCTGAGGACAATGCTCAGGGTTACCATCACCCAGGCTAAAAATGCAGTTGACTGAGCATGAGAGAAAGCCATCAGATGGGCTTGGCAGGTGACACCAGTGGGCCTGGGACACAGTCACATCCATGTGTGTATGCATGTGCTTTGTGGCTGGCAAAACTGAGACAATGCACCCTCTGGTAGTTTTCAGAAATGCTGCGGGCCTTCTTCCCCTTGAATCAGCCACTTCTCACAGTGACTGAGATGAGGAGGAGGAGCTCTCTTTTGGTGCACGCCCAGCAGGTTTCTCCCAATCTGCTGACACTAAAATGGTAAGGGGGATGAGCCTCTGCTCTGTCCTTTTAGGTACACACGAGTCATTACTTAGCACAAAGATGCAAAACTAGATTATGTTAGCTGTAATTTCATTAGTTTTCATCTCAGTTCCTTGTACCCCATGGGTTCTCATGTGTTTTGTCTCTTGATTATACCTTAGACTTCCTGAGCATTGTCATGCTTATTTATTTATTTTCCCGCTTAGTGTTTGAATGTTGTATTTAATCCACCTTGTTCTCTAAGCTGCAATATTTTCTTTAGCTTGGTCAAGCTTTTCGGCAGTGTTCTTCACTATGTTTTTGTTTTATTCTTAAGCTTTTAATTTCCAAATTCTGTATTTGTTCTTTTTTCCAAGGATCTCAGTTTTTCTTATATGTTGCTGATTTTCTTATCCAAGTTCCTGGCTTTTATCTCTGTGTAACTGACTTTTCTCCTAAAAGTTTAGATTAAATTCATCTGTATGTCTCTATCTTCTTCAGTTCTTAATAATTTTTAGCAGTAAAACTTTTGAAATATTTAGTTGACTGTCATGGTTAATCCTGGGTGTCAACTTGACTGGACTAAGGAACAAATAAGAGAAAAGGGTCTTCTGATTGGACCACCTCAACCTGGATGGCCCACCCCAAATGTGGGTGTTACCTTCTGCCGGCAGGCAGTATTTAAGGC
>VZQC01007285.1:186857-277998 GCA_009823505.1 Rhizomys pruinosus
TCTCTCATCTGGTGAGTTTGTCTTGCTGCGGTGATCAACCTTTCGGATCCCAGCGTGTACTGAGACTGGCAGATCTCCTGGAATCCATTCGGGCCTTCAGCACTAGACTGGGACTCCTGAGACATCCAGCCTTGCGGACTGAGCAGTTCCCTGGATTCCCGGCCTCTCCAGTTCGGCGCTACTGTTGAGCTCCGTCACATGAGCAAATCAATAAATTGTATATAGTTATATATATTCATCCTGTTGCTTCTGTTTCTTTAGAGAACCCTGACTAATACATTGACATTTCACCTATTTTTTGAGTTTCTCAGTTGAGGAGATTCCCTTTTGGAGAAATCCAGTGCCTTGTTTTTTCGTTTCTTGTTTTCTGTGTTATTATATGCACACTCTTGGTTTGGATGACTTTTCTAGGTTCATTTGGAGGACTTATTGAGCAACCAAATATTTTTTTAAAAACTTTGATTGTTAAAAAATATATTCTTTCATAATTTATTTCATATATTTGTGATATTTTCTCATATTCACCCCTCATTATCCTCTTATCCCCCTCCTACTCCTACCAAACCCCTGCTTGGCAAGAAGTCCTCCTCCTTTTATATCAATCATTTTGTGCATTTAATTATGGTTGCTTGCATGAACATGGGTGAGTGGTTATTTATTTGAGGTAAGAGGCTATATATACAGTGGAACATAACTCTCCTTCTCTCAGCAATCATTAACTGCTTATAACTCCTCAGAGGTGGGTGTGGTATCTCATGAGCCCCTCCCTCAGACATGGTGGATTTTGACAGGCCCAGTTTTGTGCAGGTCTCATGTGTGTACCCACCATTAGTTAATGAATGTAGTAGCCATGCATGTCCGCAAGGAGCATTGCATAGCACCCCTTCTCATCCCCTACTGCTCTTACATATTTTTCACACCATCTTCTCGATGTTCCCCGAGCCTTAACAGGGGTGATATAAATACCCTGTTTTGGGCAGAGCACTTAACAATCATTTATTCACATCATTTTGACCTATTAGAAGTTTTAGCCATCACTACTGCTCGCTATCAAAAGAATCTCATCTGATCAAGGCTGAATATTTAGAAGGCAGTTTGACATAGAGCTTGTGTCCTCCCTAGGACACAAGGTTTATAGTTCTAGGCATGATTTCCTTCCAATTGGGCAGGTCTCAAATGCAACCAGAAATCAGTCACTTGCACCACAACGATTATGCAGCTATTGCACTAGTGGTCATATGTATTAGTTACTTTTGTGTTGCTATGATGAAACACTATGACCAAGGCAACTTATAGAAGGAAAAGTTTATTGGGCTTATGGTTCCAGAGAGGTGAGAATGAGTACATCATGACAGACGGGCAAGGTGGCAGATGGATCATTTTTTATGGTCAAGGATCCTGGTGACCTTTTTAGTGTCTGTTGTTTTCACATCTTCCTCCATGTTCAAGCGGAACAAGTGGTAAGACATCTTCTTACTGGAGTCACATTTTAAGTCTTATGATTGAAACATGGAAGCGATTTCCCACTTAAAACTACCCAGCTGCACCATGCCCCAGGCTGGGTCCTTGGGAAGTGCATGGCTGTGTCCAACCAGGATGAAACACTCCTTGCCATTCTTACCACACCAAGATGAGTTTAGGTCTTACATTAATCTTTAAAGTGATTGGAGCTGATTTTTGTGCGGGGTAAGAGATACAGATTTAGTTTCATGCTTTTACATGTAGACAACAGCTTTGCTTAAAGTGCTGTCATTACTTCACTGACTGTTTTGACATCTTTGTCAGAACTTAGGTGGTGGCAGATGCATAGGATTATATCTGGGTCTTCTGTTCCTCAGATCTGTCTTTTTTTTTTTTTTTACTGTGGCTTTATAACTTGAAATCAAGTATTGTGATAGATTCACCTTCCTTCCTCCCCCTCTCCCTCCCCCTCCCCCTCCCCTCCCCCTCTTCCTTCCCCTCTCCCTCTCCTCTCTCCCTCTCCCCCTCTCCCCCCTCCCTCCCCTTTCCCCTCTTCCCCTCTCCCTCCCCCTCCCCCTCTCTCTCCCCCTTCTCCGTCTCCCCTTCTCCCTCTCTCCTCTCCCTCTCCCTCTCCCCTTCTCCCTCTCCCCCTCCCCCTCTCCTCCTCTCCCTCTCTCCCTCTCCCCCTTCTCCCTCTCCCCCTACCTTCCTTCCCCTCTCTCCTCTCTCTCCCCCTCCCTCTCCCCCTCCCTCTCCCCCTCCCTCGCCCTCTCCCTCCTCCTCTCTCTCTCCCTCCCCTTCTCCCTCCCCCTCTCCTCCCTCTCCCTCTCCCTCTCCCTCTCTTCCTTGAGTGTTTTAAAGTTTTCATTATAGAAGTCTTTAACCTCTTTGGTTAGTTTTATTCTGAGGTATTTGGTTTTGGTAGCAATTTTGAGTTGATCCCCTGGTTCTTCCTCAGCAGGTTTGTTGCTGGTACATGGGAGTCTATTGGTTTAGGAGTGTTAACTTTGTATCCTGTCACTCTGGAGTCTTTATGGTCTCTTATGTGTACATTTAGACTATCTGAAAATGAAGATACTTTGACTTCTTCCTTTCCTATCTGTTTTTCTTTCGTTTGTTTCTTTTGTCTTATTTGACCAGCAAGCTTCTTTTGGAAGAGACTTCTGCCCCTACCCCCAAGAGTACTGACCGAAGCTGTGCTTGGTTTGTTATTTTTTTTTTAAACAAAATATTCTTTATTTCTTATTGTTTTCTCTATTCTTTATTTAAATTTAAATTTTTACTGAATTTTTGCGATTTTCATACAATATAATTTGATGGGATCCTGTCTCTTACCCACACCTCCTCCCACTGCCCCCACCCAATTTAATGTCCTCTCATATTACACTGCCTATAGAGTCTGTTTTGTGTCCCCAAATATCCTTCAGTGTAGGTCCATCCACTGGGCCCCCCAGGAACCACTGTAAGGTGCTGTGCAGTTCCCTAAGACACTGTCTTCCCCTCCTAGCACACACCACTTACCAAAAGTTCCTTAGGTTGGGTTTGGACTTCTTACCAGCCTCCTCATGTCTGTGTGGGGATTTGTCTGGTTTGAACTTGCATAGGCCTTGCACGTGTTGTCACCATTGCTGTGAGTTCATATTAATAACTAACTCACTGTGTGGAAAACTCCATTTCCGTGTGGTTGGCTTATTTCTTATTGGTGCATCACCTGTCATTTTTAGATATCCTTTTACTTCTTTTGTGGATTTTCCAAACACTTCCTCTTCTTTTTTCAGAATGGAGTCTAGACTGCCATCTAACCCGTAAGTCCTTGGTTTCTCAAGACACCAGTCTTCTTCCATACCTGCTCCTTCCCAAATAGCCTATAGTTTATTAGTAAAGATGTTGTAGAGGTAAAAATAAGTTCTGGCTACCCAAGATGGCTTTGGTATGGTTTTACCATTAAATATTTATAAATAAGTGCTGATTCTAGAGCCTCTGTGGTGACCTGCTTAGTTTTTATCCTCTAGCAAGAATGGAAGTCTGTGCCAGACAGCCATGAACTGTGGGTACCCAAAACATTTTGGACCCCTGAGGAAATGAGTCAATGTGTAAGAAAACAAATATCTTACACCCCATGTTAAAAAGCTAATCATGCTTTTTTTGTGCCTGTAACCCTAACACTGGGGCTTAGAGACAGGTGATCCTATGAAATCACTGGCTGACCAGCCTAGCTGAAACGGCAGGCTTCAGTGAAGAACTGTCTCAAAGCAATAAGGCAGGAGGTATAGGAAGACACATGACTTCCTGCTCTGGACTTGGCATATGCACACACTGGCATGCATGGCTGATAGGTGTGTGTGTACCACACACATACTCTCCCCTCACGAACAAGAAAGTAAAGCAAAACAAAACAACAATGATAAAAATCACCCATTGTTTTGGTCATGTGTGAGTCTGGTAATCCTACTCTAGATTTGAGGTCATTATTTATTAAATTATATTAAGCCAACATTAGTGGTGCACCAACCCTGTCAGATCTGGGGTTAAAGGAGTATAGATCAGCAGCAGTTCGATCCTTAGGAATCTGGCATTCATCACTAGCCAGAATTTCCATGTGGACAGATATAATCATATTTTTACTTGCAGAAGGCTCTCTGGGGTCATCTCCTCAGTTCATAGGGTGCAGATGAGTTTTTTCTTTAAATAGCAGCCCCTGCCTGGTGGGGACCTGAACTGTCTGTGCTTTTCTGGAGCTCTGGGCCTGGGGAAGGCATCCCTGTGAGCAGGAGTCTGGGTGGGGACAGAGCTTATATAACCTTTTTTTGTTTGAGTTATCTTTTAAAAATTATATTTTTATGGGCTGGAGAGATGGCCTAGCAGTTAAGAGTGCTGACTGCTCTTGCAGAGGACCCGGGTTCGATCCCCAGCACCCACATGGTGGCTGAGAACTGTCTTTAACTCCAGTTCCAGGGGAATCTGACACCCTCTTCTGACCTCCGTGGCATTGCACAACATGGATGCACAGACCTACATGCAGACAGTACATTCATACACATAAAAATAAAATTAAATTAAAAAAATAAAAGTGTTTAAAAATTATATTTTTATGCATATGCACTTCAAGGAAACGGCCTGAGGTGGAGCACATGGATTCAGTCAGAAATACCTGGACTGGGCTGATGAGTGATGTGGGGTTCCCAGGTAGCTGCGTCTCTTGACCAGTCTCTGTAGCATTGTATGGGCAGACATCTCCTTGATGTGGCTGTTCATTGTACGGCTCAGCACTTGACCACGTGGTCCTAAGAGCACCTCTCTAGTGCTCTTTGGATTAAACTGAGAAGTGGTTAAACCTTGGCATCCTGCAGATAGCTCAGGATGCTTGCTGCTTGGGTGTGGTAGTCTTCCTTTTCCTGTGATCCTGTTAGTAATTTGCAAATGTTAAAAAAAAGCCTATTACAGGGAGACCCTGTCTCAAAAAGACCAAAAAAAAAAAGAGAAAGAAAGAAAGAAGAAAAGCCTATTGAAATTTCAAACTTTTGTCTTCTTGGATTCTTTGTGTTATTTCCCTCCCTTCTATGTCTCTTCCTTCTCTTTTCCTTTCTTCCATTCTCTCACCCCTGTTTTCATCTGTTACTTCCCATAATTTTTATAACAAACTGTGTCCCTTGCTGGAGCTCACAGCATGGTGGCAACTGTTTAGAAATTGATAAACTATCCTGTGTGCTGGATGTGAGGCGTATGGTGAGGCCTGGTTGCTCATGTAGAGTAGTGGCTAGGAGGTTTGATTCTGTCTTGACCAAAACCAAATCTCTTGTGGATTAGGAAAAGTAGTCTGCTCAGCTTCCACCTAGCACTAGACTTCACTGGCATATAATGTGTAAGAATACTGCATTTGTGGGAATCTAGTATTTTTTACAAATGAATATGAAGGTTCAAAGTAATTGCTTGTTTATGGATATCATTGTATGACTGCTAACTGTCTGATCATAGCATATGTTTATGACATTGTGTTTATGTTTACGTGGATGTCAATAGGACTTCAAAGGCATTCTGAGTGGGTTATCTTGGGTGATTTAATGGGGAGTTTTCCTTTCTTCATCTATTTAGACACGCACACACATTCACACAATAAAAACCCAGTTTTTAAAAATTTTGAATTTTCTAGAGTTTTAGCATCTTTTCCCCTCTTCATGGAAATTGAATATAGACTGAGTCCCAGTCCTTAGAAACAAGAAGCCCTCTCTTTGGAGGGCCCAAGGCATGCCTTTTCTGTGGTCTCAGGTTGTGAGACAGGCTGAAAAGTGACTGCCATCCAGATACTCAGACTCAGCTCCTTTGCTGTGCCACTTCATGTGGAATGTTTTCACAAGGAATATCGAATCTGGAGTGGCCTAATCTTAGGCTCTTTAAAGCAGATGTTGGGTACAGGGTGTGGGTCCTTAAACACTGAGACCAGCACCCACAGCAGCAAATTCTGGGCATGCTTCAGTCCAAGTATCAGAGGCTGGTAAGGCAGTGAAGCCTTATGGACAACTCTCACAGTGTTTTCATTTCCTTTTAAGCTGCCCTGAGGATAGCAGGACCATACCACAGAACAGAGCATCCCAGACAGAGGCTCCTGGGTAGCGCAGGGTCTGCTGAAGTCACCCTGGGTGTCCTCTAGGCGTTTTTGCTGTTTCCGAGGAAGGTAGACATCATCCAACTTAAATAGGCAGAAAGACCATGTTGCTGTGTTTTGACAAACAGGAAAGAATAAACATTTGGTCCCATTTATGACACATGAGTCATTTCAGTCATTTCATTTTTCCCTTCACCATGCCTCATGGCATCTGCATGTTAGACCCCACTGCACACACAGGTGTTGTTAGTGTGTTGATATAGGTAGAGTATTGATAAGAGATCAGTCAGGTCAAAGGAAAGCTGAATTGCAGCTGCAGTCTGTGTACCACACGATGAGGGTCTGTTCCTATGTACATGGGAGAAGCGTTGGTATCTGATGAGGAATAGGAAGATGAATTCTTAGCAGATGCACTGTGTTTGGAAGATAATCATCTTGCTTAGATGGGTTTTGTGAATGATGTGGGGATTTCATTGCATTTATTATTTATTTATTTGATTTGTGTGTATGTGTGTGTGTGTGTGTGTGTGTGTGTGTGTGTGTGTGTGTGTACATGTGGAGGTCAGAAGGCAACCCTTAGGAGTCTGCCCTCTTCTACTCTGTGGATCCCAGGGATTGAACTCAGATCCTCAGACTAGACCTTAAGTGTCTTTACCTGTTGAGCTATCTTGTCGGCCTGAAGTAGAGGATTTTAATGGTGACTTTTGAGGAAAAGCTGAAGGTTTCTCTATCCCGGAGACTCCCTGGCACAGCAGCGAGGATAGGGCTTAGTGTACATGCTTCAAGAATGCAGAAGTATAGCAGTTTCTCTGCCTCTCTGTTCTCACATATTTTGAGCTTGTCCGACATTGATGTCATCTATTGAGAACATTCCTTTCAGCTATCTAAAATAGCAAATGTTTAGAGAATGGTTTATACTTCTTTCCAAAATAATATATTGTCCAATTGTATTTAGGCTTTCGTGAATAGCCTTTGAGCCTAGCAACAAAATCCCATATTTAAAGTACAGCTGGCCTTCCATATTCATGGACACCACATCCATGAATTCAGCCAATTGCAGATAGAAAACAGAAAATGTGTTTTAAAAAACAGCCCGTGTTCCATGCATGTATAGATTCCCCCATTTTGTTCCTTGTTATCAGTCTATAAAAAGTACAGTGGAACAACCATTTAGCATTTATAGTTTGTTAGGTCTTTTAGCAGTCTGGAGATGAGTTAAAGTGTACAGGGAGATAAGTGTGAGGTCTATCCTTTTACATAGGGAACATGAGCTTCTGAGGATCCAGCATCTTGGGGGTTGGGCCTGTGGATGTGAAGGGGTGACCCTATCTTGAATGTCAGAAAGAAATATTCATGTCTGCAGGTAGTTCTTGTCAGAGTCAATCCTCTGAAGCCTGAGACCTGTTCACAGTCTTTCATATTCACTGGGAATCTGAGTTCCTCATTCCTAGAGTCCATAGGGAGGTCAGTTGCTTTTGTGCGCCATGACACTCCTCTGTTGCCTCCCTTGGCACTTGCATTGATTCTTTCCTTTGGTCTGCTAATCTTTGCATAGCTGCATTTTTATCTCATCTTTTTTTTTCATGGAAACAAAGAGGGTTAGCTTACTGAAATGCAAGCACTGGTTGAGTAAGGCCCCTCTGAAAGGGAAGACAGATTTCTCAGCCCTGTCTGTTTAACCAGGAAGCACCATGAACTGGCTATTGGTCTATATGTCCCTTTGTTCATTTGCTCAACAGACTGTAGAGCAAATGGGGTGATTGGCACAGCTTCTCTCTAATAGACCCAGGCCCATGACTGCTTAGTTGCATGAGCCTCCACTTGAACTCTTAGTTATTGTTTTGGCTTAAAAGTGAGGTCAGAGCAGAGATCTTGACTTTAAAGATCTCCATAATCAGTGAAAGAAACATTTAAGGTTGCCTCGACTAAGGCAGAAAATGGAGTGAGTAAATTGAACAGTGTGACATTGAGTCTCCATAGAAATCTAACCTTATGTGATGGATAAGACATTTTCATTTACCAGCATTAAGATGTTGGACCAGTATACATTTAATATCATTATCTGATAATACAAAATCAGAACTATCCCAAGTTCTAAAACTTTTTGAGAACTGACATTATACTACAAATGGAAAATTCCATACCTGATGTCATGTGACAGGTAGCTGTGAAAATGCTGTCAGAATACATTCAAAATGTATGTATAAGATATAGATGGTTCCACCCTTAGGTTATGTTATTATGTACTAATAAATATAAAACCTGCAACACATTTGGTCTGAAACATTTTGTACAAAGGATTCTTTTTTTTTTTAACATTTTTTTTATTAATGCTTTGTGCATTTCATACATCATTTTCCAATTCAGTTCAGGCATATTTCCCTTTCCCTTCCCCCTCCCACCCCCACCAAGATCATGCATTCTGCCATAACTGTCCTGTATATTTCTGTCAGTTTTTTTTTCATTTTTTAGCTATAAGTGATAATCCATGAGTACAAGCATCCTTCATGTAAAACCAATTTGCAGGCTGTTGTGCCCAAACCCCCACAGCCCCATCTTCCAGCGGGGGGTGAGGGGTTCTATGTTCAATCAGGTTGATCAAATGAGTGACCAGACTACATTGCTGTAGTTTCACCATTCACCCCAATCGCAGCCCTTACATTCTACCATGCCCCCTCTTCCGCAGATTATTCCCTAGGCTTAGAAAAGGGGCACAGGTGGATGAGAAGCAAAACAGTCCACTCTCTCTGGAGCTGTTGTCTTGGACTCTGGTCAATTCTGGCTGTTTCCTTTCATGGGCTGACAGTTTGTCCAGGAATAACCTTTCAATCCTACTAATGAAGCACAAGCAATTAGATATATAGGTATTTAAGCAGCACTAATAGTTATGGTAGGTTACTTTAGCATAGACACATGTTTGGATATGTTAATCCATGAATTACAATTTTCCCCCCTGTTAAATATGACAGGGTCTTACTGTGGCTTATAACATCTCCTAACCTGTAGAGGATGTAAGCTTGTGGCATCAGCCATGGGTTATTTCTCCAAGGGGAGAGCCAATAGCCAATTAGATTTGGGATATACAGGCACATGGCTGCCTCTGCTGCACAGTATTTCCAGGCAGGTGAGGTGTAGCTGGTGCTGACGGTGGAGTCTTGCTTGACTCAGGGAGACCCATATTTGCTTTATTGGTTTAGTGGCCTTTGGTAACACTCTCTGGCATTCCAGAGGCCATCTGTACACTTGCATGTGTGGTCTCAATACATCCCTCCCATGTTAACGTCAGGTCTTCGGCAGCAGGGTCTTATTGCCTCTCCTCCTGTAGGTATCCCAACTTAGAGGCAAGGAGCCCTTACCTTTTGTGGGGCCTTGGATCCCCTGGCCAACATCCACCTGGTAGAACAATCCATTGCTGATGTCAGAGCTCCTGTATTAATATATTTTGCCTGAGTGCATAGCCCTAGGACTTTAGTATTATATTTGGTTCTGAACAGAGAGTAATCCCTTCCACAGTTCCCATGTCTAGTAGTCAATTAAAGAAAGCAGTTTTACCGGTTTTATAAGAGATTACCTCTACAATAGTTGTCTCCAATTTACAGTTGGGGAGCGACCTCATCATTGTCATATTTCTCCTTGTTCTATGGGTGGGAAGGCAAGGAAGTCTCTCATATCAGAACCTTTGTGGCACCTAGAAGGTAAGTTTCATTAGGACTCATTATAACTAGTTGTTACATGTAGGATCCACAGAGGGGTTCGATGTTTATGGCAATCTGAGGCTTTTCTTCCTTTGAATGTTCAGACGGGTCAGCCTTTCCGTTGCCACTTTTTGGTACATCCTACTCAATGCAAACCTGTATCTTTTCTTTCTCAGCCGTTAAGTTGGTGACGTTTTGTCCTGTTGGAACAAACAAATCTTTTCCCATAGTTAGTTTTAAGATTTGAATTGCAAGGGTTTGATGAAAAGGTTTCATGTCTTTCTGTATCCCCCCCCCTTTTTTTTTAGCGTATGAGTCTCCAGAAGATAGTTGTATTATACATGACTATAGGGTGGAGTCAAGGCATAGATTTCATCAAATTCACCCATGTTGTTTTGGGTGACTATATATGATTAACTTGGGAAGCAAACTTAATTTTTACGTTAAATCATCTTAAAGAGAATGCTACAAGGTGATACTGTACAACAGAGAAATTATAGAGAACATTTGTATGTGTCAATCCCAAAGTTCTTGCTCTACAGATTTTATGTAAAGCAAATGTGGGCAACAGCGAATTATATCTCCATTTAATTCAGATGCATTACCATTTTTATCAGATTCTGTAAACCAATGTTGTTTAATATACACATGTTTACTTTTACTTTTACTAAGTCCTAAAACACCATGTGTCCTGTAGACAGTGTCTAGGCGAAACTGGGTACTTGCTGAGCTCACGTCAATTAAATATGCCTTAATCGAATATACACCCGTGTCCCTCTCCCACCCATCCCCCCTTTCCAATTCACCATTTCAGTCCATTTTCTGATGCAGTCTTTCTGTTGTTCTTTTACTATGCCTCCCTCTCCATGAGAAATATTTATATCTGGGTTGTTGGTACTAGCATCCACATATGAGGGACACCATTTGTCGTTTGTTTTTCTGGGACTGTGTTACTTCACTTAACATAATGTCTTCCAGCTCCATCCATTTACCTGCAAATTTCATGATGTTGTCCCTCTTTACTGCTGCATAGTATTCCATTGTATACATGTACCACATTTTCTCTATCCACTCGTCAGTTGAAGGGCACCTGGGCTGGTTCCAGCTTTTTGCTATTGTGAACAGAGCTGCAATAAACATAGCTGTGCATGTATCTTTGCAGTAAGTTGTGTCTTGTGGGTATATACCCAGGAGTGGTATGACTGGGTCAAATGGAAGGCTCATTTTGAGTCTTCTAAGGGTTCTCCACACTGCTTTCCATAGTGGCTGTACAAGTTTACATTCCCACCAGCAATGGATGAGTGTTCCCCTTTCCCCACAACCTCTCCAGCACTTGGTATCATTCATGTTCCTGATCCTAGCCAGTCTTATTGGAGTAAGGTGATATCTCAGAGTGGTTTTAATTTGCATTTCCTTAATTATCAGAGATGTTGAACACTTCTTAAGATGTTTCTCGGCCATCTCTAACTCCTCCTCTGTGAAGTCTCTATTCAGATCTTTGCTCCATCTTTTGAATGATTCATTTGTTTTCTTTCTTCTTTGTTTTTTGAGTAGCTTGTATACTCTGGAAATTAATGCTTTGTCAGATGTATCTGCTGTGAAGGTTTCCTCCCACTCTGTGGGTCTTCTCCTCACTTCCTTTATTGCTTCCTTTGATGTACAGAAGCTTTTGAGTTTAATGAGGTCCCATTTGTCAATTGTCGATCTTATTTCTTGTGCAGCTGCTGTCTGATTTAGGAAGTCTTTTCCTACACCTATGTCTTGTAGTCTGCTGCCAAGCTTCTCTTCTATCACCTCCAGAGTTTGGGGTTTCACGTTGAGGTCTTTGGTCCATCTGGAGTTGACCTTTGTACAAGGTGAGAGGTAGGGGTTTAATTTCATTCTTCTACAAGTGGTGATCCAGTTTTGCCAGCACCACTTGCTGAAGATGCTGTCTTTCTTCCATTGTGTCTTCTTGGCCCCCTTGTCAAATATGAGGTGGCTGAAATTGTATGAGCTCAGGTTTGGATCTTCAGTTTTATTCCATTGGTCAACTGGTCTGTTTTTGTGCCAGTACCAGGCTGTCTTTATGACTATAGCCCTATAGTATAGTTTGATGTCTGGTATAGCGATCCCCCCTGTATTGCTCTTTTCACTCAGGGTTGCTTTGGCTATTCGGGGTCTTTTGTTTTTCCAAATGAAATTGAGGATTTTTTTTTCCAGGCCTGTGAAGAAACTCTTGGGGATTCTGATTGGGATCGCATTAAATCTGTACACTAGTTTGGGTAGGATGGACATTTTTACTATATTTATTTTCCCAATCCATGAGCATGGGAGGTTTGTCCATCTTCTGATGTCTTCCTCAATTTCCTTTTTCAGGGGTTTAAAATTTTTGTTGTAGAGATCCTTGGTGTCTTTGGTTAGGTTTGTTCCTAGGTATTTTATTGTTTTTGAGGCTATTGTGAGTGGGAAGGTCTCCTTGTAGTCCTTCTTCAATTGCTTGTTGTTGGTGTACAGAAAGGCTACTGATTTTTCTAGGTTTATTTTGTATCCTGCCACTTTACCAAAGCTCTTAATCGTTTCTAGGAGTTTTCTGGTGGAGTTCTTAGCATCCCTTAGGTAGACAATCATATCATCAGCAAAAAGGGATAGCTTGACTTCCTCTTTTCCAATTAGAACTCCTTTAATTTCCTTTTCTTGCCTTATTGCCCTAGCTAGGGTTTCTAGCACTATATTGAAGAGGAGTGGTGACAGGGGGCAGCCTTGCCGAGTTCCTACCTTTAAGGGGAATGCTTCTGTCATTTCCCCATTTAGGATGATATTGGCTGTGGGTTTTCTGTATATGGCTTTGATTACATTGAGGAATGATCCCTCCAGACCAATTCCCTCCAGGACTTTAAACATGAAAGGGTGCTGGATTTTGTCAAAGGCTTTCTCCGCATCAATTGAGATGATGGCGTGGTTTTTGTCCTTCAGTCCATTGATATGTTTGATGATGTTTATTGATTTTCGTATGTTGAACCATCCCTGCATGTCTGGTATGAATCCAACTTGGTCATGGTGGATGATTTTCTTGATGTGAGTCTGTATGCGATTTGCCAGAATCCTGTTTAGAATTTTGGCATCTGTGTTCATTAGGGAGATGGGTCTATAGTTCTCCTTTTTGGTTGTATCTTTCCCTGGTTTTGGTAGTAGCGTAATGCTGGCTTCATAGAAAGATTCTGGGAGAAGTCCCTCCGTTTGTATCCTTCTAAACAATTTTAGTAGTAATGGTTGTATGTCTTTTTGAAATATTTTATAGAATTCTGCCGTGAAACCATCCGGGCCTGGGCATTTTTTGGTTGGGAGGCTACTTATTACATCTTCAAAGGATTCTTAGCTACTTATTACATCTTCAAAGGATTCTTAGCTTGTAGTACTAGTACTTTTAAATATGCCCTTTAGTTTTGCATCTGAATTATTGCAAAAGCCCTGAGTTTTTTTCCCTTGGTGCTTTTTGAACATTTTATTGAAATAATTCACTTATCTGGGTCATGTACACTGAAGCAAATCAGAAACATAGGAAAGATGCATGGGGTGCAGATGATGGACTGCATTTTGTATTTGTGAGAAATTCCTGTTCTTCACTTGAGGCCTGTTTTCTTTGACTTTTGGTCTTAGGAAAACCCACTTAAGTTTCCTGGGTACCCACTTTTTTGTAGGAAATAGAGCTAAATATTGAGAAGCCAAAGCGTAATAACTAGTATATCGCGAGTGGAAGAAAATAGACTTGTTCAAAACACATTATGTGGTATTTGAATCAAGTACTAGCATGAATTGTTTGGGGAATTTTTTTTTAAGTTAGGGACCTATGATTTACTAGAGATTCTATGAATAGATTTGGAATCCCATGGTCCCTAGGAACCTATGTTAAGCTTAGGTTTAACTTTTCTGAAGAACATGTCTATCAGCTGTTCCTGGGGTGTAGGAGCCCCACAAGATTAGGGAGAATAATTCAGAAGAAGAACAAGAACCCCAAGTTTTATAGAGCAAGAGTGAGAAGAAGGAAGGTAGGAATGTAGTCCACATGGAAACCCTGTTTGTTTGTAAAGAAATCCAGAAGTTCCAAGTAACTTATGACAAAGGTACTCTAGAGGAAAATGATGACCTCCCCCTTTGATCTTTTGGTAGATTTCAGATATAAAGACTGTCAAAACCTATTAGAGTAGAAACTTGTTTGTCTTATTCTGGCTGTCTGGTGATTTGTTAGCCAAGAACCAGTAAGCCTGTTTATTTTAATACCTCATCCTCCCTTGAGGTGGGTATTGTTATTGATTGGAACATTTTTGGTAGCAGGCATCTCATTTGCTTGGTTTTCATAGTTCCAAAGCATCTAACATGTGAGGAAACCACAAGACCTAAGGATTTTGATCTTCTAATTATTCAAGTACATTTCTATGTAAACAAGAATACCCAACGTCCGAAAAACACTTTCCGTTCTTGAATCTAAACCAAATCTGTGCCTCTGTACTTACTACAAATATAGCTTTTCCTCAGGAGAGAAAAACAGGGCTCACCATCCTTCCAGGTGAACTCCTGTCATATCTCTATTGTATACCACAGAGTCATCTCTAAACTGTCTGGGCATCAAGTTGTCACATTTTCTTCTTCTTTATTTAATTTTTAGAGCTTTTAAATGAATGCTCTGTATTTTAATTTGTAGGGCTCCAGTGAGTCGTTCTGCCTCCACTAGTCATGGCAGACACCAAGCTTGATGGGGGAATATTGTTCAGCTTCTTGAATTTGCTTTTTGTTTTGTTTAGTGAGCACCCTCTGGGGAGGGGGAGAGCATATTGCATTTGGATAAATTCTTTGTTGCTATTCAGTAACTGTTTTCAACTATTGCCATTTATTATCCATGTCATTTTTTTTTTTTTGGCCTAAGAATTTAGAACACAACCCCGATGTTTTTCAAAATGAAAGAAATCCATAGTAGGAGAGCAATGAAGTGCTATTGGCTGACTTGTGAATTCATTCCTCTTACTTTCCCCTTATTAAATTTCTTATGTGGTTCACTTAGAGATCTAAATAACATTTTTAATTGATGTGTTGTGTAGTTCTAGAAACCACCACTTATTAGATTTCATAGGTGTCCTTGGCAGCACAAAATGTTTAATGAGCAAAATAATTCTGTTACAGTAAAATGAGTATGTGTACAGTCACTGAATTAATGAATGAATTAAATGACTTCATAGAAATTTGAGAAGTTGGCTACGGATTGTCTTCTTAGTGCAAGATACTGGTGTTATGTGTGCATGTTTTAAGGTTTTAGAGGAAAGAAATGTAGTTATGTGTTTTTTTTTCTTTTAGATTATAATATTGTATATATGTGCATATTTAGCCAGAATGAGAGTATGCAAATAAATTGGGATTTAAATCCTGTAATTGGGCCTCAGAGGGGTCTGTAAAATGCAGCTAAAGGAAGCCAGTAGGACATACACTGCATACTGTGAGTCTGCAGCTGTGGGAGATGGAGACAGTCACAATTATTAAGCTTTCTGTCTTATTCTGACAGGAACCTCCTATCTTGGATTCCGGAGGGGATGTTCCAGGAGTAAGAGGCTGGTGTAAAGAAAGGCACTCCACATCTCTCCTGAGTAGCTCACAGACTATTCCTGCATTAGATGAAGAAGTGGAATCCCCGAGGCACTGCTCTGGGTTGGAGTAGCAGTGGGTGTGAGCCCCCGGAGCTGAGTCCTCCTGCCTGGGTCATGAGTCTCTTATCCTCGATGTGTTCCTTGTAGGGGAAAATGGACCAAAATGAAATAAGTAAACATGTAAATAAAAATTGTAAGGAATTAAAAAAATGACTAGGGCTGTTTCAAAGAATGCCCAAATCTGGATCATTCTTTGCTAACAGTAACTATCTGTATATATAGTATATATATTATAGTATATAACTATATATATGTAATTTCTATTTATTTATTTATTTATTTATTTATTTATTATTTATTTTTTTTTCTTTTTTAACAGCTTCCCTTGTTGAGCCCAGTTTGTCCTGGAAAATTCCCCCTGTCTCTGCCTACTGAGTGCTAGGATTAAAGGCATGCGCCACCACACCCAGCTAAGATATATATATATATATATATATATATATATATATATATAATTTTTTTAAGACTAATTGGTTGCAAAGGTTGGCTTTAGATTAGATTTCCTGTGTAGAAATCCAGACAAGCTAACCACAGGACTTCCACAAGTCGGGAACACTAGGAGAGCCTTAGCCAGTCACCCAGTAGGTTCCCCACACCTGCTCCCTGGTTCTGCTGCTGCTGCTGCTGCCCTGCTCGTCTGGGCCTTCTCTGCTTCCTTGCCATGTGCTTCCCTCTTGTGTGCAATGTGTCCCATTCTGAAGCAGGCATCTGATTCTGATCCTGTTTCTTCATTTCCTGTCCCCAAAGGAGCAATCGGGCTGTTCTAGGGATGCATTTCTTAGCTGGCTGTGCAGGCCATTGGCTAGTCAATGAACTGGTTCTTCTGGGGTCAGATGATGTGTCTGGCCAGCGGGTAGGCAGTGCAGTCACATCGCTTCTGAGTCACCAGATTTGGAGGGAGGGGCCTGTGTGCAGTAGAGCTTGGTAGTGTGCAGTAACTGGAGCTTTCCTTCCCCAGGCACGAGCAGAGGCAAGTTTCTCAGGGAAAGACTCCTCTAGTCCTCTTGCCTTGCTGCTTCTTTTCCTGATGAAGGCTGGTGGTGTCAAGAGTGGATGTGGCCTGGCCTGCAGAGGTAGCGAGAAGGGAGCAGCGGAGCAGTGCCTGCTCATCTGTTTTCAATGTTATGCTTCTGTGCCAGGCTTTTATTTTTTTCCAAATGAACTTGTTATTCTGCAATATTTCAGATTCATGGAGAAGTTGAAAAGCATAGTCCAGAAATCTTGGCTGGCCGTCGTCCAGTCTTCCCTGCTAACATATCTCTGTTGCCATGGTACACTTGTCAAAAAAGAAACTAACATCGGTGGACAAACTTGATTTGAGATTCACCAGTCTTCCCACTGCCCTTGCAAAAACACAGGTCTTATTTCAAAAAGAGTGGGAAGTAGTTTATTCTGGAACCAAATGTGAGTGACTATGGCTCAGCAACACAGATCCAAGCCATGTTTTAACATGGTAACAACTTCATAAAGCTTTATGGGTAGAGAACAAAGCAAGTCACAAATCAAGGTAATTTTTTTTAATTTTTTTTTATTATTATTTATTTTTGTATGTGTATGAATGTATTGTTTGCATGCAGGTCTGTGCACCCGTGTCGTGCAATGCCGCGGAGGTCAGAAGAGGGTCTCAGATTCCCCTGGAACTGGAGTTCTCCTGGAATTGGAGTTACAGACGGTTCTTAGCCGCCATGTGGGTGCTGGGGATGGAACCCGGGTCCTCTGCAAGAGCGTCGGTGCTCTTAACCACTAGGCTATCTCTCCAGCCCCTTTTTAATTTTTTTTTTATTTATTTTGCAAATCAAGGTAATTTAAAAATACATTGGTAGAAATATCAGATAGGTGGTTTGCAGAAGCAAGGAGAAATCTCTGATATAGGTCTCAGATGCTATCTGATGACATTCTTAGCTTTGCGTTGGTAGAAGCTAGGGATTGTTTGCATGTTCTAAAAGGATTTACCTGTAGTCACAATAGATCAAGCACATTAAGAGGGCTAAAGACAGCTCAGTATGATTTATTAAAAAATTTTTAAATTTATTTTTGTATGTGTATGAGTGTACTGTCTGCATGTAGGTTTGTGCACCCGTGTCGTGCAAAGCTCAGTATAATTTATAATTTGCTGCAGACTTGCAGCATTCTAGCCCTCTACAATTATAGAAGTTCTAATTGGTCAATTGGCCTTGCAGAATCTTTGACGTGCATATTTTTTCCTTGGAACTTCCGTTCACATCATTAATGATATTTCTCTTTTCCAGGATCTAATCCAGACTGCCACATTGCATTTAGCGATGTAAGACTTAGTATGAAGAAAGGAGCTAGGCTAGATGTAGTGGTGCAAGCCTCTAATCTCAGCACTAGGAGGCAGAGGCAGGTCAATGTCTGTGAGTTTCAGGTTAGCCAGGGATACATGGTGAGACCTTTTCTAAAAAGTAGAATCTACTCCATACCATGGGAACTACTTTAACCAGATACCTCTTCATTAAAACTTGCTTTTTGACCTTCCTCTCTGGCCTAAGGACCTTTGGTAGATGCTGTTGTTGAACACACGAGATATAGACTGCTTACCCTGCCTGAGTGCCACTCTGCCTCATCTCGCCGCTTTCTAAAGACCATTTCTTCATAGCGTGCAGCTGCTTTTCGTGACTTGGAGGGAATTAAGCTGGTATTGTTAGCATATTCTATTGTTTTCCTTTCAAGTCTTACTGCAAGTATATTGTCACAGCAGTAAGGAACTTGAGCAAATGTGGACTTCAGAAACCATAGGGTACTACAGAGTTGTATACTTCTTGCCAAGGGGAGGAGGAGCCTGGTTTTATACTTCAAAAACATTCTCCATGCTATAAACATGTGTATACTCCAAGTGGGAATTGAAATTATATTTGGTTTCTTTAGAAATAATTTTTATTTGCATGAGTGTTTTGCCTGCATGTATGTAAATGCACGATGCTCATGCAATGCCTGTGGAGGCCAGAAGAGGGCATTGGATTCCCTGGAACAGTTGTTAGCCATCATGTAAGTGCTCTGCAAGAGCGGCCAATGTCCTTAATGCTCTCTAGCCTAAGTATCAATTTTTTTAAAGAAAAAAAAAGGAAAATCCTGCGTACAGACAGGTGTAGTTTAAGAGAGTGCTTGCATATATCATGAGGCCGTGAGATTAATTCTAGCATTTCAAAACAGATAAACAATGTGTAATCTCTGAATGTGTAATCTCTGAACCTGCAGAAGTGAACCCAACACATGTGTACTTAGTCTTAGCTCACAGGATTCTAGTTTTGGTCTTGAATGTTCTTAAGGAATGGAAGTTATGGAAGGAATACTTGTTGGTTTATTTGATGAGCATGTGGATGGATGTATGGATAAGTGATGGGGGATCCAGAGAATGCATGTGTGGATAAGTGATGAGGGATCCAGAGAATGGATGTGTGGATAAGTGATGGGGATCCAGAGGATGCATGTGTGGATAAGTGAGGGGGATTCAGAGGATGCATGCATGTGTGGATAAGTGATGAGGGATCTAGAGGATGCATGTGTGGATAATTGATGGGGGATCCAGAGGATGCATGTGTGGATAAGTGATGAGGGATCCAGAGGATGGATGTGTGGATAAGTGATGAGGGATCCAGAGGATGCATGTGTGGATAATTGATGGGGGATCCAGAGGATGGATGTGTGGATAAGTGATGAGGGATCCAGAGGATGGATGTGTGGATAAGTGATGAGGGATCCAGAGGATGCCTGTGTGGATAAGTGATGGGGGATCCAGAGGATGCACGTGTGAATAAGTGATGGGGAATCCAGAGGATGGATGTGTGGATAAACAGTGACTCTTATCCTTGAGTCAGCTCGTGATCATATCATTGGTTCCATCTACTGAATCCGTCTAAATATAAAATGATTCTCTGTTTAAGTGATTTCACATTTTCCTTAAGTGAAGACTGAAAACAGTGTCAGGCCAACTTTGTGTTTTGAGTTTCTAGGACTCTAAGGGGAACACCCAAATGTCAGGTTCTAGTATTTAGGTCCTTTCATTATGCATATTAAAATCACATGAAATCATATTAATTAAACTTATTTTCACACTCATATTTCATAAATAATTTAATTCTGAAATTCCTCATGTGCCTTTAACTCTGTTTCTTGGAACTCCTTGGTTAGAGTGTATTATTTCACACACTTAGGCATTTTATCCTGAGCCACATGACCTGTGCATCCAACAGTTAGCTTTTTTAAAAATTTAAAGAATCATTTACCTCACCCAGGGCTTGGAGTCATGGTTCATTCCCTGGTGACTGGGTGCTGACTTGTGGAAAGTGTGCCGTGGCCCTTTGAAGGCTGGGAGGAACCAAGGCATTGAGGTGTTACACCACCTCTTTATAGTCAATCCTAACTTCATCTTTTTGATTACATGAATGAATCCAGAGATTAACTCCTTCCTACCCTGCTTGCCCACTCACTCTCTGCTTCTGCAAATAGTTAAGCACTGAAAATAACACCCAAATTGATGCTATCTCTCAACCTTTCCTGAGGGGAATCACTTGATATGTACAGTTATGGCAGGGATTATTTATGCCTTTGCAGACAAGGAGGGTAGGTACATTACCAGGGAGCCACACTGTGCCCGGGGCCACTGTGAGAGGTCGGCAGGACTGTGAACCCTGGAATCCCATATACCTGAATGCTCTGCATGTAGTGGCTCTGAGTCAGTCCCTCAGGCCTTCAGGTTTCCCTCTCTACAGACTAGACATACATAGTACTTGTGGGGTATTGAACCTTGGGCACTGGGCTGTGTGTCCCAGTGTCTCCACAGTTGTAGCCATGTCACATGCATGGATATCTTCAAGTGTTTTAAGCTGCTACCCATTCTCTCATGACTGGTGCCTGCCTGTGCTGTTTCCTGGCAGGATGGTTTGAACTTCCGTTCCCTCCCTTTCAAGTTCTAGAGCCTTCTTGGAGTGGTCAAGCCAGTATTAGTATTAAACTCTGTCCCTACACCCTCAATTTCAAATCAGCATTGCAGATCTCCATGCATAAGAGTGGACACATGTCAAGAAAGGCCTGGAGTTTCTTCGAAGGATGAAACATAGAGGCAGTTGTTTAGGGTGTGGCTATGATCGACAATGGCTGGTCCTGGGGTGCAGGAGGGGTGGCCATTGGAGTAGGAGCTGGAGCTTCAGCCCCTCCCTCCCCCCATGTTGGCTGCCCCTGCTCTGTCACACGGAGCTCACTACGTTCTCCCTTTCTGCTTAGGCAGAACAGGCTTGCTTCCCTTCCTTGCCTCCTCCTGGGGTACCATCCCTGCTCTGACAGGCGTTTCTGCTTGATCTTGCAGAGTTCAGAAGTTGCGCTGCATTCAAGAAAAGGTTTGTGAATGCAAGGTAGGTGAATGGCTGTCTAGAATACTGGACGATAGTTGACTGTTGGTGAGGCTGGACCCCATCTGACAACGGCCTCATAAAATGACAGACACTATAATTTTCATTTGAAAATTTGAAAAGAGCTGTAGGCCCATGTTATGGCTCTACCAGCCTAGCTGAAGTAGAAAAACCATGTGTCTGTATGTTTGGTTTCCGTTTGCTGGCTCTAAGCTTTGCCTTGGCAATGACACAGCAGGATCAAAGTGGGATTGACACTGGCAGGCACTTTGGGTGAATCTGCAACGTTTTCCTGCTTGCTCCAATTTCCTTCCCATTAGGATATGCAAGGTAGTTGTTTTCCATGTGTTGACTGGTGGAAGAATTGTTTGACAGGGACATGTTATCAGGAAAATTGTTCTTTCCCTGTTGGAGTAAAAATCTCTTGTAAGAGCAGTTTTTTTTGTGTGTATTTTTTTTTCACAATTCAAAAATTGCAAAGTTAATTTTCTTAAATAAAATACTATATCCATGCCGGGCGTGGTGGTGCACGCCTTTAATCCTAGCACCTGGGAGGCAGAGGCAGGTGGATCTTTGTGAGTTCAAGGCCAGCCTGGTCTACAGAGTGAGTTCCAGGACAGCTGGGGCTACAGGGAGACCCTGTCTCAAAAAGACAAAAAAAATACTATATCCATATCTATACAAATAATTATTACAACCATTAAAATGTTACATTTAACAATAAAAATTTCAAAACTTTAACCAAGAGCATGGTTTGGAATATTCACACCCTAATACAATGCATTTGTAAAAAGATGTCAAAATAAACAGGACCTATTCTTATTTACAGTTGTCGGACAATCTTGATACTATTTTTTAAGCACTGTAAAATTGGATTGTTAGAGCACTTGAACAGTGCAGACAGTGCACATAGTTGTGCTCAGATTTTAGGGAGATTCTAAGTAAGAAAATCTAGTTTTAAGTCTGTGTTCTTAAGGGGCAAAGTTAATTTAACAAAATTAACATGGGGCATCACATTTCTTGAGAGACAGAGCATGTTGAAAAGTGATTTCCAGCATGCTCTAGATGGCAGAACACCTGAGCTGAGGTGCTGGGGAGCACAGCCCAGTGCACTAAGAGTTTATGGTGAACATCATGCTTGGAAAAAAAGGATATCTTTCAGAGAGGAAGTGCAGACTCGAGACAAACAAAATTAATCTTGGACTTTTTCTTGGGCTTAGAGGAAGGGTATGGTACACTGACAGTTCACAGTCGATCTGTGCTGGGCTGGGGTAGAGGAAGCTACGGTGTCCTGTCAGTTATAAGCTTTCTTGTGACCACCCTCCTCCAGGGGTTGGGTCACCTTTAGCAGGGATGCAGCACACTGCCCTGCTGTCAGTCCTTCCCTTGCTAGCTCCTGATCTGGGCTGGCATCAGGTCTTGCCTGTTGTGGGCACATTTTGTAACATTTTCAGGCCATTTTATTCCCTTGATTATTGGAATGTCTGATTTGTACTTACAGGTTGCTCCTGTATTTTTCCAACTCAGGATCATTCTAACCTTGGAAGTGAGCAAATGCTCTCTCTTCATCCTTGAGATGCCCTTTTAAAGTCTTGGTATGTGAAAATGTCATTGCTGAGCCTTCTACTTTTGCTCATGGATTTGAAGATAACCAGACTGCTTACAGTTCATTAGGCATTTTCCTTGGCATTTGGACACATTAATTAATATAATCCGGACAGCTGCCCCAAAGACAAGTACTTCCATCACCACCATCCTGGAGCTAACATCACTGAGGCACAGAGAGCTTGAGTAACTTTTTTTCAATGTTTTATTGAGCTTTTGTACATTTTGTACAACCTTTTCCAATCAAATTTAGACCCATATCCCCATCCGTGCTCACCTCCTCACTAGAGCTCATGCATTCTGCCATACATGTTAAGACCTGTCTTGCATCTTTTTCTTAGTCTTTTTTTTTTTAAGTTTTTTTTTTTTTTTTTTTTTTTTTTTGAAGTAGAAGTTACCACTTTGGGTCGATATTTGAACAAGTCTTTTGTTGCTGTTGTTCCCTTTAATTTTATATTACTCCAATATATACATATATATTCCACACATATACCAAAATGTCAGAGTATATAAGGATTTGGTGCTAGGACCCACAAAGGAAGGACATCATATGTTGTTTGTTTTTCTGGGACTATGTTACTTCACTTAGCGTAATGGCTTCTAGTTCCATCCATTTACCTGCAAATTTCATGATGTCATCTTTCTTTACTACTGCATAGAACTCCATTGTGTAGATATACCACATTTTCATTATTCACTCATCAGTTGAGGGTCACGTGGATTGCTTCCAGCTCTTCGCTATTGTGAAAAGAGCTTCAGCAAACATGGTTGTGCACTTAATGATGAATTTTCTGGGTAGATACCCAGGAGTGGTATGACTGGGTCAAATGGTAGGTTCATTTTGAGTCTTTTAAGAGTTCCTGGGGGCTGGATAGATGGCCTAGTGGTTAAGAGCGCCGACCGCTCTTGCAGAGGACCCGGGTTCGATCCCCAGCACCCATATGGCGGCCGAGAACCATCTGAAACTCCAGTTCCAGGAGAACTCTAGTTCCAGGGGAATCCGACACCCTCTTCTGACCTCCGCGGCATTGTACGACACGGGTGCACAAACTTGCATGCAGACAGTACATTCATACACATACAGAAATAAATAAAATTAATAAAAAATAAAGAGTTCTTCACACTGCTTTCCATAGGGGTTGTACAAGTTTACAGTCCCACCAGCAGTGAATGAGTGTTCCCCTTTCCCCACAACCTTTCCAGCATTTGGTATCATATATTTTCTTGACCATAGTGTTACCGGAGTAAGATGAAATCTTAAAGTGGTTTTAATTTGCACTTCCTTAATTATTAGTGATGTTGAACACTTTAAGATGTTTCTCAGCCTTCTTTACTTCTTCATTTGTGAAGTTTCTGTTCAGCTCTTTACTCCATCTTCTGAGTGGGTCATTTGTTTTCTTCTTTGTTTTTTGAGTAGTTTATATATTCTGGAAATCAATGCTTTGTCAGATGTTTCTGTGGTGAAGGTTTACTCCCACACTGTGTGTTTTCTCCTCACTTCTTTGATTGCTTCTTTTGCTGTAGAGAAGTTTTTTTGTCTAATGTGTCAGTCATTGATCTTATTTCCTGCACAACTGCTATCTGATTTGGAAAATATTTTCCTATCCCTAAATCTTGAATATTACTGCCAACATTTTCTTCTATCATTATCAGAGTTTCAGGTTTCACACTGAGATCTTTGATCCATTTGGAGTTGATTTTTGTACAGAGTGAAAGGTAGGGGTTTAGTTTTATTCTTCTACAAATGGTGGTCCAGTTTTGCCAGCACCATTTGCTGAAGATGCTGTCTTTCCTCCATTGAGTCTTCTTGGCCCCTTTGTCAAATATGAGGTGGCTGAAATTACATGTGCTGAACTTTGGATCTTTAATTTTGTTCCATTGATATATGGGTCTGCTTTTGTGTCAATACCATGCTGTTTTTATGACTATAGCCCTGTAATATTGTTTGAAGTCTGGCATAGTAATCCCCCCTGCATTACTCTTTTTGCTCAGGGTTGCTATACAATGTCTTTTGTTTTTCCATATGAATTTTAGGATTTTTTTTCTAGATCTGTGAAGAAAGTCATGGGGATTTTGATTGGGATAGCACTGAATCTCCATATTACTTTGGGTAGAATGGTCATTTTTACTATATTAATTCTTACAATCCATGAGCATGGGAGAGCCTTCCATCTTCTGTTGTCTTCTTCTATCTCCTTCTTTAAGGATTCAAATTATCATTGTAGAGAACTTTAGTGTCTTTGGTCAGGTTTGTTTCAAGATATTTTATTAACATTTTTATTTATTTATTATTTTTTATGTGTATGAGTGTTCTGTCTGCATGTAGGTTGGTGCACCCATGTTGTGCAATGCCATAGAGGTCAGGAGAGGGCGTTGGATTCCCCTGGAACTGAAGTTAAAGACAGTTCTTAGCTGCCATGTGGGTGCTGGGAATCAAACCCGGGTCCTCTGCAAGAGCAGTTGGTCCTCTTAACCACTGAGCCATCTCTCCAGGCCCAAGGTATTTTATTTTTTATTGAGGCAATTACTTTACCCAAGCACCAAAGAATACACTTTCTATTCAGCATCCCATGGAATGTTCTCTAAAATCGACCACATACTGGGACCCAGAACAAATCTCAACAAATACAAAAAATTGAAGTAATTCCATGCATTCTATCAGATCACAATGCAAAAAAAGCTTAATATCAACACCAGAAGCAGCCCTACTATCGACAAGAACTCATGGAGACTAAACAATACACTCCTGAATAATGAATGGGTCAAGGGAGAAATAAAGAAATAAAAGTATTCCTGGAATTAAATGAAAAAGACAATACAACACAACAAAACCTATGGAACACTTTAAAAGCAGTCTGAGGGGGAAATTTATAGCTCTAATTGCCTACATTAAAAAAAAAAACAAAAAACAGGGGCTGGAGAGAAGGCCTAGGGGTTAGGAGCGCCGACCGCTCTTGCAGAGGACCCGGGTTCAATCCCCAGTGCCCACATGGCAGCCGAGAACCGTCTGGAACTCCAATTCCAGGAGAACTCCAGTTCCAGGGGAATCCGACACCCTCTTCTGACCTCCGCGGCATTGCACGACATGGGTGCACACACTTGCATGCAGACAGTGCATTCATACACATACAGAAATAAATAAAAAATTAAAAAAATATTAAAAAAAAAACAGAAAGAGAACAAATAAATGACCTAATTCCCCTAATACTGCAACTAAAAACACTGGAGAGACAACAACAAAAGAATCCCAAACCCAACAGACAAGAAGAAATAACAAAAATCAGAGCGGAAATCAATGAAATAGAAACAAAGAAAACAGTAAAAAGAATCAATGAATCCAAGAGCTGGTTCTTTGAAAGGATAAACAATATAGATAGACCTCTAGCCTAGTTAACCAAAAGAAAGAAAGAGCAACTCCAAATCAACAGAATTAGAGATTAAAAGGGAAACATCACAACAGATAAGGATAACGAAAAGATCCAATTATACAAGAATACTTTAAAAACCTATACTCTATTAAATTTGAAAATCCAAGAGAAATGAATGAATATCTGAAATCATGGAAATCACCAAAGCTTAACCAAGGAGAGATCGACATCTTAAACAGACCTATACCATATGAGGAAATTGAAACAGTAATACAAAGCCTCCCAACTAAAAAATGCCCAGGCCCAGATGGATTTACAGCAGAATTCTATAAAACATTTAGGGGACTTACAACCATTATTAGTCAAATTATTCAAAAGACTAGAAACAGAGGGAAATCTTCCAAATTTATTCTATGAAGCCAGTATCACTCGAATACCAAAACCAGGCAAAGATACAACCAAAAAAGAAAACTATAGACCCATTTCTTTATTAAATATAGATGTAAGAATTCTCAACAAAATACTTGCAAACTGCATACAGGCACATATCAGAAAGGTCATTCACCATGACCAAGTCAGATTTATACCAGAAATGAAGGGATGGTTCAACATATGTAAATCAATAAATGCCATAAAGCACATAAACAGACTGAAAGATAAAAACACATGGACTTCTCAATTGATGTAGAAAAGGTCTTCAATAAAATTCAACATGCCTTTATGTTTAAGTCCTAGAGGGAACTGGACTGGATGGAACATTCCTCAATGTAATTGAAGCCATGTACAACAGACCTACAGCCAACATCATTAATGGAGAAAAATTAGAAGCATTCCCCTTAAAATCAGGAACCCAGCAAGGCTACCCCTTATCCACTCCTTTTCAATAGCGTGCTTGAAACTCTTGCTAGAGCAATAAGACAAGAGAAGGAAATTAAAGGAGTTATAAGTGGAAAAGAGGAGGTCAGACTATGCCTCTTTGAAGATGACCTGATAGCATACTTAAGGGACACCAAAAATTCCACCGGAAAACTTCTAGAAATGATGAACAGTTTCAGTAAAGTGGCAGGTTACAACGTTAACCTTGACAAATCAATAGCCTTTCTTTATGCCAACAACAAGCAGTTGGAGAAGGAATACAAGGAGACCTTCTCATTCACAATAGCTGAGGTTGAGTGAGTAACTTGTTTTTTTTTAATTTATTTATTTCTGTATGTGTACGAATGTACTGTCTGCATGCAAGTCTGTGCACCCATGTCGTGCAATGCTGCGGAGATCAGAAGAGGGTGTCGGATTCCCCTGGAACTGGAGTTCTGGAATTGGAGTCTCAGATGGTTCTCGGCCGCCATGTGGGTGCTGGGGATCGAACCCGGGTCCTCTGTAAGAGCGGTCGGCGCTCTTAACCGCTAGGCCATCTCTCCAGCCCAAGAGTGAGTAACTTGTATGAGCTCACGCAGTGTGGAGCTGCAGAGCCAAATGTGTGTTTCGCTACCACACTATAAGCTCTTTTCTGCAAAATAAAAGGATGCAGGGCCAGATGCCCAGACCTTAACTCAGAAACTCACCTGTGAGTCTCAGTAGCTCCTGAAGCAGGTAAATAAATATCCTTCTATTCCAAAATGAATCAAAAGGCAGTTTGTATTTGGGGTTTGGGATTTGGGTAGACAGCCCAAGAAGATTTTGCAGGAGAGTTATCCTACTCCTTTTTCTCCTCATGAGGGACTCTCATGTGACTCTGAGATAAACACATTCCTTGGGGTGCATGAAAGGACTGGGGTGCTGCCTTAGAGTGGTACTTGGCTTCCAGATGTAGCTCCTGCATCATGCGGCTAGAAATGGAGGAGTTCCTTTGCAGCCATCCCTTCTAGAAGCTTGTGCGGTTTCCTGATGTGGAGCCAGCCCTGTTGCTGGTGCCCTGACTGCTCGTGGTGCAGCCGGTCGCAGCCCATTAAAGCACGGCGTGCTCGCTGCTGTGGCCCAGTCTTTGCTGCCTCAGAACCCCAGTTCCACACAATTGACCACTTTGTCATTACGAGAAACCATTTCCAAGAATTTTTGTGCCCCTTTTGTTTTCTTTTGCGTTCTAAAAATATAGTTGAAATTCCTATCATGGCCTACCCCCCCCCCCCCCGCCCTGTTTGTCTAGACTTGTTTAGCTTCTTCTATTTAGTTTGAGTTAGTAAAGTGTTCAGGGCAGGAGTATAAAGACTAGAGCAGACTTTTGGGGCCCCCTTCTTGGAGGAGCCTGCTTCTTGAAAAGGTACAAAGTGGGTGACGAGGAGTTCCATGAGGTTTCTGCTGATAGGCATGGAGAGTGGAGTGACTCAGGATAATCTGAAAATGACCAGCTTCTGCTTCCAGGCCCAGAGGTTCCCCCTCCTCCTGCTGGGAGATGCAGAGGTAGGGAGCCTTTCGTTTTGGAGTCTAGTTTTCTTGTGCCCCCTCCTTGGTTCTGTCACACCAGGATCTGCTGTCCACACAGGGCATAGATAAGGGTGAACATGTTGCCCTGCAGGGCTGTGCAGTTCCTTGGTTTGGATCACTGTTCAGATGAAAGTTGAAGTCCAGAGAAGTGGCACCCAGTCCTTTACAACTGTGCCCACAGAGACAGGCAGGGGTCCTTGCTCTCCCTTTGGCAGGCTTTGTTCTGAGGGCACAGTAGTTCTCTCCTGGGCTGCCTCCCTGCCTAGCACTGAGATACAGGAGATGTAAAATGCTGCGGCTTGCTGTCTGCTGTACAAGGTGGCATCACAGGATGCTCGGTGCCCCCTTTTGAAACTCTTAGTAATTCTCAGTTCATCATAGAAGCAAAGTATCACAGGTGGGTTATTTATTGACAGCCACAAATAGAGTAAAATAGTTCTACTGTCTGTACCGCCTTTCTAAGTGCAGTTGACACGAGAGTATTTGCTTTCTGGGGTGTTGTAGAGCAGCTGGCATTTTGTCTATCACCTTTTTCTTTGTTTAACAAAGGAGACTGAAAATATTTTTAAAGTGCTCTTTTCAGTCTGAAAAATAGCACCTTTTTCTGCAGGGAGGAGGCGGCGCTAATCTGTACCAGGGCCTCTTGCTTCCCTGCAGGC
The DNA here is from genome assembly GCA_009823505.1 of Rhizomys pruinosus. Lineage (NCBI taxonomy): Eukaryota > Metazoa > Chordata > Mammalia > Rodentia > Spalacidae > Rhizomys > Rhizomys pruinosus. The sequence goes on from VZQC01007285.1 coordinate 215,711, forward strand.
TCTTAAGGAATCCTGCTTGTCTCCCTGAGCATCATGGAAGGGTTGGGGAGGCTGCTGAATCCAGGTCTCTGTTTACAGAGAGCTGCTTCCACAGCGGGCCACAGAACCTTCTCACTGTGACCTCACTGACAGCTTCGGGTTTCTCCTGGGATGGAAAGTGCTGTTTACAATACCCTGCTCTACAGTAGCCTCAGGTTTCTCAAGGAGATGGCCTGAAGCCTGCCAAGTGCACTCTGACATTACTGGTTCCAGTACTTCTAGTGATCCTGCTCCCTCCGACACTGCCCCAAATAGCTGGTGGACAGGGGGATCTGTGTTCTCAGTTTCTTGATTGTCTGTGCTATACCTTTTGTAGAACAATGACCATCTTGAAAGGTTGTAATTTCCACCCAAAGAACTTAACGTATAAAAGACCATATGCCATTTATATCAGTATCCCCATTTTAAAATTTACCCCCCCTTAAAAATCAATTTAATGTTATTAACAAAGTTGAATTTAAAAGTGTAGGAAGATAGCTTTTGCATTTGGATTATGATTGGCCACTGTCTGGAGCTTCCAGTATCTCTGAATGATTCTCAGGTGAAGTGGCACCTGCAGTGACAAGTGTAGATGCATCCCACCATTGCTCAGCTGCAAGGCAGAACCTCTGAAAAGTGGATGCAAACTCTGTGTGCAGAATGACTGCTGGAGGTCTATTTGGCAGGTAATGCTCTTAGTTTATGATGAAGTCAGAAGAACAGAAAGGCAGAGGAAATTTCCACATACTCTTTGACCCTGTCTTTGCTTTGAACTTTTTCTGTGCATAGGTGGGTGATGCTGTATGTGAGTTTAAAGAAAACTGGCGAAGATTATCTTTCCCCAAGACAGTCCAGTTGGCATTCTTATTTTGATAGGTTGCTGCTGATGGCTTGTAATCTTCCAAAACCTTGATTCTGTTTCCTGTGGTATGTTTAACACCTGAGCTAACAGATTGTTAACGGAGATGAGTAAATTGCCAAGCTCCTATTGAACTTAATTATGTCCATATGACTTGGTGGTGCAAATATTTCTTACTGTTTTATTTTCATAGTGTATGTACACTTAAAATCATTTGAAAATTTTTTGAAACAACTCATGGAGGGTCTGGTAGTTCTCTCCCTTTTCCAGTCAAAGGACCTACGTCATGGAATTGAACCACTTTTTAGTGTTATAGAGATGGGCTATAATGCCCATCCAGAGCATGTTCAACTCAGAAAACATTTGGTTAAACACACAAAGCACTAGGTTACACCTGGTAAGAAGATAGGAAGGACATTACAAGTATTTTGCTCACTAGAAGTCAACATTTTTGTGAAGAAGACAGCTCCAATTAGTGTCAGTTAATTGCTTTATACAGGAAGCAGGACATCTTTCCAACAAAAGGCCTGAGGGCAAGGGTTTTAGGCTTTGGAGTGGGAAAATAGCCATAAGTAATAATAAGTGGTGGGGGGAGTCTAAAGGGAGGTTACAGATGAAAGTGGAGGGGCCTCCTGGGTGTGCCATCATCAGGGTAGGAAGAAGTGTCTTGATGATGCCCTTCCAAGGGACAAGGGAGTGCCAAATGATGCTTAGAAAAGTAGATGGAAAGATCCTTTCCTAAAGTCAAGAGTCCAGTAGGCCGCAGGGGTGGAGAAAGTGTGTGGATCTTGGTAGGGCCATCTGGGCTCCTGAGGATTCAGGAGAAAGGATTATAAGGCTTTACTCTGGTGTGGACCTACTGTGAATCCAGTTTAGAAGAAAGTAAGGTCAGTTATGGATCAGTGAATTTAGGAATGTAACCACTTAGGGTGCTAAATGAGTCTTATCTCCTCAGTCATTTGCAAAGGCAAAATGGATCAGCCAGCCCCTTCCTGGGACTGAGCCTGGGCATAGGTAGCTCCAGGGACAGGCATTCCCTCACTTTTATGTGAAAAAAGTTGAATTAAAGGAAGCCTGGTACAGTGAGTCGCTAGGCCACACAGCTAGGGGTTTGATAGGAAGAAGGGTGGCTGTTCTTTTGAAGATCCTAAATTCAGCAGTGTCTGGAGGTCCAGGTTTTTATCACAAGGCTTAAATGTCATTTGCTGTGTGAAGTCCACAGGCTGGGGCTGAGAGTTCCTCTTCTAGCTCTAAGAAGAATCCTTTAGGATGGTTTGGGCTAGTATTCTTGAAATCTGCAATATTGTTATAAAGAACCTCCTGCTTAAAAAACAAACAACAAACAGCTGGAAGCAGGGCTGGTCTGCCTGATGAAGGGGGCTCCATGCCCACTCCTCCAAGCCATTTCCTCAGCCACTGCAGTCTTCTGGATGCACAGTTTGAAAGACACTGGATTTGCCTACCCATGCTTTTACTTTAAAACGAGGTGACTGTGCAGCAGGAGTCCAAATTGGTTCATTTTGAACACAGACTTCTTTAAGCCTTCCATGTGGGTGTGTGGGTGCTGACACCTTCCAACCTGTCTGTTCAACAGGCCCTAGAGTCTCTTTATGACTGTCTGTACCTTAACTGGGAGGTTTTAACTGCTTTTCAGGATCAGAGCTGCTTGGGGACATTATAATCTCCCTGGAAAGTGAGATGTTCAATACAAAAGCTAGGAAAATGAGTTTTTATTTTTATTTTTAAAAAGTTATTTTCAGGAGATATTTCCAGAATACAGTGGATTTATAGCATATGCAACTCATTAATTTCCAAATTAGTAAGTGAATAGACTTAATGTTTTAAATTTTATGAAACTAAGGTATGTAAGCCCACTTTCATGTACATATATAATGTGCTTTGAACCCATCTCTCTATTCTTCACTCTCCCTTCTGTAGCCCCTTTTATTATTAGTTTGAGTTTCATTAGTCTGGTGCACATTAGGATTGGATTAGGAGGAATAATTTCTATGGAGATTGTGTAACTTTTATGACTGTGCCAACATGGTTTTGGGGTTGGATTTTCATCTTGAAACATGCATGGTGCAGTGTTGCAGGGTGAGAGAGCAGCTCTAACTAAATATGGAAAAGATAATGAAGACATTTATTCCAACCACAGTGTCAGGCTTTATATTAGCGGCTTCTGTGTCAGAAAAATTAATGTTTGAAGAAAAATTAATGTCTGGAGACTTGCTTCCATCCCTAAGCCCTTCAGACTCAGACAGACATGAAAGGGCATCAGGATGGCTTCACCGCACAGTAATGAACACCTGTGTGTGCTCCTTCATTGTATGTATATTTAATTCATGACATTCTGCTGAGATGCCAAGGACTCTGTAGTAGAAGTCAGGGTGATGTGTAATTGGGGTGCTGTGTGTGGCTGTGGCTTGGTACTGCTGTAATGTAGATCTGTTGATAAGTGCCACTGTGGAAAATTACTCAGTGTGATTCCAAGGTGAATAAAAACAGGTACTGAATGGGTTAAAAGCATTACAGAGAAAAAATTTTCAGCTCACATAACAATTGGATTTGGGATCCAGGAGGAAATACCAGAAGTCTCATTATAAGAGAACAGAAGTTGAGCAAATCATTTGTACTTCCTGGTACTTTAGCCTAGGGAGCAAAAAATACTGGAAGGTATTTTGGTCATCTACCCACTCTCCTTTTTATAAAAATATTTTATTGTGAAGAAGTTTATATGCTATACTATTGAACCACTCAAAGTGTGAGTTCTAGTGACTTTTGGTGTTTTCAGCAGGCTTGTGCAACTATCCCCAGCCAGTAGCAGAAAATTTTCATCAGCCCCTAAAGAAATCCTGGTACCCTTTCTTACCATTCCGGCCTCAAGCAACCTCCGTGGGTTTCTATTCTGAACTTTACATGAGTGGAGTTGCTCAGTATGTGTCCTTCCTGCCTGGCTTCTTTCACTCACTGCAATGCTTTCTAGGTTCATCTACATTGTAGTATGTACCTGTCCTTCCTTCTTAATGGATAATAGCATTCCACTGTATGGATATGCCACATTTGGCTTATTTATTCACCAGACCGTAGACATTTGGGTTGTTTCTACCTCTGCATTTTCTTGAAATTATTGTAGAAAGATAAATACATGCTAAACCCTTTGAGACCCAAATCTCTGTTTCTCACAATTAAAGGGCAATAGTGTGAGGTGCTTAGTGAGTTCCAGGAAAACCTGACTCCAAAAGAAAAAAGACCCTAAACCAACCAAACAACAAAACCCCCCAAAAGCCAAAGGCAGTGGGCACATTTGTAACCCCCAGAAATTCAAGGGCCTGCTAGCTTGGAGTACTCAGTTGCAGCACTAGAAACAAGAGAGATCCTGGCTAACAAGGTGGAAGAGAACCAGCTCCTGACAGTTGTCCTCTGACCTCATTCATGGTTTGACATGCTCACACCTGATTCTCTCTTTCAAATAAGTAAACAAACAAATAAATAAGAAGCCTGAGGTTGCAGGATTGTGAGGCTAGCTGGTCTGTGTAGTGAGATATTGTCTGAAAGCAGACACAGAAAAAAAGGCAAAGAAAAGAAAGTTAGAAGACTGTGATTGATGGCTGTTGAGCTGTCCTGTGAAGTCTCCACACTTTCCAAGACCTTTTATTGAAGAGCACACTGGAGAACCCAGTATCAGTCGGCCTCAGGACTCCGAGTGGGCATATCACATCCTATCTTGTGTTTTTCACTATTGGGAGGACATTATACAGCTTGGCCAGCTCAGGTCTGCCCACGACCTTGTTTTCTTCTTTCTGGGCCTCTTTTGCTGCCCTCCCTACCTCTGGTGGTATACACAGATGCAGTCTCAGCTCCCTGGAAGCCTCCATCCTTGGTTGAGTGAGCCCTGCAGGCTGATGGTAGCTGGGTCATTGGTGCTTGCCATTGATGAATATGGTTTATAGTCTGGAAAGCAGAGACCTTTTTTTCCTACACTAAGGACACTTGCCTTCACACCTGGAGCTCTCCCTGCCAAAGTCATATCTATACATGCATATATATGTATATATATATAATATATACATATCTGGCAGATATACCTATCAATATAGCTATCATATATCTTTCTTCCATCCTCCCTCTCCCTTCCTTTCTTCTGTCCCTCCTTCCCCTCATCTTTCCCGGCTTCCTTTCCTTATTTTCTTCTTTTTCCTCCTTCCTTCTTCACACCCTTTGAAGTTAGGTTTTATCTGGTAGATGTTGGGATTCATTCTCTAATTCCAGTGTAGGACCTGTGCTAAGAATGGCTGAAGAGACTGAGAATTCATATACTACACAGAAAATATAGACATCCACAAACTCACTTTTCTCCATTTTATAAAGTGAAGTGAGGACACACTAAGGGAGAATTAGTGGGAGAGGATAGAGAACAAGGCAGAAAAAACACGGCTGGCTCCTGGCATCCTTGCCTACAGATGTGGAAGACACGGAGAAATAAACGCTGAAGGTTTATACAGGAATCTTAATATTTAATTCCAAGACTGAAAAAGAGAATATTTTACAGATATCTTTGTAGGGGGCAAATCATTTAAAAAAATGAAGAAAACAAAACAAAAACTGGACATTTGGGATTTTTTGGCAGGGGTGGTCCTTTAGAACCAGATCCAGTTGAAGGGCAGATGTCTTCTGCCTGTGTGCCTGTCTGTAGGCATAGGGGCACAGGGAGGGAGGGAGGGGGAGAGGAAGAGGGAGAGGGGGGAGGTAGAGAGAGAAAGAGAGAAAGAGAGGAAAAGGGAAGAGAAGTGAAGGGAGAAGAGAGAGAAAAGAGTAAAGAGAGAGAGAGAGAGAGAGAGAGAGAGAGAGAGAGAGAGAGACACTGCACTAAGCAGTGCCCAGGAGGCCCCGGACGCCAGCCAGGAAGAAGGGAGCCCTGGCCTGCGGACACCTGCATCTGCCCCTCTTCCTGAGGACAAGTGTCTAGCCTTCAGACCACACCTTCCCCCAGCCTGGGTGCACAGTAGCTGATCGCTGTACTTCAGAAATCTATGCTCTTTGGATAACCACTTAATTAAGTTCCCATTTGCACTTAAACCTGGCTTAGTTAGCGGGTTTCCCTCAGTGGAGGCGGTTTTACATGGAGGTCTGGAAAGATGCCTGCTTCCCCACAGGCAGCGTCTGAATGTATGCCAGAGAGCTGCACGTTTGTGTCTTCCTTTTCTGAGCACTTGCTATTTTGGTTTGTTTTTGATACACGTTTGACCTAGACTACTGATAAAGTATTTTAGAACAGCCTTTGGACTTCTGTGAGCAATGGTCTTCTAAAATTACCCTTCCACTTTAAAATGCCTACTGCTTGTTATTACTGATTCTACTGTGGAGTAAATCTCAGTGTTTGGTAGGTTTCTGTAGCATCTCTTCTGCCTCCTGGTGCTGCCTGGCCATATTGCTGAGTACCCAGTACTGCAGGGAAAGGATGGTAACCTACCATATTGTGGGTCTTTTGGAAATTGAAATAATGACTTCAGAGACATTATATTCACAGAGCTGAAGAGCCACCTGCTTTTCTATACTGAAGGCCACAGAGGAGTCCTCAGACTGTTGCCCAAAGCACCCTTTGTGGGACTGAGCAGAGGATGGGCAGGTACATGTTTTATACAGGGCACTTCCTGTCTACCCTTAAAGCCATGTCATGGTTTTAGGATACAGTTGGTTACTGAGCCCATCTGTAGGAGGGGTGATGACAGACTCTCCCACTATGCCCACCTGGCACACTTCTGGGCTTTGGGCTGCTCACTGTCCTATGTTCCCCTTACCCAGTGACTGGCCTCTGTCTGTGGCTTGCCTGTCCATCAGGCTTAGGTTCTTAATGTCCCCTTATACTGCCTTGCTATGTGCCATGATGCTTGTGGCTGTGCTTTAGCCCAGACACTCCTGCAGTAGAGTAGGGCATAGGCTGTCACTTCCAGGCTGTCTGGGGACAACTGCTCATGTATACCAAGAGGGCTCTGGGATTGACTGCTCCTGGGGGTGGCTGGGTGTGGACTCTGTACTGAAGCTTTGAAATGTCACTGTGTTGTGATGGCAGGTGTACCCTGCTGGGCTGGATCAGATCTAGGCACAGTAAGAGGGCGTGATGTGTGAATTCCCAGCAGGTTTGTGCTCCTCCCTGGAGAGGAAGCTGCCTCACCCACCTGGTGCCTCTGTGAGCCTGTGCTGGTTCCACTTACACTCTGGCTCCCAACTGGGACACAATCCATGAGGTTTTCTTGCATTTTCTTGGTGAACTTGAGCACAGGTCTTGGGAGGTTTCTGTCACTGCTGAGTCGCTGGAGGGTTCCTGCATGCAGAGGCCCCATGTGCTGGGCACTGGGTACACATTAGTCCTCACTGTAGCTCTGTGAGTGTCACTGTTTCTCCCTTTTGTAGATAGATACACTAAAAGCATAGAGAGATAGAGGTCCTGGCCCAGGGTCACACAGTTAGTAATTAGGGTTAATTTTTGTGGTGCTGGGAATGAAGCCCACAGCCTACTGTGTGATAGGCAAACCCTTTACACCTAGCCCCACACAGCTAATAGTTGGGTAATGGAATTGCAATTTGGGGAGGTAGAAAGACGGGGGAATGTGTTTCTTACTTTTCTTTTTAGACATCAGCAGGCAGAGTCTGTAGGGAAAAAGTTGGCCCTTTGGAAAGCAAGGCTTACTGCAGGTGGGGCTGTTGTTCTTCCTGGAAAAGTCTTTGCCTACTCCAAGGGCAGCACTAGCCTTACCTGGATTCCATGCAGGCTGAGGCAGGAGGGTCACAAACAAACTCAGGGCCCATTTGTCTACAGAGTCTTTTCAATGCTAGCTTGAGCAACTTAGTGAGTCCCTATCTCAAAATGAAAAGTAGAAAGGGGTTGAGGCTGTAGCTCTGTGGTAGAGCACTTGCCTTGCACCTGCAGGTCCAACAGTCCATTCCTAGTACCACACACAAAAACCCAGATAAAGAAAATAAACTGCAGTTTTGGAGAGAGATAAAAGGGGAATTCCCTTTTAAGCCCCTTTCCTGTTTTTGAATAAAGACTCCCCCCCCAAACTTGAGTTTTTACCAGATCCAAGAGGCCCTAGGTGACAATCTTGATTGCTGCTTTTGAGATATTTACCTAGTTTTGGAGGCTGGTAGTGCAAGATGAAGGGGCCTCACCCTGGTTTGTAGATGGCTGCCTTCTTGCTCTGCTCTCACATGGTGGCAAGAGATAATTTCTGTAAGGACACTGTCATTCTCAAGACTCTACCCCCATGACCTTATCATCTCCCAAAGGTCCCCTTGAATACCATCACCTTGAGGATGAGAAATTCAACAGAGAAATTTGGCAGAGTTAATAGTGATGTGAGCCTAAAGTGCAGTCCTAGTGTGTCTCCTAGGGGATGTTTGATAATGCCTGGATCCAGTTCTGTGATCACAGCAGCTTAGGAGCAGAGTACTGCTGGTATCAGTGGATTGAGGCCAGGCATGCTGCCAAGCATCCTGCACCAAACAGCTGGCACCTCAGAGAGACACCACCAGTGCCAGAGGGGACAATGGCCTGGTGGCCTGGTGAGATAGAAGGAGCATTACAATACATCTGCACATATTCAGTATGGGTTTGTGGAGGGGCAGCAGACAGGGGCTGATGGCTGAGGAGCTGTCAGTCCTTACACAGGTGGATGGAATCACATTTGAGCCAAGGTTCTGAGCCCTGAGTAGCTACCCTCAGCTGGACCCTTATTTCATACCACATGCTGCAAAGCATGTCTTTGTGCTTCAAACTTTTCACAGGCAGCTCCCAGCTTGGCACTACTGCCTCAAGCATCTGTAAGCTGAGTGCTGTGCACTAGGCGACCATGTGGGGCATTGGACCTCTACCTGTGTACCTCCTGTCCGTGTGCAGACCAGTTCCCACCCCTCTCTGTTCTCTCATTTCAGCCAGGTGCTAGCCTTCTACCCTGGGTGAGGCAGGCCTGGGCCCCCCTCCTCCCAGAAGCAGCCTTGACTGTCATGGACTCAGTCTCCTCTCCCAATTGTGAACTTTTGTCTACTTCTTTTAGTTTTAAGACTTTGGGGTGCTTTATAAGCTTTGTTCAAAGCATAAAGTAGATGCTCTTAGCTGTGAATTTGATGATAATGGAATAACAATCTACTGAATAAGGATATGGTGTTTTTATAACAAAGCATACATAAAGCAAGGCTATATGGGGATGGCTTTATACAGTAGAAGCAGGATATGAGAATTACAGGATATGATAACAGCTACAAAATTTCAGTTACCAAAAATGAGTAGACCCTGAGGATCTAATGTATAACATGGTAGCCATTGAATAATTTTGTAGTGTTTGCTTGAATCATCTTAAGAGGGCTGATTTTAGATGCTTTCACCAAAAAGAAAGAAAATGGTAACAAAGTTACATAGTGACTGATTAACTGAGTAGTTGATGAAGATTTTGTGACCAGAGACCTCAGATAACTCTGTAATTCTTTAAGGGACAATAGTCTAATATTTGATAATGTAATAGTTAAAGAAACTTTATAAATCTTAATTAGCTTAAATGACAACTATGTGTATATAGTTTTAATGTTGTTATTTGATTTGGAAACATGTTCAATAAAACTTGTTAAATAAATTTAAAAAATCAATTGACTATAAAAGTCGGAGTTCATTTCTGACTTCTGAATCCTAATACCACAAAGGTCAGTGAGCCTATCCTTATATAGGGATACATTAATTTGATTGTAATAGTTTTGTAGGAAATTTTCAAATCAGGAACGGTGATAACTTCAGTTTTGCCTTATGTGTAAAGATTCTTTCGGCTACTCTAATATTTATATTTCTTTATGAATTGTAGATTTGGGCTATTAATTACAGAAACAAGAAAAAATGCTTGAAATTGTGATAGAGTGGGCATCAGTTCTATAGACCAACCTGACTGGCTTATGGCCAGTAGGCATCATGATTTTTACTTACATATTCTTTATTTCCAGAGTATATTGTGTGAGTTAATGATCAAATCTTATACTTAGCTTATATTTTATTTTGATACTTTTACAAATGAGTTGCTTTCTTAATTTCATCTTTAGCTTTTTATTGCTACCAATTAAAAATAAGTTGACTTTTTAAAAACTGAAAAACACAGATTGCTTTCTGAACCTAAAAAAAAACTTTGGGGTGCCTTTCTGAATATCCATGCAGATGTTTTCCTGTGGTGGTCCGTGTTTTGACTTCCTGAGTGAGGTGTCTAACCACATTTATTCCTGGCTTGGCTCAGTAAGCATTTCATTGGTTACCCTTGCATGGAGTGTTATGTAAAATTTAGAGTCACAGCCATGGTGACAAAACCAGAAAGCATTGGTTTGGGATAAACTTCGGGACACCAATGCAGATGTTACTCAGCATATCTTTCTGTGTTTTTCATACGGGAACACAGTGCCTTTTGAGAGATTCCTGTCCTGTGTTCTTAAGTCAGCTAGTGCCCACCAATTCTCCTGACATTTCTGAAATCACCATGAGGTATATGATGTTAAAGGAAACTTTGGTTGTGTTGGGCATTGTGGCATGTGCAAGCTTTAATCTTAGCACTTAGGAGGCAGAGGCAGGCGGATCTCTGTGAGATTGAGGCCAGCCTGGTCTACATTGTGAGTTCCAGTCCTAGGGGCTACTAGGAGATCCTGTCTCAAAAAAAAAAAAAAAAAAAAAAAAAAAAAAAAAAAAAAAAAAAAAAAAAAAAAAAAAATTATATATATATATATAATATCCTATTTTATTTATTGCTGAAGACAGGGCATACCTTGGACACAAGACTTGGAGCATTCAAGCTGGACCTGACCTGGGGGCCTCCTCTCTGGAGACTAGCTCCTATAGTGTCAAAAGACACTATGCAGATTGCCAAGGGAGAAAAATCTATCAGTGATCCCATGCAGCTTTAAGGTCTGTGAACCACAACAGTGAGTGGCCCAGCAAATAATCTCTACTGGTACAACGGTAGCATTTTTATCTTGGGGGTAATCAACAGCTGACTAATTGGAATTAAGGCCTACTCAGTGGGAGGGAACTCATGTGGTGCTATAAACATAACCAAATACACATGGATGGAGAGGGATAGATCCCAGAAAAAAACCTACTTTGTCATGCCTCTGGACCAACTTACTGTATTCTAAACACATACTGTGTCTTTACGGATGTGTGTACTTCTTGCTACTTATAAAATGATTTTCTTTTTGTAACAGATGGAGATTATCACAAAGTTCCACAAACTGGTCAATGCAGAGAATAGGTTCCCAACCCTAAGTGACACATCTACAATGGAACCTCTACATCTAAGTAGCTGAATAGGGCACAGAAAGAAGGTTAACCACATCTCTCAGCTCTCACCATCAAAGCTTCCTCATGCAACAGATGGTGATTAATCCAGAAAGCCAGAACAAAAGTACAGAGAATAAGAGAGAGCAGAGTACTTATCTGTGAATAAGACACCTGTACCAAACCTCTGCCATCCAAGGCTCAGAGACCATCGCCAGAGGGGGGGCAGAAAGATTATAAGAGCCAGACGTTGTAGATGACCACAACGAAACAGTTTTCCGGACATCTGGGCTTACAGCAAAGGTGGCAGCATGCACAAGATCCACACATACTCAAGCCAGACAAAATCCAGCATGGACGTGGGAAAGTGAGTAAGAAGTCTCCACCCGAGGCTGAGGAGCCACTGGCAACCGATAACTTCTGGAGAGGGAGAGTCAGTTTACTCTAAAGGTGTGAAGCTAAATAGGTTAGCCTGGCTGCAGTAGATGGACACACACTGAAGGACATTTGGGGACACAAACTTGACTTGATAGGCTATATCTGACAGAGTGAAATCTAGTGGGCTGGGGGTCTTATAGAGGGTGTAAATATGACCAAAATATACTGTATGAAATTCATAAAAACTCAATAAAATGGAAATGAACACGGTTTTTCTGTATGTTAATTTTTATTAAGCACATTTTGGTTTGTTTTAACCCTTCTTCAAAGTGCCCTTTTCCTTGATCATTAAAAGCTTGAGGACTATCTGCTTACACAGAGTGCAAGCCGGCTCAGAATACTTGGGAACTGTGAAGGTTTGTGAGTGGCCAGGGCAATAGGCTTAGTCTGTTGCAGTTGCAGTCTATAGATCATCTATCTTTATCTATCTATCTATCTATCTATCTATCTATCTATCTATCTATCTATCATCTATCTATCTATCTATCTATCTATCTATCTATCATATATCTATCATCTATACCTACCTACCTATGTTTTTTTGAGACAGGCTCTCCCTGTAGCCCTAGCTAGCTAAAACTAAGCTGGCCACTATTTCACAGATTTCACAGAGATCTGTCTGCATCTGCCTCCTGAGTGCTGAGATGAAAGGGATTTGCCACTATGCCTGGCTGTATTTACCTCCATTAAAGATTTTTCTTTTGGTTGAGAAGTGTTTTAATGCAAATCAGTTGGTAATATATCCATGGAGATAGGGACACAGGCAGTGGATGCAGACCACATGTGGACTGACCTTGGGGCTCCAGTGGGCGATTGTATTTGGTGGCTGGGCACTGATCTGTGGAGCCTCCTTGGAGAGGTACTTGAACCTCCAGCACACAGAGGGTGCTCACGGGTGCTTCCTCACCTCGGGATAGGTAAAGGAACAGACACATTTGCAGCTCAGAGATGAAATAGAGTAGCAGAAAACGTGCTTTTCTGCCCTCCTTGTTTTTGGACCTCCTCTAGGTCACAAGGAAAGAACCATTCCTGGCCTAATATTCAGTCAGGGTTTTCTCAGCCAGTCCCAGGAAGTTCAGGCTTTCCAGGTGGAGGTCAGGAGGTCTTGAGTTCCTTTGAAAGGAGAGCAGGGAGATGACATTTCCTTGTCATTCTGCCTCAATAAACTCCCAAGTCCTTCTTCTTAGATTTCATAATGTGAAAGCAACATCAGCTTTTAGCTGTGTGTTTTCTCTCTAATTCCTAGGGGTGTGACCACTCCTATTCCTGACATGTCTGAGTAGTTGAGGAACAGCCAGCATGGCCATTTGTTCCTCTGCTCCTTCCTGGTGGTGGTGGCCATAATTTATTCTTATAGAGTCGATCTTGCTTCAGTGTATAGCAGACAGAACCCAGGGCCTGGCCCTGTGATCCTGGGTCCTTGGAAAACAGCCAGTACACAGTCCTTGGGTAAGCACAGTCTCTCCGTAATCTTTGGTTTCTTCTTTTGGAAAAGCCTCACAGCACTCTGGGGTTGCAGAGCTCTTGTACACATAGAGAGTTCTCAGGGAAGAAGAGCAAGTCTACAACACAGAGTTCATAGCATGAGGGAGTGATGACTCATTAACACAGTTTTCTATCACAGTAGGCTTATTTTAGAGTTCAAATTATGTAGAGGGGATGAAGATGCATTTTCACCTTGGTGTGTAGTGGGAGCTTTGTCTTGTCCTAACATGTCTCAGGCATATGAGGTTGGGCAGTGTGCTGCAGCAATTAGAAGAATTAGAAGACAAAAAGATTCTAGGCTGCAGGAACTTTATCCAGCTTGGATGTCCCAAGGCTGTGACCCCTACCCTTGGCTGACCATGGCCTTGGCACTCTGTTGACACAGTGAGGATAGTGCGTCCCCAAGAACAGGGCCAGGACACTCCTCACAGAGCTAACGATGGTGTCTGGAGGAGGCTGACCACATGGTATTAAGAAGCTGTGAATGGGCTGGAGAGGGGGGAGCAGTGGTAAAGAGCTGCTCTTGCAGATGACCCGAGCTTGGTTCCCACTACTCACATGGTAGCTAACAACTGCATAACTCCAGCTCCAGGGGATCCAGCGTCCTCTTCTGACTTATGTGGGCACTGCACAAGATAGGTGCACTTACATACATTTAGGCAATTACTCATACACATAAAATAAAAATAATAAATCAAATATTAAAAAATAAGATGCTGTGAGTGGCTTTCTTGCATGGACACCACAGACAGTGGCACAAGTACAGAAGCACATTCTGGTCATTAGTGCTGCCCTGTGGCAAGAGGGAGAGGGATAGCCCTGGAAGAGGACACTGCTGCTACCCAGTGCTGTCCTCTACTACGGCCCCACGTATCCCTTTGCCCACCCCAAAACACCAGTGTCATCACAGCTTTCATGACGCTGTCTCTGATCCTCTTTTCCTATGTTCACCTGGACTTCTGGGACATCTTCTTCCTCATGTGGTGCCTCCCTTGCTCTCAACCATATCTTGTCTTTCTCATGGCCTATAAACTTCTCAAGAGCAGGTCCTGCGTGTGCACTGCCACAGCCCTGGCCTCCCTGCGGGGTCTGCACGGTACCGCAATGTGTGTTTATGTGCATGAAGAGGTTCTGAGTGAAAAACAGAATATTCTGTATTTGTGCTTGTTAAGAGTCTGAATTTTTACACCCTTCCAGCTGTTGTCAGGAACACTCTTAAATGAGGAAAAGAGAAGAATGCAGCTGACACCTGTGGTTTGGATTCTGCCGCTGCTTCTGCCTGATCTGCTTTTTCCTTTTCTTGCTCTCTCTCTTGGGTGACCATGAAGCTAAGTTTTCAGATCTCTAGGTAATATAGCATATATCTCTAAAGAATAAGGATACTTTTCTCTAATATTGTCATTGTACCAAAGAGGAATTTCCTAGGAGGATTTATCAAATTAATTTCAAACACCAGTCCACTTGATGAGTTTCCAGTTTTCTCTTAACATTTTTGTATGGTCTTGGGTAAAACCAGTTTCCCTCTTTGTTAGTTAATGCCCCTGCACCTTTCTTATTCTAGATCTGAGTTTCTCAACAGCAGAGAATGATTCAAATGCACACACATAAAGGTACAGAAAGTCCTTAACTTGTGATGGTTTATGGTGTTTCCATATTGAAATGATGTAAAAGCAATGCACATCTCAATAGAAATTACTTCAGGTTTTGAATTTTTATCTTTTCCTGGGGTGCACTGCCCAGTGCTGCCCTCTCTCTTGTTGGTGAACCGCTACTGGTTAACCTTGCTTTCAGGAGTGGGAATCAGCCAGCATGCTAGTGCATTACGGGGGCTGTGAACAGTAGAGGCTGTTCGGAGGTTCCATGTGTTCAGTGCTTGCTTGATGTGGAGTGCTTTTGACTTGAGAGGTATCTTCTGGCCTTGTGCAATTTGTGAACCTACCATATACACTGTCAGATTTCCCCAGAAGGCAAATAACACTCTCTGATTAAGAGCCACTCTTGTAGAAGTCTCCTAAATTTTGTGTCTCAAGGGAATGATTCTTTGAAGAAACCAAGCCAATTATTTCATAAAATGTCTCCCTTTTTGGATTTATTGGGTCATTTCTTGGAGTTGCCTTTTTCTCAATTTCTTATATTTTTGCTAAATTGTAAATTAAGGTTAAAGTAAAGCTTAATCCAGTTCCAGACAAGTTATTTTAGGAGCCTCCCTTTAGAGTAGAAGAATGTGACTATTGATGCTCCTGTGGAAAATGATTTCTGGGAGTGATGAAGACAAGTTTCCCAGATGGGAAAGAGCTACAGTGTGTGCGTGTGTTCCTTGAGACAGTTAGCCAGGTGCCAGTGCCATGTGTGAGCGCTGGTGAAGGAGGGCAGGTGTGCCTGCGTGCAGGATGTCATACGCATGACACCTTGCTTGCTGCGCAGAAAGGCAACCCCTTGCAGTGTAGCTTTCCTAAGTGTCTACCTAAGATGTCTGTCAGAGTCCGAGGTGATGAAACTCGTGTGTGTGTGTGTGTGTGTGTGTGTGTGTGTGTGTGTGTGTGTAACACCCTTCTAATCCTTAAGTTAAAATTTCTCCTCTCCACTTCCTCCTTTTCCATGGAAACCAAAGCTAATGTTGTGAGTCATTTGTTGACTTAAAAGAAAAAAAAAGTAGGAATGTATTAGACTCAGTTCTGTATCATACCTGGAATTATCCCAATTACTCTTCAGAAGTGTTTCAAGGTTAAGCAGCAGCTGAGAGTCACTCGGTGAGTGGCAGCTTGCCCTCTTGAGCTGGCCTTTTTAAAGGCTCTGCCACGACTCTTGTTTTACTGTGAATTGCAAGTGTGTGCATGGATGGCCTGGCCAGCCCTTCCTCCCTAGAGATTGATTCTGCTTGATGTGGAGTATTATTCTGGGCATTTGGTTGTCTATTTTTAACTACAGTCAAGAACTGTAGGATCTGTGGACACAGGGACAAGGAGTCTAACTCTTGCATTGGCTGTTTTGGCACCAGTTATCTTTTAATAAGTCCATTCCCTCAGTCCCTTTCCTGTCCAAGTGTGGGCCACATGTTCATGTCTGGGTTAGGAAGCCTCCCTGTCACAGCTGACAAAATCAGCTCAGGCACATCTACACTGGCCTGAGTGCTGGGTCTGCAGAAGCTGAGCTTGGCAGATGAGCCCACCACCAGGAACTGTGCAGAACCCGTCCTGGCTCATTTAGAAGAAAGGGCTGCTGGAACTAGGAGGGCGTGGGAAGGAAGTTGGCGTGTAGTTACAGACGCTGATACACTCACGTGAGCATGTGATAGTGATACAAGCCTGGGTGCCTGTGTTTCTGATGCTGTCATTTTATGTAAACAAAGGGGTCTGTTTATAGTGCTTCATTTTTATGAGCTGCAATGATTATTTCTTGGTAATTTTGGTGTGTGATAATTATTAAGGTAAGCTGTGTCTGATTACAAAATTTATCTCTAATTTATGCCAATTTAAAGAGGTCTTCTATGTTCCTTTTATCTCCAGGGGAGGGAATCAGGTTGCCATGGTGATGGTGTGAGGAAAAGTGACAGGCAGGAAAACTTAGGAGTTTCGATTTTGGAAATATTTGTGATGTAGGTAATTATGTATGTAGTAATATTATGCCACAGAGCCATCTGCCTGTGGAAGGATGCATGTCAGAATTTTATGGCAAAGTATTTTTATTAAGAGCACATTTTTTTTCTGCAGCTGTTAAGCTGACCAGGTTCTTATCCTCATGGGGACCTGGTGTGAAAAAAAAAAAGAAAAAAAAAGCACATTTTTGGTATTTGTGTGTTATTAGAATTCTGAGAAATTATGGACAATAAAGACACAATAGAATCCTAAAATTGTTTCCAGAGTGAAATTTCTGTATGATGTCACATGCCACGTATGGAATTTGGAAAGCTATTTTCACTTGGAAACAAAGAATTTCTATAGGAAGACTTACTTCCTTCATTGAGTATTTAATATTGTAAATAGCTACGTCACGTTTACCCTGGTCAATAACTATTTTTGATCAGTTTCAACAGCACCATTTTCCCCTTTTCTTCCTTTTATGAAACTCTCATATTATTTGGGACCAGTTTAACAAAGTGATGCCTTGTCTATCTCTTCCTACTTTCCCAGAACTCAGTTAATTTTGCCACAGTGTTGTCATGGAATTCTTTCTTTCACATATAAGCAGTAAAGAAAATTCCCTTCCTCCATTTTAGAATTATGATGAGATTTAGAAGGAAAAAAGAAACTCCCATGAAACATTAAATTTCACAGTTAATCACATATTTATTGGGTGCTTATGCTAAGCACTGTACTGAGCAGTATAGTCCTACCTCCATGGAGCTCATAGTCCAGTTCAACCTCTGCTGAGACATTGTGTGAGTGACAGTGTTGTAGGGGTACCTCAAACAGACCTGAATCTCTCTCTCTCTCTCTCTCTCGCTAAGCAAGTGCTCTACAACTTAGGTACCCTATCCCCATTCTGGTCTTCATCCTTCTCTTTGTGTGGTGGATGTGTAATGGTTGTGAATCTGCTGTCAAGGAGAAGGAATAGCTCTGCTCTCAAGCCTTATGTGGATGCTTTGATCAATAAATCGTAACAGAAGTGACTGCCAGCTTCTAACCTGGGTCTTCAAAGACTGGCAGCTTGTGGTTTCTGGCTCTTGGAACTCAGCCGTCATGTAAGCATGTGCAGGCAAGGGTGGAGAGATCAGTGAGGAAAGGAGTAAGGCTCTCAGGTACCTGTTTCAACTAAGTTTCATTTGTGTGACAACCTGGAAGCTGAGTGTCCAGCCCAAGCTGAACCATCAAGCTATTATCTCAAGGAACAGAGGGAGCTGCTTAAGTAAAGCTGTGGCGGTAGCTTAGTGGTAGAAAACTTGAACACATTTAAAAAAGTTGCATATTTATAAGCAGTCAAGTGACTGTTATCGGATATATAAAGCTTTGGGCCATTTGTTAGGCAGCAGTAGATAACTAGCTCACTGTTTCTTCTGCAGTTATAACCTGCAGCTCTGGGAATATGCCAGTGCTGAATATTCTTGTCAGAAGAAATGAGTTCAAGAAATCCATGTGTTGAGCAGATGTGCATGAATGAGATGCATCTCCTGAAAAAGGCAAACTTGGGTCCTTTCTTATTAATCAGTTGGAAAAGATCCTTAAGAGAGTGTGGTCAAACATAGAAGGGCTATGGGACCTAAGGCATGGATAGAGGTGCCTTTAGCAATAGGATGGTGGGGTCTTTGCTTGATGGAAACCTGACATTGGTAAGAGATGCCCAGCAGTACCTGGCCTTGTGTGCCCACATCGGCCTTCCATGGTAGTGGCATTTCTGTCTAAGTCCTTCTTTTCTCAGCTGCTCCAAGTTGAAGGAGGTTACTTTATAGGCACAAATAGGGTTCTTAGTGTACCCATCTGAGGTTCTATGTTTCCTTGGCAACTTGCATATAGCCCCCAGTAAGAGCCATCTGTGGGGAGCGTGTCTGAATACTGTGCTTTATGGGTCTTCTGGACATCTTAGTTGTGTAGTGGAGACCTGGCTAGCTAGTATCTCTGGCATCTGGCCAGGGCTACATGAAAATTGAGGATTCATCAAATGTCAAGTCCTTTGTGGGTGACTTTAGTGATTATGACTACTAATGTGGTATATTAGCAAATATTTAACTATTGGCTCTCTGGTAGAAAAACTGACTGTGAACATTTGCCAGTTTCTAGGGTATAAGTACTCCTATCATGATATTAGGCTGTTGATATGAGGTCATTGTCTATCATGATATAGGCTGTTGATATGAGGTCATTGGGCTGGCCTATGGGTTACTGAGAAGGGTGTGGTGTGTTCTGTCTGTTACCTGCTATTGAGGAGCGGCACCAACCCCATGGGGAAACTCTTGCTCTGACTGTCCACTGCCCCCTTGCTACTACTACTGTTACTGCTCCTATGAACTGGTGGTGAGCGTACAGGACTTTCAAGTCTTGTGTTTGTTTGGTCTATTTCAAGATTAAATATGATTATCTCTTATAAAGTATAAAGAGTATAAATTAATCAGTTTTGACTAGTTTAAAGGACAATTCAGTGGCATTAAGTGTATTAACATTGTTGTATAACTACTAGAATCTTCCAGAGCTTTCCCAATCTCCTCAGTCCCTGTAAACTGCTGTCAAGTTTTTTGTGGGAGTGACTTTTATTAATGTACATAATCCAGACTAATGACTTAATTAATTCACCCCGGAAAAAACATGCACTCTTGAATCTGATAATCAGAGCATTTTCTTGGCAATCTCAGTTTGGTATTCCACTCAGAAAGAATAGTGAACGTGGGTATGCTTGGGAATTAACGTGTCAAAGTGCTGCCAGCAGTGCCCCAACTTCTCCATTGGACACAGAGGTGATTGGGAAGGATGAGTGACCTTGGGTAAATGTGAACTAGGGATGGAAAGACAGGATGGTCTGTGGAGATTAGGGGTAGAGCTGAACTTGAACTTGTACTTCCCTAATGAAATCAGAGAAAGGATTTTGAATAAATTATGGGTGTGGGCTGACTGGGAAACACAGTGGGAGAATCGGGGTTCCAGAGACAGGTCCCTTGGCACAGAGTGAGCCCATGAGAGCTCCATCAGCACAGTTCTAGGAGATAGATGCTTCTAATAGCTAGGCAAATCAGTGTCCTCCGAGTTAGGGCCGCTCTTAAAATCTGTTTGTGTAGATGATTATGACGCTCGTGTAATAATAAATGCAGCATTTTCTGAACTTGTTGGTTTTGTATACCTCATATCCATGGAGACCAATTATACTTGTCTTTTGTGATACACTTATTTTGGTCAGTTTAACAGTCTCTGGCCTATCCACATGGGAGCTTGCATCAGATTTTCCCTTTTAAAAAATTATTTATTTATTTATGTATTTATTTATTTATTTATTTATTTTTGTATGTGTATGAATGTACTGTCTACATGTAGGTTTGTGCACCCGTGTCATGCAATGCTGCGGAGGTCAGAAGAGGGCATAGGATTCCCCAGGAACTGGAGTCAAAGACGATTCTTAGCCACCATGTGGGTGCTGGGAATCGAAACCTTTATTCTCCATCCATCCATTGATGGGCACTTGTGTTGTTTTCACCATTTGGGCATTGTTAGTAATGCTAGTGTGCCCAATACCACACACAGATGTTTTAGTCCTAATTTGAGTTCTCTTTTATCTTTATTATTTTTATGTGTATGAGTGTATTGCCTGCATGTATGAAAGTGCACAGGGGTGTCAGATCCCCTGTGACTGGAGTTTCAGATGGTTGTTAGTCACCATATGGGTGCAGAGATTTGAACCTGGGTCTTCTGCAAGAGCAGCCATTGCTCTTAACCACTGAGACATCTCTCCAGCCCTGAGTTCTCTTGGCTATATTAGCTATAAGTGATAGTTGATATATTTTTAAAATGATAAAAAGATTTAAAACTTTTTAAAAGTGAGTGTGTGTGTGTGTGTGTGTGTGTGTGTGTTTCGGTGTGGGTATTTGCACCTGACTGCAGGTGGCCACCCAGAGGTGTTAGATACCCCATGAGCTGGAGTTACAGGTGGTTGTGAGCTGCCTGATATGGTTCCTTTAGTAAGAATTGAAGAGCAGTATGTGCTTTTAACTACTTTCCAGCCTGATATTGAAGATTTTTAATGTAACTGTGAAGTTTCAAGTGAGGAAGAATTGGTCTCATCTAAGCTCTTTGTTTTGTTTCTGGGTATTGGACCTCTCCAGAGTGGCCATAGGCTATTTTGGAGGTTGTATAGCTGACGAGTAGTGTGGTTGGGTCTGGAGCTCGTGTCCCTGGGGGATAGGGTGGCTGGAATGACCCCACCTGATCAGTCGACGAGAATCAAGGGCCTCACAGGGTTCAGAGAAAATGGCCTGAGCAGGTGGCACTGCAGATGTGGCCCATGTTTATGCCAAGGGAAGTGTCATCTTCTCCCAGGGGGAGGTATTTTAAAGGAAGCCGGGTTCCTTGTGGTTTGCTTGGTTCAGGTGAGAGTGACTCTGATCAATAACTTGCAAACAGTGTATGTTCGAAAACAGGATTCACTATGAAACATATCTTGTTTAAAAATGTATTTATGAACATAGATGAGGATCCATGGGTTGTTATTTTTTAATTGAAGAGAAGACAAATAATCACTGCACTTCATATAGGGTAGAATGATGTCCTTTCATCCCCAGGTCTTTCTGAAGGACATGGGCAGATCTAAGATGTAGTTTAGAGCATGCATGCTCTGCCTAGCCTTGTGATTGCAGACAACTCTTGGGTTCATTGGTTTGTTCTGGTCTTCTGTAGAACCCTCCATCTCCTCAGCTATTTATGCATATCTATGGGGCCTCTGGAGAAAATGTGACTTGTGGAATCAGGTGCATGTAAAGGAAAGATGAGGCCTGCTTATGGCCCACATCTAGTGAAGGCTAATGCTTAGCTAACATGAGAGGTGAAGGGGTAGAGGGCAGTGATGGGAGGTCAAGTAGGAAGGGGTGCCCCGTGACTGGCAGCCAGAATTTATTTCCCATGTTTTGTTTAATGTCTTTATTAATGATGCTGGAAACAACAGTAAATAACCATGTAATGAAATGATGCTAAATAGGGAGGTGGTTAAAGAACAGTAGCCAGCTTGGAGGGTTAAAATACCAAGAGCAAATAGCCTGGGGCTTGTCTAAAAGAAAGACAGAAAGCCTGGTCTACAAAGTGAGTTCCAGGACAGCTGGTGCTACAAGGAGACCCTGTCTCAAAAAGACCAAAAAAAAAAAAAAAAAAAAAAAAAGAAAGGCACAACTAGCATGGAGGGGAGAAAGCAGTTTTGCAGGCATTTAATATTTGTGGCTGTAAGAAGAGCTTTAGGACCATGAGGCTAAAGGAGAGATGAACACAGAGCAGGATGATGGGGAGGACCTGACACATGTACAAAAACAATTCTGTACATTTCCCAACCCATAGAATCCAATAAACAATTTACTGGGCATAAACGCATCTGGGCCAGAGTCACAGAATTCCAGGAAGATACTGGAATGTGGTGGGATCATTAGACATAGCTGTTTTGGTGCATCTGGTTGGTGCAGCTTTCCTGAGGCAGGCACAGTCATGTCCTTGAGAGACGGATGCCTTTTTAACTTTCTGCTGATTCTTAGGTGGTATGCACTGGTGATTGACCTAGAACTTTCTTCCTTCTTTCTTTCACTGTCTCCAAGACCATGAAATGAGGCTGCCCAGACAAGATTAAATTGATGTCTTACTCTGGGAGTAAGCTTATTGGGAGCAGGGGCCATTTTAAATTCAATTCCAGAGTGTATAGTTGCTTTAGGATACGAGGCTGCTTTGGCTGCTTTTAGCTAATTGGAAATCCCAGCTTTGCATTTCATTTAGAATTCTGACAAGGGGAAGCAATGTAGAGCTCCCAAATGCACCTGTGAGCATTGTGGTGGTGGTTGGGGTTTAATTTAGCCATCAACAAGACTAGCAGAGCTTGATCTGAGGCTGGAGAGATCAGACAGCTGATGGACCCATGTAGTGGCTCTGGTGTATTCATGCCACCCTGCAGGAACATGGAATGAAGAGATAACTATAGCTTCGCCTCCAAGAAGCTCCCTTGGGGTGAAAGGAAGGTGATGGGAATGTGGTAGATAATGAATCAGGTGTCTGAAGTCTTGTGTATTTTTGAGAAGGGATCCTACTAGGCAGTCGAAGCTGGACTAGAACTTCGGATCCTCCTTCCTCAGCCTCCTGGGTGTGTGTCATCACATGGATTAGACCTCTTCCTGATGGTCTCCTATCCAGGGAGCTCACATTTGGTGAGGAATATGAGAATTCTGGCCTGTGTACCCTTCAGCAAGGAAACATGCAACCCTCCATTTGGGCTGCCTTTGGGGAAACTCAGTCTCTAAACTGCTTCTTGATAGCTATCCCTACACTATTTAGGGGTCTGCTCCTGTCTGTAGGTCACCAGAAAGCTCTGAAAGTTTCTTGTGTACATGAGTCAAAGGCCTTTGACAGCAAGAGCTTGGCTGACTGAGCTACAAAGAACAGACTTATATAGCTTATGCTGGTAATAAGCTGGTAAGAGCAGGTTTTGTGGAGCTCTAGAGAGAAGGAAAGAAAGAGAGGGAGAGGGAAAAGGAGAGGGAGAGAGAGAGAGAGAGAGAGAGAGAGAGAGAGAGAGAGAGAGAGATATTGCTATAAGAAACATTAAATATTAGCCTTTCTTTCAAACCCTGTGAAACTTGGAACTTGGTTTATGACAAGGAATTCTAAACTTTTAGTCACACTGCACCCTGTAAGACTTTTGTTTAAGGAAAGGCCCTGATGCATTCCTGAGCCTGATGGCCTGGAGTAGTAGAGCTCTTTTCTCTTCAGGCAGATTCCTTAAACTAGCCAACCTGGAAAGACTGTGAGGTCGGACCCCAGCCAGTGGGGAAAAGATACAGTTCTCTTGCATTAGGGATAAAAAGCCCTGCAAGTTTCTGGGTCCAGTATGTATTTTCTGGATCTTACTGATAACGCAAGTGACTCTTTTGCAGAAGTAAAATCTGCCTGGCCAAGTTACTTTCACTTTGTCTGCGTATTCTTTGTGCCGCATTGATGGGCTCCTTGGACCTCAGATTTTATTTCTGACAGCTGCCTTCCTTGTTTTCTTTGCAGTCTTGGCTCTAGGCCCTCCTGGCCATATTTGTGGATCCTTGGCAGGCCAGCACAGTTTTATTTGGGCCTGATCCTACTCACCCCATTGAAGTACACTTCCACACAATGCAGAGGAAGGGGGCCTCTATCGACCACAATTTTTTTTTCAAGACAGGGTATCCCTATAGCCCCAGCTGGCCTGGAACTCACTCTGTAGACCAGGCTGGCCTTGAACTCACAGAGCTCCGACTGCCTCTGCCTCCCAAGTACTAGGATTAAAGGTGTGCACCACCACACCCGGCTTGGACCACACTTCTGTCTATTGCATGGATGACTGCTGCAGGGAGAGGGCAGGTGAGGCAACAACATGATGGGGTAGTGTCCTCAGCCTTGGCTTTTGCATCTGGTTCCTTTGACTGTTCTGATCTGCTCACTGGTCTGGTACAGGGAGATTGGGTTGCCAGCTGCCTTCTTTGGCTACTTTGCCTATTTAATTTCCCTTTAAAATATTTTATTATTTTTTGTGTATGAGTATATTCCTGCATGTATGTAAATGAACCATGTTGTGCAAAGCCCATGGAAGTCAGGAGAGGGTAGGAGCTGGGAACCAAACCTGGGTCCTCTGTAAGAGCAGTGCTCTTAACTGCTGAAGTGTCTCTAGTCTAGCCCATTTTCCATTTTAACGCTTTTAATGAAGAAAGAAAATATACTAGAAAGGGAATTATGGAAATTCAGTTTCTATAGAAAAGGGGACCAGAACAAGGCCCAGACTTGCTTCCTCAAAACCTAGCACCCAGAGAACAGAAGAGGCCAGGCGTCTCTAGAAAGATCTTAGTTATTGTCCAGTGGCCTCCATGATGGTTTGAACCTGCCTCAGCCTGGAGAGTCCTTGCTTTTTCATATGTGAGCCTGAGGAGCTGACTTGAGGCAGGAAACCTTTGGTTGAAAACCCTCAGCCAGGGCACACGAGGTCCTTTTCTTCTAGAGCTTCCATCTCACTGCCAGTGTGTGGCTTCTTGAATTAAGTAAATTCCATCCAAGTAGGATGGAACCGGACCCCCAGAGAATGAGGTGTGATGCAGGAGGAAGGGTGAATGTGGTTCCAAGAGTGATCAGATGGAGATTTGGGGACACTTTCATGGAGATTGGAAATTGTTTTACTCTCCTTTTCTGCATGCCATGGCATCTTGTCTGGACTCCCCAGTTTCATGTGGCATGTGACGTCAGAACCTGTGTTGTGTTATTCTGTGGCATGGCATGTCACAGAAGGGACATTACATGAAACTTCCTTGGATCTCTTACTTTCCTTTTTTATGGGTGAAAGAAAAGTGCATTTCTTCTATTTCATCATTTTACTTCTTTGGGTTTGCAATATGGGCTTCTAACTTGTGGGGTAAACTGTTTTAGAAACAGTCTTGAAGTGAAAATGGTATGCTTAAGAAAAATGAGCTTCAACTTCTACTTTTGTGTGGACCTGCCTGTGTAGTGCAACTTACTCAGCAGAAATACAAGAGAAGATGAAAGGGTGTGCAGTGTTGCCCTTTGGACCACAAACCCAGCAGTAGAAGTTTCATCCTCTAGTCAGAATACATCACCTCCCTTACTAGCCAAAAAGCAACCCCAAACTACAGCACAGGCCTGCTGTGCATTTTGTTCTCTAAATGAAAATAGCTCCATACTAGGATTCTGATATTTTCTACCTGCTTATTTTATGCTTCACTCTTTTGCTAAAAACAAAACAAAATGAAATTTAGATGATTTATCAAAAAAGGGAAAAATTATGTTCCTTCCCCATCAAGGCAACTTTAGAAGGATATAGATGGAGAAGATAAGAGACAAGGGATGCATAAGGCTAGGCAGGCCAAGTGTAGGTGCAGTCTGTTTCCTCAAGACCAAGTGTAGAACCAAAGAAAAGGGGGCCTTGGCAGTTCCCAAATCTCAGGTGTCCAATATCTCTAAGATAAGAAACCATGCGTGGTTGCTTGGAGGAAGAGGACCATCTCTGTTTGATCCTGCCTGTCTACCATGTTACAGTCACAGTCAAGGAGAGGGAGCCACAGTGAGAAAGGCCAGCGCTGGTACCCTCGCCTGTGCAGAAACCCTGGGATGGATGTGCGCAGGTGATGTTCACTGCTGGCTTATACTTGAAGTCACAATTTGGAACACAGGGTTTGATTCTAGAATCGTGTCCTCAACCCCGAGTCTGTATCTTTACATTCTAAGGCAGAACCTACCTGTTGCGCTGTGTGTGTGCATGCATATGTATCCAAGTGTGTTTTTATATGCAGGGAGAAGAAAGACAGGCTCCTTGAAGCTATGTGAGCTGTAGGGACCCAAGGTGACACAAGACTCACTCATCTGGGTGGGAAGGGGTCACTTTCTGGTCCTTAGAGCAGAATGGAACCCCAGCAGGCCAGTGCTTTGTCTTCTTCAGGATGCCAGGTTTATGCACTGTCACCTCTCTTCCTTATCCATTTCTTCTTGGAATTAGTGTCATCTATGAGACTGGATCCTTTTGATTTAGTTGAAATGTTATTTGGGATTTAAGTTGTTGCTTAAGTGGCCTTGATGTCGATGGTTTCCAGCTTGCCTTCAAGCTGTGTCATATTTGATGGATCTTATGGGATCTCGTTGTCCCTTAATATACACCTCACCTATAATACTGACCATGGGGCCAGCTGCCTCAGTCAGGACTTCTAGTTGGAGTGTCCATGAGGGGTTCTAGTGAGTAACTATTAGACTTTTATTTTATTCAGTATTGTTTTGTGACTTGCTCTCATTTCTAGAACATTTTGTATTACAACATGGGGTCCATACCTCTTCATTTTATCAAGTAAAGTGTTAACTGTCATCACCATTTCAGGAAATAATGAGCATTTAAATGAGCATAAAAGGATAGAAATAGAAAGGATGCTGGGTATGGTGGTGCATGCCTTTAATCCCAGCACTCAGGAGCCAGAGGCAGGTGAATCTCTGAGAGAAGGGTCAAGTTCTACATTAGTTGGGCCTACAGGAAGGCCCTGTCCAAAACAACAACAACAACTACCTCCCCCCAA
Organism: Rhizomys pruinosus; assembly: GCA_009823505.1. Lineage (NCBI taxonomy): Eukaryota > Metazoa > Chordata > Mammalia > Rodentia > Spalacidae > Rhizomys > Rhizomys pruinosus. The sequence goes on from VZQC01007285.1 coordinate 242,507, forward strand.
ATAGAAAGGATAGATAGGGAAATTAAGCAAGAAAAAGAAACAAAAGCCAAATTTGAAGCAAAATGAAAATTTCTGTTTAGTGTTGACATAATCTTTTGCATAGAAATTTTTTTAAACTGCTACATTTTTTTCATTTTTATTTATTTATTTATTTGTGTGTATTGTCTGCGTGTAGGTCTGTGCACCCGTGTCATGCGAAGCCACGGAGGTCAGAAGAGGGTGTCGGATTCCCCTGGAACTGGAGTACTCCTGGAATTGGAGTTGGAGTTATGGGACGGTTCTTAGCCACCATGTGGGTGATGGGGATCGAACCCAGGTCCTCTGCAAGAGCAGTAGGCTCTCTTAACTGCTAGGCCGTCTCTCCAGCCCCTGCATAGAAAATTCTAAAGAATTTTCAAAAGCATTAATAAACAAATTCATCAGTGTTTGAGTATATAAAATGAGCATTCAAACTTCAGTTTTAGTCCTTTCATTTAAAAAAGATTTATTTTGATTTTAATTGTGTGTGTGTGTGTGTGTGTGTGTGTGTGTGTGTGTATTTGTATGAATGTGAACATAGGTGTCTGCGGAATCTAGAAGGTGACAGGTCCCTTGGAGCTGGAGTTACAGGCAACCAGACATGGGTGCTGGGAACTGACCCCAGGTTCTGCAGTAGTAGTTTGTGCTCCTAACTGCTGACCAGTTCCTCTGCCCCCATGGTTATATGTTCCTGTACACTTGACAGTGAGCAATCTGGAGACTTTAAATATTTTTCAATTTATTGGAGTCAACTTACAGTGAGGGGACAATGCCTCTACTAGACACCACAGGCTAGCAAATAAAAATCCTTGTTCCAGGAATGGATTACCTCATTTGGAGTTGTTAGCCAATGGGGTACCATAGACCCCAGGAACATTATTGGCTATTGCCATTCCTCTTGATTATCCTCCAGAACTTGATAAGACCATATCTCTGAATAAGCTAAGTACTTGAATCATAGAACAGGTAAGTCAAGCTGGTGCTGGCCTTGAAGCTTCATCCTTACTGTCTAGCTTTCATAGTGCTGAAGGTTCCTTGTATGCTATCAGAGGAGAAAAGTAATCATCAATCTTATCCAGGAATGAACTGGTGAAGTACAATAGTGACTGCCCTGGCAAGATATGCCTACTGGTACAATAGTGGCATGAGTGTTATGGGAGTAACCAAACATAGTCTGATTGGATTTAAGGTTCGTTCCATAAGATGCAATCCATACTTGGCACTATTACTAGGGCTAAGAACTTGTAGCTAGATAAGTCAGGGACCCTAGGGAAGAACCTGTAAGTATTATTCTGCTAAATGGACTGTGTATTAAACCAACTCCTTATGACTTTAAAAAATTTTTTTGACTTATTTTTATTTTATGTGTATGAGTGTTATCCTTGCATGTATGTAAGTGCACCTGTATTGTGCAGTGCCCGTGTAGGTTAGAAGAAGGTGTAAGATTCCCTGGAATAGGAGTTAATGATGGTTTTTAGCCACCATATGGGTGGTGAGGTTCAAACCTGGGTCTTCTGCAAGAGCATCCAGTACTCTTAACTGCTGAGACATCTCTCTAGCCCCTCGTCTCTAGGCTTATTTTTATATCCATAGATTGGTGAATCTCCCAACCCTCATTAGAGAAGCTTCTTTGGGGAGCAGATAATGATTAACACAGAGACCCACAATTTGTCAACATGTTGTAAATAAGAGACTGGAATATTTATCCCTAAATCGAATACCTCTATCACACCACTTTTTTTTTTTTTGGTCTTTTTGAGACAGGGTCTCCCTGTAGCCCCAGCTGTCCTGGAACTCACTCTGTAGACCAGGCTGGCCTTGAACTCACAACGATCCACCTGCCTCTGCCTCCCGAGTGCTAGGATTAAAGGCGTGCACCACTGTGCCTGGCTTTTTTTTTTTTTTTTCACACCACTACCTAAGCTTAGAGATCATCATGGAAGAGTGGGTAAAAAGATTGTAAGTGGCAGAGACAGTGGATGTAAAAATACTGTAGTTTATAAAAGTTGTAGTTCTTACCCCTTGTCTGTTACTTAGACTTTTCTCACTTCTCCTGGGGTCAGTGCATTTTCCTGAGCGTTTCTTGGCCCACCATCTGGGTTCCTCAGTGTGTACTATATATGTTTACTTATTATCTCAGTTCAAACTTTCATCATGTAGGATTCAATTTATGTTCAGGGACACATAGTTGTACATGGACTGCTATATACCATTAAGGAATTCTGGACTAAGAGAACTAGCTGCTTCCTAAACTTCAAGGAACAGAAAGTCTAACTCAGGTCAGAGTAAATAGGAAAATCACAGTTGCTTAGGGTCATGAGGCGCCACTGTGGCCAGATCCCTCACTTAGATAATGCCGTCTAGTCTTGGTTACTTTCTAGCTCTTGGGCCCTCCCCAAGGCTCCTTACAGTGACTGTGCAGTTCCATGACTATGGAACTTGATCCTATTTCTGGGAACCTTTCTTTTATTTTTTTCTGGAGCATCTATAGAACTTAGGGGTTTTGCTTTCATTGGTTGTTTGAACTAATTATTGTGGCGACAGTTACCCCAGACTTAAGTCTTATGTTTTACTTTGAAATTGAAGGGACGTCGCTCAGCTTCAGGGACTAAGGAGAGTGCTTAAGAGAAAATTGGTGGCTGCTTCCAGAAGAAGTGAACTAGATAGTGAGTGGGCTTTCAAAGATTCACAATACAAGTGAAAACCAGACATAATGGGAATTCCGGCGATGAAGATATCGGGGACAATTCTGCCGGCCAGGACCCTCATCTCTTCCTGACTCTCAGCATGCTTTGTGTACGGATGAGTCCCTTAGATATAGCCCAGCTGTGTTCTTTCTTTGCTCTTCATGTGGTCCATTACTCTACAGACTCCAGAATTATGCAGTCCCTGAGGTTCATCACAGATTACCATTCTTCTGGATTAACATGTCCCCTGGAGTTTCTGTGCACTCTGTGGTCACCCTTGGTCTTAGGCGACTCTCTGTCAGTCCCCGTGTACCTCTGATCTTGTCAGTAGTATTTGTGGTGGTGACTGTCCTCTCATATTTTCCCCTGAGTGATGTGTATTGGTGCTTCCCTGGAGGTGGTGGGACTTGTGCTTTCTATTTTTGGTAGAGTAGGCTGCACATAGGGTTTTTAAATTTTTTATTTATTTTTTTATGTGTTTGTACTGTCTGCATGTAGGTTTGAGCCCCTGTGTCGTGCAATGCCGCAGAGGTCAGAAGAGGGCATCAGATTCCCCTGGAACTGGAGTTAAAGATGGTTCTCAGCCACCATGTGGGTGCTGGGGATCGAACCCAGGTCCTCTTCAAGAACAGTCAGCACTCTTAACCACTAGGCCATCTCTCCAGCCCTCTTTTTAAATTAAAAAAAATTTTTTTTATTAATTTTATTTCTGTATGTGTATGAATGTACTGTCTGCATGCAAGTGTGTGCACCCATGTCGTGCAATGCCGCGGAGGTCAGAAGAGGGTGTCGGATTCCCCTGGAACTGGAGTTCTTCTGGAATTGGAGTTTCAGACGGTTCTCGGCCATCATGTGGATGCTGGGGATCGAACCCGGGTCCTCTGCAAGAGCGGTCGGCACTCTTAACTGCTAGGCCATCTCTCCAGCCCATTAAATTTTTTGAATGCACCTAGGGTTTTTATTTCTTTTTAGGAATGTGATACCCAATCATATCCAACACTTTTTATTTTATTTTGTTTTACTTATATGTTGTGTGTGTGTGTGTGTGTGTGTGTGTATTGCCTGCATGTATATAGGTGCACCTGTGTCATGCAATACCCATGGAAGTCAGACTGCAGTTACAGTTGTTAGCTGCCATGTGGGTACTGAGAATTGAACCTGGGTCCTCTGCATGACCAAGCAGTGCTCTTAGTTGCTGAGCTATCTCTCCAGCTCCTCCAGTTTGATACTTTGGCTCTTTCCTGTTAATGTACAGCCAGTCTCAAGTGACTAAGTTTTCATGCTGCAGATGAAATGCTTTTAATGTTTGGCAAAGATTATGCCATTGGCTTACAATTTTGTCAGAAATTGAATCAGCAGCCTTCTTTGACATCAGGAATATGTAATACCAGGAAGTGGCAGGTATTATGCTTTGTGAACCTTTCCCCAGAGGGCTTTGCATCATTGGTGAGCAAGTGCAATAAAGTATGCTTATTTTGTTGCTCTGAAGATATTTGGGGATCTATGCTCTATCTCTACATGTTTCACTGGGAACACTTCATATCTTATTGCAGATGCCTGAACAATGAAAGTCTAACTTCTCATGTCATTTAAACCAAGAGTGAGCCCAATTTGTCCTGAGAACTCCTTTTCCTGATTTCTCTTGAAACTCTTCCTCACACAAAAAGCATACTTTATTTAAATAGTACATTCAACATGATATGGGAAAAGAATGAGGAACTTTGTCTTATCAGGGAAGAATTTTCCTTTTCTGACCACCATTGACCTAGAACAGTATGCAAAACCACAAACATGTTATCTTCCTTTTTTTTTTTACATGTTATCTTCCTAATATGTTGCATATACTGTGGATAATTCCTTCCTTTCAATGTGCTTCCAAGGTCATTGCTTTCAGTGATGATATTTTTATAACACACACACACACACACACACACACACACACACTCAGACTAATTTCTGGGCCAGGGGTAAAGGGTCATGAGGGAGAAATAGAGAGCACACTTTAAGACCACAGCTATTTTTTAGGCCCAGATGTGGTGATGCACGCCTTTACTCCTAGTACTTGGGAAGCAATCTCTGTGAGATTGAGGCCTAAAAAGCTACCAATTTAGCTTAGATTGTAACTTCTCTCTAACCTATCAGAGGTTCCCCCAGCCCCTTCATTAAATTTGATCACTTGATAAAATAACTCATAGAACTCAGAGATGCACCCACCAACCATCAGCTTATCATGTTAATAATGGTGATACTGTAAAGACACAGAAGGCAGCCAGATAGAGGGGCACATAGGAGAGAGATCTGGAAGGGTCTCTAACACAGAAGCTTCTGTCCCAGGAAGGTGGGGTGTGGATACGTTAACCAGCCTTGGAATACCCCAAGATCTTTCTTATAGGGGTTTTTATTGTAGATTCATTATGTCGACACAATTAATTATTGACCCAATCTTCAACTCTTTTTCCCCTTCCAAGAGGATAAGATGGGGATAGAACTTTCCATTTATGGCTTATCTTTCTGGCTCTCATCCAAGAGCCCACCAGGAATCACCTCATTTGAACATAGTTCCTCCTATCACTTAGCCCCAAGAGGTTGGGAGCTCTGTATCAGGAACAAAGGCTAGAGACTGAACATTAGAACAGAAGATGGATCAGTACCCTCTTGCTTAGGAAATAAAAAGAATTTTAGGGGCCCCATGCCTGACAGTGATGATGAAGGTCAAATATACATTTTTACTTTATATACTTTATTCTACTACCCCTTTTAAATAAACCTTTAATTTTAATATATTTGGGAATACAGTATAGATAGTATCTATATATCGTATACTTCTCTCCTTCATTATTAACACCTTATATCAGTGTAGTATATTTGAGATCAGATGATTTCAGGTATGGCCATAGATTCTGGGACTGTAGTATGTCTGATTAACTGAATTCCATTCTGTATGTATGTGCTGGTTAGTTTTCTTCCTCTGTTTTTGACATCATAATACAAACTATAATTACTTGGAAAGAGGGAACTTCAATTGAGGAATTTTCTTCATCAGATTGATCTGTGGACACGTCTGTGGAGCATTTTCTTGTTTGCTGATTGGTGTAAGAGGGCCTAGCCCACCCACTGTGGGTGGTGATGTCATTCCTAGCCAAGTGGGCCTGGGAAGTATAAGAAAGCTAGGTGAACAAGCCAGGGGACATAAGCTAGTAAGCAGTGTTCCTCAAAGGTCTCTGCTTCAGTTTCTGCCTCCAAGTTCCTTCCCTGAGTTCCTGTCCTGCCTTCCCTCAGTGTTGGATTGTGACCTGGGAGTTGTAAGATGAAACAAATCCTTTTATCCCCAAGTTGATTTTGGTAAGTGTTTTATCACAGCAGCAGAAAGCAAGCAGAACACTTGTGTGGGTATTCCTACTCTTTTTCTAAGTCCCTTTTCTGCCCTAGGATTCCATCCAGGATACCATATCATGTTACACACTGTCATTATGCCTCCCCATGATTCTCTGGGCTCTGGAAGTTTCTCATGCTGGCCCAGGTGTGAGTAGGACAGGCACATAGATGCCAATGAGGAAGCATCTTATAAAGCCAGGTACTGGGATGTGGGGCCTGGATTGGTTAGAGGATATTTTTAAAAGCACTATTGTGAGAAAGGGATTTAATATCTCTAGAAACTTGTAACCTCTTCAACAATGTTTCAGGTATTAAGGTGTCAGAATACAGAAAACAGTGCATATCAAATACAGCTCTCTCTCATAAGTGCATGTACACAATAGGAGTCCTCAGGCTTATTTCATTTAACATGATGTCTTTGACTTTAAATGAACCTGAAGATTCATCACAGCATTTGTCAGAATGTCTTTCTCTTTTGAGAACAGCTAACCTTTTGTTTTAATGTGAATGTCTCAACGGGCTCTAGAATCCACCCACCAATTATTTTCAGACTCTGTAATTACTGTATATGGGTGAAGAGTATGTATCTGTATTTTAGAGTAATATAAAAATTAATGGAGGAAAACATGAATTCCTAAGCATAAAAAAAAGACTGAGAGAAAGATGCAGGACAGTTATGGCAGAATGCATGATCTGGGGTGGGGGGGGGGAAGGGAAAAGGGAATATGCCTGAACTGAATTGAAAAATGATGTATGTGCTGGATAGCTTTAGTGTCTACTTGATGCACCTGGGTTGAGGGATCCTCAATTGGGGAATTGGCTCCATTGGACTGGCCTGTGGCCACATCTGTGGAGTAATCTTGAGTGTTGAGCAATGTGGGAGGGCCCAGCCCACTATGGGTGGTGCCAACCTGGGCATGTTGTTGTGTACCGCATAAGAGGTCAGGCTGGGCATGGGCCAGAGGAGCAAGCCAGTGGGCAGTATTCGTCCATGGCCTGTGCCTCAGCTCTTGCCTCTAGGTTCCTGTCCTGAGTTCCTGCCTTGGGTTCCCTGAGTGATGAACTATGACCCAGGAGATGTGAGCTGAATAAACCCTTTCCTCCCCAAGTTGGTGTTGGTCAGAGTGTTTTGTCACAGCAATTGAAGAGAAACTAGAACAACGTATGAAATACACAAGACATCAATAAAAAAATAAATAATAAAATGTATCACATGTGCACAGCCTTTAAGCTCTTGGAGGCTGGGTCTAAGCCCTGGTAGGGAGAGTGAGGATTTGGAAATGATGCCTGATAGAAGAGAGAGAGAGAGAGAGAGAGAGAGAGAGAGAGAGAGAGAGAGAGAGAGAACCCAGAGATGGGACCAGGAGCAATTCCACAAGGGAAAAAAAACTCGTATTGCTGTAACTCAGGGTTTTTATCCAGAGCCTTGTTGGGGTTGGGACAGGCAGGATTTCAGGCCATGTACTCCAGATCACTACAGGAATGTGACAATGCTTTGCCCAAGGCATAAAAGACAATTGGCACCAGGCAGGTTTTCACAGGCAAGCAAGATATCAGCAGGAGTCCAGGCTTGGAGGTTGTTTGCTGACTGACTTTCTAAGTGCTTCTGCTAAATGAATACCTACACTAACCCATTTATTGTCTGTATATATTATATTTTCTTTACCCATTTAACCTTTATTTTTAGAGATGATCAAAAGTATTCCATTTCATTTTTAAATCCCATGGAGAGCCCGGGTCCCAGGGGCCCTTGGAAGCTCCTACCCCTATCTTCACTGTTAGCTGAGGGACAGTCAGCCAGGAAGGCAGGAAAGCTCATGCTTGTTTGTGGTAGAGTTGGCTAAATGGATCCAGACAAAAGGGCATTTGGTTATATGCAATTAATCTTCATGGTTCCTGGATGTCAGCTTTCAGAGAGCAGCAGAGTTGTATTCTGGGACGCAATTACTGCTTGAAGTCCTTGTCTAGGGGAAGGCATTGGGTGTCCTGGGCTGCCTGAGATGGGTGACCTACCTCCCCACTAGGAGCTGGGGCAAGCTTCTTGTCAAAAGATCAGATGGGTTGTCAAACTCATAGCAGTTTTTTTTTTTTTAATCCAGGGGCCATTTCCCTCTCTAATTATTGCTCTCTGTCTTTTACAGCTGAGAGAAATCAGTGGGTGGATGTGGGAGAGGCAAGCTAATGTGATGACATTTTGACAAGTGTGTTACAATAAAAAATCACTTCCCTAGGAGAAGGTTAATGCAGTTATCACCACATTAGTGCTGGCAGTCCTAGGTTTGTGCCAGGTCCAGTCAGGCTGCTTTTCTTTTCTTGCCCAGCCCAGGTTCACCAGCATTCTAATGCACAGTGCTTGGATTACTCCACCCTACCTGCACCAATATCTTTGAAGAGTGAAAGTCCTTATATGCTCATAGATTTCTCCTGTGGAGTGTTTCTACTGTCTTCCACAATCGGCTTCTTCTTGTCCACCCAGTGATTAAGTGGGCTGCTTCCCTCTGCTCTCAGCTGACTTGTGGCTGAGGACTACATACTAATTTTAACATTAGCCTAAGTAAAAATGTAATTAGCATTTTTAGTCTGCTTCCAAATTAAATAGTATTAAAGGCAGCTACAGAGCATTTGTTTATTGTGTTAGACCATTTATTTCTTATTCCTCTCTCACTCATTTTTATTAATGTAGATTTTACTCTAACTTGATTAGGTGAATATCATTTAAAAGAAAACAGCTTTATTTAGATCTAGTTTACATATCATACACTTTGCCCCTTTAAAATGTTTGATCTGATAGCTTTGGCTGCATTCATAGTTGTGCCTTTGTCATTACAATGGATTTTTTTATTACAATAGATTTTTAACTATAGGTTGCTTTTTCTCTTCACATCATATACAATTTTGTGAATAGGCCATGTATGACATATCCATTTATCAGTTGTTAGATACTTGGGTTCTTTTCACTCTTGGGCTCATGTGAATAACATTGCTCTAAACACCCTGGTATAATTCCTATATGGACTATTTACATTTCTCTTCTAGGATCACATGTGGCAGCTGTTTGCTCAGTTGGGAGACTGCTAGACTATTTTCAAAAGCTACTGCATAATTATTTACTCCGTTCAGCAATGTATATGGATTCCGGCTTTTTCACATACTAGTCAACACACATTTTCATTCTTGCTGATTAGAGCCATCCTAATAAAGTGATTAAGTAGGCAAATAATCCAGAGTAGTCACTTAAATTTGGATACTGTTCAGATTAGGACCTTGAACAGGTAACATACATGCATGTACTTGCTATGTATGTTACCTGGTACAGTTGCTTAATCTCTGAGCTCAAGTCTGCCTGCCTATAAATAAAAGAAAGCTATGTCTCTCTTACAGGATGCTTGTAATGATTGACTGAGGGTGAAGAAGAGTTAACATAGGCCCCTCATCTTGTTCAGTAAATCAGAGCCTTTGTTATTGTATATAAGGACATCGCTGGGTCTTCCCATTCCTACCTGCCTCCCCCATTCTTTTCGGAAGTAGGTGACTTACGGTGTGCTTAAGAGGAAGTAGATCCCTTGACTGAGCAGAGATGAGTTGACCTGACAGTATCAAGAAAGGGAAACCAGGGCTGCAGAAGCTATTTCCAAATTTCCCTGAGGATGCGTAGAGTCACTCAGACACTGCCGAACCTTCAGCCTGACATCTGGAAACCTTGTTAACGATGCAGGTTATTATTGAGGATAATTACGCACAATGGAATTTGCACCTTTTAGTGTACAGTTGTGTGCATTTTGATTAACAATTGTAGTCAAGTGACATGAATACCATCATGATGCATTCAAATGACTGGTAGACTCACAGCTGAATGTTGGAGATGCTGTCGCCGTGAGTGTCCGAGGTTGCTTGGTTTTCCTCCTTCTGCAGTGTCATTTGAGGGACAGGCAGAGGTAGAATGAGACTAAGGCTATAAAGTTTTAAGATGCTCAGTCTGTGCATCCCTGTAGAAAGTGTGTTCCAAGGCTGGGGGAATAGGGCGCAGTGGTTAAAGGCTGAAGAAAAAGAACCCGCAAAAAAAAAAAAAAAAAAAAAAAAGTGCGTTCCAGTAATTGACCCTGACCGATTCTGCCTCGGCTCTTACCGCATCCTCCTACTTCCCTGAGAGTGAATGTCTCTCCTTTGTACTTGCTGGACTAATGAGGCCAAAAGAATTCTCTAAAGCTCCTTTCCCTGAAACCTAAATTGTATAGAAAAGATTTTTGTGTCCACTGCCTACTGCAGGAGGATGTGGATCAACCTCACTGACCTACTGTAACTGTTTAGGCTTTCGCCTGCTATAAGATGAACTGATTGCTTTAGTGAGGTACTTTCAGAGTTGCTTAGAACTTTGTCAAAAAGATAGTAAACTGTAGAAGTGAAAACTAGTTCTCATTTCTCCTATTATTTTTAATCAGTATTTATTAATGACCAAGAGCCACATTGCAGGATGTTTCTGTAGGGGAGGAATCAGATAGGAGAGAGGTGAGAAGGACCATGTTGTACAGTGTTTGCTTCCTGCAGAGCAGGCCAGTCTCCCAGCAGAGTCCTGGGACCTGAACCATGCCGCACACTGTGGGTATATTTACCTCTGCTCTCCTCTTCCCTGGAATATCCTGATGATGAGTGCTTATGAGGTGAGTTTACCAAGGAACAGGTGAACTCTTCCTAGACCAGGGCATTTTAGGAAGGAAATATGCTTTGTTATAGTGTTTTTTTTGTTGTACTTTGTTGAATATGTCAGGGGTTGAAGACTCTTCTGCTTATAAATGGAGAAATGGTACTACTTAACACTTCAAGAAGCTGTCCAGGTGGGGAGATCTGAAGAAGCCTCAAGGTCATGGTAGCAAGAGGCTCTGTGAGACCTGCCCTGCCCCTGATTTCATTCTTAACTCCTCTGGTCCATGAAGCTGCTTCCTGTCTGCAGACAGGAACTGCCTGAAGGGTGGCCTGGGCCAGACTTACTGGCCTGAGGGAGCAGACACTATAGGTAAAGTGACCCTTCTGCCCAGGGAAGAGACAAAGCTATGTGACCCATTGTGAAACTCTGTGATGTCCTGTATTTTTAGGTCAGTGACAAAATTGGAGCATATCTGGGGGACAGGAAGAAGCCAGCCATCTCCACATAAATTCCAACCATCCAAGAGTCGAGTATTAAAAACCCTGGCCACAGAAATACATGAAGAGTCAATACCTGGGCTGAGGTGATAGGCCAGGTATTAAGAGGATCTACACTCCCATAGAAAGAGGGGAGGGTAAAAAAATTAAATCAGTGTCATCTTGGCTACATTCAGTGTAAAAAAGTTTAAAGATAGACAAAAATATCAGCAAAAGATGACACATACAGGATGGGATGATATTAACAGAATATGTTTGAAGTACTTTAATATATGAAGAATTTCCCCCCTCTGCCCCCACCCCCCAAATAGTGCTGGGCATGGTGGTGCACACCTTTAATCCCAGCACTTGGGAGGCAGAGAGAGGTGGATGCCTGTGAGTTCAAGGCTAGCCCGGTCTACATAGTGAACCAGCTGGGACTAAAGGGAGACCCTCAAAAAGACCATATATATATAGATTATAATATATATATAATATATATATATATATGGAGAAATTTGTTTTAGACCTGAATTATATATATATAAAAACAAAGGACATAGAGATAAAGTTCAGAAGAACTGATACTAATGAATGTTACAAAATGCTTGATTTTGATGACCTGAAAGCATAGAAGAATGTTTGATCTTATTTGTCAAGAGATAAACATCTTGCTGGGTGTGGTGATGCATGCCTTTAATCCTAGCATTTGGGAGGCAGAAGCAGGCAGATCTTTGTGAGTTCAAGGCCAGCCTGGTCTACAAAGTGAGTTCCAGGACAGCTGGGGCTACAGAGAGACCCTGTCTTGAAAAGACCAAAAAAAAAAAAAAAAAAAGAGAGAGAGAGATATAAATATCTTATTTTATTAAAAATATTTATTATTCTTGTTTTATGTTTATGAGTGCTTTTGTCTGCACATATATAAGTGCACTGTGCAATGCACGTGGAGGCCAGAAATGGGCATTGGATCCTCTGGAGCTGCAGTTATGGACAGTTATTATCCACCATTTGGGTCCTGGGAATTGAACCTCAGTGCTCTTAACCACTGAGCAATCTCTCCAGCCTTGGAATGTAAAGCTTTATTTTAACAGAATGATTAAATGAGTAAAGACAGTTTATAGGCAGTAAGACTTATCCTTTTAATCCTCGTTTCTAATTTTTCTATTCTAATTAAACAATGGTGGTACCTGCTTGTAATTCAAGCACTGAGAAGGTAAGGTAGGAGTAAGTTCAAGGCCAATCTGGACTACATATTGAGATCCTGTTTAAATATACACACAAATAAGCAAACATAAGATTCCCATGTTTTCAGTTTAGTAATTAAAACAGCTGCAGGAAATTCATCCCAAAGTAAGCACAAAACTGAATGTTTTATGGAAAGTTATAATTTTAGAATTAAAAAACATAGCAAAAAATGAAGAATGACTCCAAATACTACTCATGATAGCTAATTGAATACAAAAGGGTTGGTTCACAAATGCTTTGTACATCAGTATTGGCCTGTTTAAAAGCATCTTAAGCCTGTTTGCAGAGAAGAGGCTGGGGGACAAATAACCAATGTGTTTACAAATGGGCTCTGGTGCTTTCAGTTTTCCCTGAAAATATTGTGTTGTTCATTGCTATGTGCTCATTTTGGCAATCATGGAAATAAAGTTGAATCTTGAAGTCCTTGAGTATCACTCTTGGTGCCCTGTCAAGCCTTCCTTGCTCTTTCATGGAGTGCTGGTGTGAGGATTCTTGGCACTGTGGCGATTGTTATGAGCACCTGTGCCTGTTTGCACTTTGCACAGTCTTCACATCTCCCCTTTAAGGTAGTTCTCATTCATCTACCAATATTTGGATGCAAGAGTGGGAGAAGAGGTAGTCCCATGTGGGGATCGCTGTGAGCCCAAAATGTCCTGGGAGAGTTTATGTGCACCCATGAGATCATCCTCCAAAGGTGAGAGCTCTCTGAAGGCCAGCAGCTAAGCTAGGGATGGGTTCCATGCAGGTCTGTTTGTCCCAGAGTGATGACCCCAGTGATACAGCAGAGATTCTGCTGTGTTATATAGAGTGACTTTCCATGGGGAATTCTCTGCTTCAGGGGAAGCACAGGAGCAAAGTCTGTGGGATCCTTATTTTGTGTAACTAGAAGATATGGAGGGACAATTTCTATATGAGCCACTTTTAGCGTTACTAAGTCTGTAGCTTCAGAGCTTATTAAACCTAGGGAGGAGCAGCATACTGGGAAGACCCTTGTTACTCAGGCTTGTTTTCCTCTGGGCAACAGTCATCTGTGTTTAGTGTTGACCTCATGGTGCAGAGGAGAAGCTCTTGATCGAAGGCTTAAGTGCAGCAAGATGCCATGATCTCACCTTCCTTCTATCCTGTTGAGGGGAGGGATGACATGCTGTCCTGTGCACATTGTGGGCCAGCAGGCAACAGGTGAAGACCTGCGGACAGAAGGAACCCCCTCACTTGGTGTTTATGCTTCTGTTCCTTTTTGCTGTGGAGCATACAAAGCTACAGTACAGAGAACAGTGATTGACTGTTTAAAATAGGTGAGTTCCCTGAGCTTATATAGATCTAAGCTGGGTCAACATGACCATGAGAACATAGGAACCACACTTCTCCTGGGTGCTGCAGAGCTCACAATTTTGTAAGCATAGGGATGCTGGCTGTTTCTGTGCCGTGCAGGGACTGGTATGGTGCTAGAAAAGAGCTGGGATCAGTAAGTATGATGGTGTAGAAGGGCAGGTGATGACAGATGACAGCTCTGCTCTCTTATGTACACTGTGCGTCCTTGGGAACCTCTGAAAGGGAAGCTTTCCTTTGCTCCACGAAGCCCAAGGGAGTGCTTTACTTTTAGACTGTTCAGTGGGTCATCTCCAAAGCTATCATTTCTTCTCACACATACAAAGTGAATAAGGATACATTTTATGAGTTAAACATTGGGCTGTGAAGTAAACATTTTTCAGATGACATGAACTGTGCTGTTCTGAAAAGGCTTTGAAGCTAAACCTTTATTTAGCTTTGAAATCTGATGGGAGAGATAGAGGGTTACCATACAAACAACATTGTTTCAAAACACCATGCTATGTATCTGGTATGAGATTCTAGCCTGCCTCTGTTGAGTGGAAGTTTTTGCTGTTGCCTACTTGGCTGATTTTAGACCAGGTATGAAGAAATTATAAGTCCTGATTTCTGATTGGAGAAAGTGGGCCAATGTTACTTCAGTGGTAACCAAAGAAGCTAATTCCAGTTTAATAGAATGTCCCTCCTTGCTGGGTCTGAGCTTAGAAAGGCAGTGCTGGGCAAGGGAACTGGGCAAGGTTCACTGACAGTGTGAGTGCAACTCCAGATGAGTGTGGGTGGGAGTCTGGGACACTCACCCAGCTGAAGTGCACTCCTGTGCAACTCTGGCTGGTCTTGGGCTATGTGGGTGGGACTGGGGAGTGCCGGTGTGCCAGTGTATGCGTGTGAAAGTACATGCATGATTATGCATGTGTTTGTGTGTGCACACATGTGTGTGCTGTATGCACATAGGTATACACACTTGTACATGCAGTGGCCAGAGGGAGATGTTCCGTGTCTTCCTCTAGTGCCCTATGTCTTGTTATAAGACAGGGTCCCTCACTGAATCTGAAGCTCCCTCTTGGCTAAGCTCCCTGACAGTGACTTCCTGAGCTCCTCCTGTCTCTGCCCCATAACCCTGGAGTTGCAGGCCCGTGTAGCCATGCCCCTGGCTGCTGAGAATTCAAACTCGGGCTCTCAGGCTCATGTATCAAGTGCTCCTACCCACTGAGCCATCTCCACAGTCCCTTTTGTCTTTTAAATTTTCCTATAATGAGCTTGTAGAGAATTTTGTTCACAGGAAATTTGATTTTAAACACACTCTTCCTTTCTGTCCTTGCTGCTTCAACATGCATTCTTTTATTTATTTCTTTATGTCCGTCCTCCTAGTGAGGCCCTGGTAGACTCCTCATTGCTGGCCTTCCATTGTGTGTGTGTGTGTGTGTGTGTGTGTGTGTGTGTGTGTGTTTTCATGCTTATACAAGTGTGCATGCATATGTATAGGCCAGAAGACAGCCTCCAGTGCTCTTTCTATCTGAGGGCTCACTGGCCTTGGAACTGCTAAGTAAGCAGGCTGAGTAGCAAGCCTCAGGAATCTGTCGCTGCCTCCCCAGCTCTGTGATTACAAGCATGTACCACCATGTCCAGATTTTTTCCATGGGTTCTTGGGATTTAACTCGAGTCCCAATACTAGCAAAATAAGCACTGTTCCCAACTGGCTATCACATTGGCTTTTGCCAGTCCCCTCCCTGTACCCCGAGAGTCTTCTGTTTGGAATGGATTTCCTTTTCCCCCTGATTTTCCTTTTTTTCCTAGTGTGCTTTTTCATCTCCTCCAGAATATTTTCATTCTACATGAAGTGCCCTGGCCCCAGGTCTGTCCTTACGGTTTGTTTCCTAGCTTGACACCCTGGGCAATCAGACTGCATTCAATGAGGGACTCCATTTCCCAATATTTTCTATGGCAGCACTGACTTTTGTATGAAAAGAAATACAGGGAAAAAGGGAACACTTATTCACTGTGGGTTGGAATGCAAACTTGTGTTGCCACTATGGAAATCAGTGTAGAGGTTCCTCACGAAGCTAGACATACATCTACCATATGATCCAGCAATAGTCCCATATCTTCATACTCCTGCTATGGAGATAGTTCCTCATTCATGTTCATTGCTGCTCTATTCACAATTTCCAGGAAATATAAATAACCTAGATTTCCATCAGTAGCTGGATAATGAAAATGTGGTTTATAGGGGGCTAGAGAGATGGCTCAGGGTTTAAGAGCACTGGCTGCTCTTGCAGAGGACCCAGGTTCGACTCCCAACACCCACATGGTGGCTGGCAACCAACCATTCAGGTCCAGGGAAATCTGATGCTCTCCTCTGACCTCCACTAGCATTGTACCACACAGGTGTACTCACATACATGTAGGCAATACACCCATACACACAAAATTAAAAAAAGAAAACAATATGGTTTATAAACAAAATAGAATATTATTCAGTTATAAAGGAAAATGAAATTCACAGGTAAATGGATAGAAATAATCATTCTCTGTAAGATGACCCAGCCTCAGAAAGACAAACACCACATGTTCTCTCTCATATGTTCATTCT
This sequence comes from Rhizomys pruinosus, assembly GCA_009823505.1. Taxonomy (NCBI): domain Eukaryota; kingdom Metazoa; phylum Chordata; class Mammalia; order Rodentia; family Spalacidae; genus Rhizomys; species Rhizomys pruinosus. The sequence goes on from VZQC01007285.1 coordinate 258,869, forward strand.
AGCTTTGAATCTTTAGATGTGTGTGTTTAAATTGTATAATTCACATGGAAGACAGGAAACTAGTAAGAGGCTGTGGGTGGGAAATAATGGAACAGAATAGAGTTGGGGGTGGGAAGACATGGTAGAGGAGGGAGAATGGGGAAGAATATCTAACACTAAAGACCTTTGAAAATGCCACATGGAAGTTTGTATAGTAATTGGATTACACACACACACACACACACACACACACACACGGGGTTTAAATGGAGTTACCATGTAACAGGGTGGGAGTGGGGGGACAATGCCTCCCTAGACACCATATGCTACCAAATAAGAAAGCCCTGTGTCAAATACTGATTACCTTTTTTTGAATGTTTGGTCCTCTCCCCCAAATATCACTGGCTAGCTAGTGCCATTGTTCTTTGTTACCTCCCCAAACTTGAGGCTAATAGTCTGTGCTGAAGCTACATACTTGAGTCATGGGACATGGAGAAATCAAACTGGTACCGATCTGGAGATTTCATACCTACTGGCTAGCTTACATAGTGCTAGGAGGTTCTGTGCATGCTACCAGGGGAGAAAAGACAGTAGTTTTACTCAGCTGTGAACCTTCTGAGGTACAACAATGACTGGCCTGTCAATATCTGCTTAGTGATTTCTGGTTGTATTGGTTATTTTTCTGTTGCTATGATAAAATACCATGATCAAAATGACTTATGGAGGGGCTGGAGAGATGGCTCAGTGGTTAAGAGCGCTGACTGCTCTTGCAGAGGACCCGGGTTCGATCCCCAGCACCTACATGGTGACTGAGAACCATCTTTAACTCCAGTTCCAGGGGAATCTGACACCATCTTCTGACCTCCGAGGCATTGCACAACACGGGTGCACAAACCTACATGCAGACAGTACATTCATACACATACAAAAATAAATTTAAAAATAAATAAATAAATAAATAAATAAATAAATAAATAAATAAATAAAATTTGCCAGGCATGGTGGTGCACGCCTTTAATTCTAGCACTTGGGAGGCAGAGGCAGGCGGATCTTTGTGAGTTCAAGGCCAGCCTGGTCTACAGAGTGAGTTCCAGGACAGCTGGAGCTACAGGGAGACCCTGTCTGGAAAAGAAGGAAAAAAAAAAAAAAAAGGCAAGCTGAACATTATTGTTACATTTCTTTTTCTATGAAAGCAACTGTGTTGTTATAATGTAAATCTCTTAATGGGCTCTAGAATCGACCTACCACTTATTTTCAGACTCTGTAATTACTGTATATGGGTGGAAGGTATGTATTCGTATTTTAGATTAATATAAAATTAAAGGGGTAAAATGTGAATTTCTAAGCATATTTTTGAATTAACATACAGTTTATTCTCAGAGGTCATAATTTTGATGCATGTGTGATGTTTATATAGGCATATGTTGGAGCAATACAAAGGGGATTTTGATGCATATGTGGTTTATATAGGTGTAGGTTGGAGCAATACAAAGGGGAGGGAAAAACAACATAAAGACTGGGTTAAAGAACTGAATGATACAGTTAAACACTGCCCAAAATGATAAGCCTCTGCAGTGAAAAACTTTGGAAAGACTGAGAGAAAGATGCAGGACATGTATGGCAGAAGGCATGAACAGGAGTGGGGTGGGGGCAGGGAGAGGGGAATGTGTCTAAATTGGACTGAAAGATAATGAATGGAATATACAATTCATCAATAAAAGTATTTTTTTTTTAAAGAGAGAAAGCCTGAACTCCGAATGCTGCAGAAAGGGGTTCTTGCTTAAAACTGCATAAAAAAGTGTTTCTGCAGTTTCAGTCATCAAGGCATGCAGTGGCCCCTGCAGCAGTCATCCAAGTGACCAGCGTCCTTCCTGAGCTGGCCGCAGACTGTGGCAGTATTGTCCATGTGGTATTGATTTTGAAGGCACAAAATATGCAAGAGGTTCATGGAGTCCTGCTGTATGGTTTCTGAGGGCTGCTGAGCCAGTTTCTGGCAGGGTCAGAGTTTCTACAAGGAGAACCTGAGAGACCACTTGAGAAACCATGAAGATAAGACCCAGGTTGAATTACAAACCACAGGATGTTGGAGATGGCAGAACCGTGGAATATCTACTGAGGAAAGCTCAGGTGTTGAGTAGAGCTGGCTCAAGAGAGAGGCTTTGTGTGCTTCAGCTGATAGACCTGGAAGGCGTGGGCTGTCCCGGCCCCTTGGAGCCCAGATGATTACATCCTGGGTCATAGATGCTAGACCTGGAACTGCAGGATTTGGTGTTCTCTCTGTTGAGCTTCATCTTGCTTTGGTCCAGTCTTTCTTCGTGACATACTCCCCCCCTCCATCCTCCCTTCTAGAATGAGAATGCTTACTCTGTGCTATTGTATGCTACAAGTCTGTAACTTGTTTTATGATTGCTCAGGGATTCACAGTTAAGAAGGTGTCTGAGCATCAGAGACTGTACTTACATTGAACACTGTTGGAAATAATAAAGACTATGGGGACTTTTCTTTTTCTTTTTTTTTTTTTCTTGAGCACTGAATTTTTCATTTATTTTTCTGTTCTGTTTTATTTTTTATTTCTTATTTTTTTTAACATTTTTTTTATTGATGCTTTGTGCATTTCATACATCATTTTCCAATTCAGTTCAGGCATATTTCCCTTTCCCTTCCCCCCCTTACATTCCCAAACACCAGAAGACTAACCACTTTCTACTCAGCACCTCAGGGAACATTCCCAAAATAGACACATACTGGGACACAGAAAAAAACTAAAAACTCAACATATAAAAGATTGAAATAATCTCATGCATTCTATCAGACACAGTGCAAAAAATGTAATCAATATAACACCAGAATAAACCCACAACCTACAGGAACACATGGAGACTAAACAACACCCCTCCTGATAATGAGTGGTCAAGGAAAGAAATAAGAGAAAGAAATAAAATCATTCCTGGAACTGAATGACAATGATAAACAACACAGCAAAATCTATGGGACACTTAAAAGCAATCCTAAGAGGGAAGTTATAGCTCTAAGTGCCTACATTAAAAAAAACGAAAGCACAAGGGAATGACTAACACTGCAGCTAAAGGACTTGAGAGACAACAACAAATGAACCCTAAACGAGCAAACAAGAAGAAATAACAAAATCAGAGCAGAGATCAATTAAATAGAAACAAGAAAGCCAAACAAAAAATCAATGAATCCAAAAGTTTGGTTCTTTGAGAGAATAAACAAGATAGACACACTCTACCAGTTAACAAAAGAAAGAGGGAACAACGCAAATCAATAGAACCTGTGACGAAAGGGGAAATATCACAACAGACATGAAAAGATCCAGACAATCATACGGATATTTCAAAAACATATCCACTAATTTGAAAGGGATGAATATCTGAAATCCTGGGAATCACCAATCTCAACCAAGAAGAGATCGACAGTCTAAACGACCAATAGTACAGGAAGAAATGCAAGATGTAATAACAGCCTCCCAACCAAAAAATACCCAGTCCGGATGGTGTTCACGGCAGAAATCTATAAATATTCGAAAAGACATACAACCATTACTACTTAAATTGTTTTAGAAGGATACAAACGGAGGGACATTCTCCCAGAATCTCTTCTATGAAGCCAGCATATTCTATTACCAAAAACAGGCGAAAGATACAACCAAAAAGGAGAACTATAGACCCATCTCCCTAATGAACACAGATGCCAAAATTCAAACAGGATACTGGCAAACCGCATACAGACTCACATCAAGAAAATCATCCACCATGACCAAGTTGGATTCATACCAGAGATGCAGGGATGGTTCAACATACGAAAATCAATAAACATCATCAAAACATATCAATGGATTGAAGGACAAAAACCATACCATCATCTCAATTGAGCGGAGAAAGCCTTTGACAAAATCCAGCATCCGTTAATGTAAAGAGTCCTGGAGGGAATTGGTCTGAAGGTAATCTCCTCATTGTAATCAAAGCCATATAAAGGAAAACCACAGCCAATATAATCCAAAATGGGAGGAAATGACAGAAGCGTGCCCCTTAAAGGTAGGAACTCGGAAGGCTGCCCCCTGTCACCACTTCCTTTTCAACATAGTGCTGGAAACACTTGCTAGGGCATAAGGCAAGAAAAGGAATTAAAGGAGTTCTAAATTGGAAAAGAGGAAGGCAAGCTATCCCTGTTTGCTGATATATGAATTTGTCTACCTAAGGATGCTAAGAACTCCAACCAGAAAACTCCTGGAAAGGAGTAGAGCGTTGGTAAAGTGGCAGTATACAAAATAAATCAGAAAAATCAGTAGCCCTTTCCTTTACACCAACAACAAGCACTGAAGAAGGACTATAGGAGAACCTTCCCACTCACAATAGCCACACAAACATAATACCTAGGAACAAACCAAACCAAGGACACAAGGATCTCTACAACAAAAATTTTAAACCCCTGAAAAAGGAAATTGAGGAAGACATCGAAAGATGGAACAAACCTCCCATGCTCATGGCTTGGGAAAATAAATATAGTAAATGTCCAGCCTACCCAACTAGTTGTATAGATATAATGCATCTCCAATCAAAATCCCCAAAATTTCCTTCACAGTCTTGGAAAAAATCCTCAATTTCATTTGGAAAAACAAAGACCTCGAATAGCCAAATCAACCTTGAGGAAAAGAGCAATAAGGGGGGAATCCCTCTACCAGACATCAAAATATAATATAGGGCTATAGTCAAAAAACAGCCTGGGACTGGCACAAAACAGACCAGTTGGACCATGGAATAAAACTGAAATCCAACCTGAGCACATACAATTTCAGCCACGCATATTTTTGACAAGGGGGCCCAGGAAGACCAATGGAGGAAAGACAGGTAAGCTTTCAGCAAGTGGTGCTGGCAAAATTGGATCACCACGTGTAGAAGAATAAATTAAACCCCTACCTCTCAACGTGTACAAAAATCAACTCCAGATGGAACAAGACCTCATGTGAGATCCAAAACTCTGGAGGTGATGAGAGAGAAACTTGGCAGCAGACTACAAGAACATAGGTGTAGGAAAGACTTCCTAAAAAAGACAGAAGCTGCAAAGAAATAAGAATCAACAATTGAAAAATGGGATCTCCTTAAACTCAAAAGCGTCTGTACATCAAAAGAAACAATAAAGGAATGGAAGAGAAAAGAAACCCACAGAAGTGGGAGGAAACCTTCACTGCAGACACACAGACAAAGCATTAATCGCCAGAGTAAACGAGCTACTCAAAAAACAAAGAAGAAAGAAAACAAAGAAAAAACACTCAAAAGATGGAGCAAAGATCTGAATATAGACTTCACAGAGGAGGAATTAGAGATGGCCGAGAAACATCTTAAGAGTGTTCAACATCTCTGAGTATTAAGGAATGCAAATTAAAACCACTTGAGATATCACCTTATTCCAATAAGACGGGCTAGGAACAAGAACACAATGTGATACCAGTGCTGGAGAGGTTGTGGAGAAAGGGGAAACACTCATCCAGTGCTGTGGGAATGTAAACTGGTAAAGCCACTATGGAAGCAGTGTGGAGAACCTTAGAAGACTCAAAACGAGCCTTCCATTTGACCCAGTCATACCACTCCTGGGTATATACCCCAGAGACCCATCCTACTGCTCTACTGAAATACATGCACAGCTATGTTTTTTTTTTTTTTTTTTTTTTTTCACAATAGCAAAAAGCTGAAACACACGCCCAGGGCCCCTCAACTGACGAATGGATAGAGAAAATGTGGACATGTATACAATGGATTCTATGCAGCGGTAAAGAGGGACAACATCATAACTTTGCAGGTAATGGATGGAGCTAGAAGACATTAGGTTAAGTGAAGTACCACAGGTCCCACAGACAAACAAACAACAACAATGGTGTCCCTCAATATGTGGATGCTAGTACCAACAACCCTATATAAATATGTCTCGTGGAGAGTGATGCATAGTAAAAGAAAAAAAAAGGCCCCTCTGCATCAAAAACGGCGAATGGTAATTGGGAAGGGGGGAGGAGTGGGTTGAGGACACTGAGTTGTAGTTCGATTAATGCATTTTAATTGAGACGTGAGTTCAACAAGTACCCAGATTTGCATAAGAACACGGTCCTACAGGTTGCGTGGTGTTTTAGGACTTAGAAAGTAAAATATGTGTATATTAAACAGTATTGGTTTAAAGGCTCTGATAAAACAACGGTAATGCAGAATCCGATGTAAATGAGATATAAATCGCTGTTGTCCACATTTGGTTTTAAACATAAATTTTGTAGAGCAATAACTCTGGGATGGGCACATACAAATGTTCCCTATAGTTTCTATGTCCTGTTGTACAGTTTTCACCTTGTAGCATTCTCTTAAAGATGATTTAACATAAAAATTAGGTTTGCTCCCCAAATTAAGCATATATAGTCACCCAAAATAACATGGGGGAATTTGATGAAATCGATGCCTTGACTCCACCCTATAGTGATGTATAGAAATACAAATGTCTTCTGGGGACTCATGGGGTAAAAAAAAAAAAAAGGGGGGGGTACAGAAAAACATGAAACCCTTTTCGTCAAACCTTTGCAATTCAAATCTTAAAAACTAACTATTGAAAATATTTGTGTGTTCCATCAGGACAAAATTTCACCAACTTAACAGCTGAGAAAGAAAAGTACAGCTTTGCATTGAGTAGGATGTACCAGAAGTGCCAACTGAAAGGTTGACCGTCTGAGACATCGAAAGGAAGAAAAGGCCTCAGATTGCCATAAGAACATCGAACCCCTCTGTGGGCCCTACATGTGACAACTGTTTATAATGAGTCCCAACGAAACTTACTTTCTAGGTGCTGCAAGGTTTTGAATATGAGAGACTTTCTTACCACTACCTCCCCCCCCGCAGAACAAGGAGAACTATGACGATGATGAGGTTGCTCTCCACTGTAAATTGGAGACAACTATTATAGAGGTAATCTCTTTATAAAACTGGTAAACTCTGTCCTTCTTTAAATTGACTAATAGAGATAAGAACTATGAAAAGGATTTTCATAGTTCAGAACCAAATATAATACGAAAGTCCTTAACGATGTACTTAGCAAAATATATCAATACAGGAGCTCTGCCATCATGTAATGGAGTAATTCTACCAGAGAAGATGTTGGCCAGGGGGGGATCTAAGGCCCTCACAAAGGTAAAAGGCTCCTGTTCCTCTAACCGGGGATACCTGCAAGAGAGGGGGTAAGGCCCGCCCTGCTGTCAATGACCTGATGTAGCATGGGAAAGATGTATTGAGACCACACATGCATGTGTCAATGGCCTCTGGAACACCAGAGAGTGTTACCAAAGGCCACTAACCAATAAGGCAAATAACGGGTCTCCTTGAGTCAAGCAGACTCCACCGTCAACACCAACTACACCTCACCTGACTGGAAACACTGTGGCAGCAAGAGGCAGCCTATGCCTGTATAATCCGCAATCTAATTGGCTATTGGCCTCTCTCCTTGGAGAAATAACCCAGGGCTGATGCCACAAGCTTACGTCATCTAACAGGTTAGGAGATCTCATAAGCCACAGTAAGACCCTGTCATATTTACAAGGAAAAAATGTAATTCATGAAACAACATCATTCACAAAACCATATGTGTCTATCACTAAAGTAAACCTACCATTTAACTATTATATGTTTAATACCTCATATATCTAATTGCTTGTGCTCATCAGTAGGGATCAAAAGTCATTCCTGGACAAACTGTCAGCCCCGGAAAGGAAACAGCCAGAATCACCAGAGTCCAAGACAACAGCTCCAGAGAGAGTGGACTGTTTGCTTCTCATCCACCTGTGCCCCTTTTCTAACCCAGGGAATAAACTGTGGAAGAAGGGGGCGGTGGTAGAAATGGTAAGGGCCTGCGATTGGGGGGGGGGGGTGAAGGGTGGAAACTACAGCAATGTAGTCTGGACCCTCATTTGATCACTGATTGAACATACAAACCCCCACCCCAGCTGAGGTGGGAGTGTTGTGGGTTTGGATCAACTGTGCAATTGGTTTTACATGAAGGATGCTTGTACTCTATGGATTATCACTTATATACTAAAAAATGGAAAAAAAAAACTGAGAGAAATATGCAGGACAGTTATGGCAGAAGCATGATCTTGGTTGGGGTGGGGGTNTTTTTTTTTTTCAGAAAGAACTTGAACTTACTCTTCTTTTTATTTATTTATACATAAAATATTTTAAAAAAAAATAAAGAATACAGAGAACTAAAGAGAGAGAACGAAAAACTCAAAAAGGACCTAGAGGGATCAATGACAAACTTCGAATAAAGAACTAAAGCACAGACCGACAAACTCCAGAAGAAACTAGAGGGAGAAAAAAAACAAACTCCGAATGGAAGTAGAAACACTGAAAAAGGAAGCCAACCAATGAGTAAGGAGCACCAAGAAGAGATTGAGAACCACACAAGAAAGAATTGGAAGCTCAAAAGAAATGGAAGTACTAAAGAAAACACAGGAGAAACAAAAAAGAATTAGAACACACATTCAATCAAGAAGAAAGGAAAGGAAAAAAAGCCTCAGAAGTAGAATGGAGGAAAGCAGAACAAAGAATATCAGATCTGGAAGATAACACAAGGCAATTAAAAAGCTCAATAAAGAATTATGAAAATTAAAATAACAAAAGTGGAACAACAGGAAATATGGACACTATGAAAAGATCAAACCTCCATCATAGGAATAGAGATGAAGGAGAAGAATCTCAAGAAAAGTATTGATCAGATCTTCAACAGAATAATAGATGAAATTTCCCCAAACTAAAAATAGACAAACCCATACAAATACAAGAAGCACATAGGACCCAAATAGACAAGATCAGAAAAGAAAACACAACCCACGCCATATCATAGTTAAAAATGCTAATGCCCAAAACAAAGACAAAATTCTGAAGCTACAAAAGAAAAACAAGTCACATACAAAGGGAAACCATCAGAATCACAACTGAGTTCGCCTCAAACCATGAAAGCAAGAAGAGCAGGAGCAAAGCATTCCCAGTGTTAAGGGACTACAGATGCCAACCAGAATACTTTACCCAGCAAAAATGTCGATTATAGTTGAGGAGAGAGAAAATCTTCCATGACATAAAGCAAGATGATGAATACACTAGTGTGGGAAAACCAACTCTTCATAAAAATACTTGAAGCAATCAAAAGGCAGAAGAGAGGAGCAACAATCCTCCAAACCTAGGAAAAGAAACTAATAAAAACAAAACCATAGGTGCAAAATCAGCAGGCTAGAAGTCCAAATGTATAATAAAGTAAAGGAAGCAACATCCAACTTTAATTGTAACCTTAAATATTAATGTGCTAAACTCCCCAATAAAAAGGCATAGACTGGGAGAATGGATTAGGAAACAAACCCATCTATATGCGTCTAAAGAAACCCATCTCAATCTCAAGTATAGGCACCAACTTAAGGTGAAAGGGATGGAAGAGTATTTTCAAGCCAAATGGTACCAAAAAGAAAGCAGGTGTGGCTATTCTAATATCAGACCAAATAGACTCAAAGCAAAAAAAATCAAAAGGACAAAGAGGCCATTAATCTTATTAAAGAACAATTAATGATAAGATTTCACAATCATAAACATATATTGCACCAAACACCGAGTGCAACCAAATTATAAAGAAAATTCTCAGGACCTCAAGGCACAGATTAACCCCAGCACACTATACTAGGGGACTTCAATACCCCATTAAGTCCCCTAGACAGATCAACCAGGAAAAGGATAACAGAGAGACATCGGAACTAAACGACACAATACACCAAATGGACCTCACAGACATCACGAATATTTCACCCCAACACCAGAGATACACACTTTCTACTCAGCACCTGGAACATTCTCCAAAATAGACCATCATACTGGGCACAGAAAAAAACTCAAACAAATCATAAAAAGATTGAATAATCTCATGCATTCTATCAGACCACAGTGCAATAAAACTGATATCAATATCAACACGAGAATAAACTCCACAACCTACAGGAACACATGGAGACTAAACACACACCTCCTCCTGAATAATGAGTGGTCAAGACAAGAAATAAAGAAAGAAATAAAAATCATTCCTGGACTGAATGACAATGATAAAACAACACAGCAAAATCTATGGGACACTTAAAAAATCCTAAGAGGGAAGTTTATAGCTCTAAAGTGCCTACATAAAAAAAAACGAAAGAGCACAAGGGAATGATCTAACACTGCAGCTAAAAGTACTTGATAGACAACAACAATGAAACCCTAACGCAGCACAAGAAGAAATAACAAAATCAGAGCAGAGATCAATTAAATGAAACAAGAAAGCCAAACAAAAAATCAATGAATCCAAAAGTTGGTTCTTTGAGAGAATAACAAGATAGACGACCTCTATCCAGTTAACAAAAGAAAGAGGGAACAACCCAAATCAATAATAATCTGGATGAAAGGGGAAAATATCACAACAGACAATGAAAGATCCATGACAATCATACGGGACTACTTCAAAAACGTATATCCACTAAGTTTGAAATGGATGAATATCTGAAATCCTGGGAACTCAAATCTCAACCAAGAAGAGATCGACAGTCTCAAAGACCAATAGTACAGGAAGAAATGCAAGATGTAATAAGCAGCCTCCCAACCAAAAAATACCCAGGTCCGGATGGTGTTCACGGCAGAATTCTAAAATATTCTGAAAAGACATACAACCATTACTACTTAAATTGTTTTAGAAGTAAGGATACAAACGGAACATCTCCCAGAATCTTTCTATGAAGCCAGAGCATATGCTATTACCAAAAACAGGAAAGATACAACCAAAAAGGAAAACTATAGACCCATCTCCCTAATGAACAAGATGCCAAAATTCTAAACAGGATACTGGCAAACCGCATACAGACTCACATCAAGAAAATCATCCACCATGACCAAGTTGGATTCATACCAGAGATGCAGGGATGGTTCAACATACGAAAATCAATAAACCTCATCAAACATATCAATGGATTGAAGGACAAAAACCATACCATCATCTCAATTGAGCGGAGAAAGCCTTTGACAAAATCCAGCATCGATGTTTGTCATTGTATCCCTCTAGGTCCTTTTTGAGTTTTTCATTTTCTCTCTTTAGTTCTCTGAATTCCTCTTTATGTTCTTTAATTTCTCTGCATAGGTCTGCAATTATTCCTCTAAGATCTGTTCCTTGGGTCTCCTCCAAGGGGTTCCCATTGTAGCTATCTCCTACTGGTTTGGTAGCGCTTGATGCAGGATTTTCCTGTGCCTTTCCCATGTTGTCCCTTCATCGTGTTCCTGGCATGTGGGCTTCCCTTTTGTGGTTCAGATCACAAATACCTTTTCACTATGTTAGGGGATAGTTTTACTTTCCTCCTTTAGATGCTTTTCCCCCCCCCCTTTCATCCTCCTTGTTTATGGAGTATTGACTTGTCTAGTTTTCAGTTTTGTAAACCACTCTTCTCTTCTTGCTCTGAAGGTTCTCCAAGAAAAGGTCCACTTGGATTCTCACCAATCTCGGGGGTGGGGGTAGATATGCCTTATCTAGCCCGCACAAAGGTGCAGAGCACTAGCCCACTGGCCACCGGACCCTCTGGCCCCAGTGAGAAAGAAAGACGTAGGGTGGTCCCGCCCACGACCCCCTACCTGCGGCAGAGGCTTGCCCAGGTAACTTCCCTGCGGCCCGCACAAAGGTGCAGAGCACTAGCCCACTGGCCGCCGGACCCTCTCACTATGGGGACTTTTCAAGTTGGACTGAATATATTTTGCATTATGAAGTAGCCACGAGCATGTGGGGACAAGAAATGGAAGATAATGGCTTAAAAATGATGTGCATATTTATTGTCAATTTCACAGGGTATAGAATTGTGGAAGACGAAGCCTCTGGGCATGTCTGAGTGATTATTTAGATTGTTAATTGGGGTGGGAACACCTACCCTAAATGTACCATTCTGTGGGCTGGGGTACTGGGCTGCATATGAAGTAGAAAGCATGCCTCACACCAGCATTCCTTGTTTTCTGCTTCTTGACTGTGAGCACAGTGTGACCAGCTGCCTCACGCTCTGCTGCCATGTAGTCTCTGCCATGACAGACGGCATCCATTGGCACTGTAAACCAAAATAAAGCCTTCCTTTCTTAAGTTTCTTTGGTCAGGAGTTTTGTTGTGGCAATCAGGGTTTGTCTATTTATTAGAAATCAGTGGTCATACAAGCAGAAATGCTGCATGTAGTTGGACTCACATACAGTTAGAAAGCCTGCCACATGCCTGATTTCTCAGGCTAGTCCTGGTCTACATATACCTGCTGTCCAAACAGTTGTTAAAGGTCCATTCCATTCTTAGCAGTATACTGGTTAGAACTCTAATTTATATCATTGCCTTACACAGAAATGAAATTTAAAGCTGTGTAGGGCTGAAGAAAATACTAGAGAAAGGAAGGAAATCCAGGCAGAGCTGCTGTGACATATGGGTGTTGGAGAAGACCACTGGGATAAGAGAAAGGTCAGGAAGACATTGAGTCATGGACACCAAGACAGACCTGACCCTGAACTGGAAGGAGTAGTCATTGAGGCTGAGAAAGGTGAGGATACTCAGGTGAATGCTGGGCAGGAAGGTGAGAACCCCAGCACTGAGCCCAGGAGGCAGCACTGATCCACTTGGTACACTCTCCATACTCCCTTGCTCTTCAGACCAGCCAAGCTTATTCACAAGGAAGTAACCTAGATGTCATGTCTCCTGAAATGCACCTGTTTCCCCCACTGAACTGGATAGTCTTTACTGCCCTTCTCTGTCCCCATAGCACACAGCTTTCCATGTGACGGTTCATAGTTCACTCTTCTGTAGTCCTGTTGTGCATGCTTATTTCTCCATTAGACCATGATCTATCCTTCTATATTTCTGTGTCATGGGCTCTCATAACCCTGTGCACCTAGTAGATGTGTGAGAAACGTTAAATGGATACGCAGATGGATGAAAGTGTGAATGGATGTCTAAATGAATGAATCAGTGGATGAATGAATGAAATGTACAGACTGAATGAGTGAATGAGTAAATGAATGGATGAGTGAGTAAATAATGCAAGGAATGAAAAAAATAATTGAGTATATGACTGAGTGGATGAATGACTGAATGAGTGAAGACATGCAGAAGTGAGTGAAGATCAAGCCCCAGCTGCTTGTGCATCCGTGCCTCCCTGGGCAGAGCTGTCTGTCTGCTGTTTCCCACTGCCCACCATCTGTTCATAAGCCACACTCCTGCTGCCAGTGGTGGTTATTTAGCATTGCAGTGGGTACCTGTGGGAAGGCATGTCCCTTTCTGCTAGCCCTAAGCTGCCTAGAATTCTGATGGGGACAGTGGTTTCCTTGAACTGAAAGTTTAGTGTCACTTCTGCAGCTAATTTTCTGTTTACCTTGGATTGTTGAAGGATACGGCTTATGGCCTTAAAAACAATTAATTCTAATTGGAGCTAGAGATAAAATACAAAGGAAGCATAAAACATTCAAGTAGAACACATGAATCACAGTAAAACACTATGGAAAAGCTTTCTCAAGAAAATCTGCACATTTTGCATTTAGTAGCAGCTCAGCAAAGCATGTGGCGGATTTGGGGTAACACATAAGCCTCTGTTAATATTATAAAAATAAACACTGTATTAAGTCTTTAGGCAAAGCCATTCACAGAACCAACAATACTGTCTTCATGATGTGTTGAAAACAACCCCCAAACAACCTGTTAATTGAAAATTAAAATTACAGGACACTAAGCCATGGTGAGCTGTGCTTTGAAGATGAGGGCTGTTTGGCATGATAGTTATTGTATTGATTGTCAAGTGTCAGGAGGAAAGCCAGAGCATGCCAGTGAGGAAGAAAGTGTCATATCAGAAACTGCTGCTTGACCTACACAGACAGGGAAGTAGGATGATGATATCACAGCCATAGGGTGAGAAAGCCTTGCAGAGCCTGCCTGTGGCCCAGGGCAGGTCCTGCTCTGCTGCTGGCTTGGAACAGCAGACCTAGGAAAACTGCCTGTTGAAATCAGGACATTCCCCATACCATTCCCAGTCAGGAGTAGATTCTGTTTTGTGTTGTGGTGGACATACAGAGAAGCAAGTTTGGGAAGCTTTGCCCTTGGGTTTTAGCTTCAAGCAGGTGCAGATGTCACTGTGGAGGTGGGCAGTGTTCCTGCTGCCCTATGAGATGGCAGCTTCCAAGTGTTTGTTCCTGGTGCTTCCAAGAGCCTTCTGGGGGAACTACCATGGTCTGCCAAATCACAGTGGTTGGGAGGGTCTACTAGACCAGAAGCTCCCCATATCTGGCACAGCTGATTCTCTGGGGTGTGGCTTTCATGCTCGTGTTGGACATAAGGGCCTATTCTCTTTAGGGTCCCTTTGTTTCTCAGAGGTTCTCAAACACTGAGACCGAAAGAAAGCAGCCCCACTGCATGTCAGGATGAGGCTGGAGGTCGTCATTCCAGGAATTCCAAGCCATCATCAGCTTCTGCTATAAATGTAACTTTCTTGGCACCAGGATCTAAGGTTTGTTCCTTGTGTTTTAATCTTCTGGATGCTCAGACCCTCAGTCTGGTAGACAGGATGTAGGATGTGCACATTAGTTTTTCCATGCTGATAATTTTGTTTTCTGAGTACCAAGTAGGGCTCATAAGTAAATTAATTTTTATTTTCCTATTATTAGGTTTGTGGACTAACCTGTTTCTGTAAGAGCTTGGGCTCTGGGAGACAAACCTAAAGTTATAAAATAGCTTTATGACTTTCATGTGTGATTCTTGTCTTTTGGGCTGAGAGCAGATCTGTTAAGATTTCCTCCTAAGCTTGGCTGCAGTAACTATACTAACAAAGTTAGATAACTCATAGTAAATCATTGCTATAATCTTTGACCTTCAGACTCTCTGGCTAAAATTGCTGTAATGGACTCTCTGAACTTTTGTGGATTTGTATATCTCCTAACACTGAGGCCCCTTAGACTTGGAATCAGACTATTTTACCCAAGTAGACACTCTTTATTGGACTCAGGATGGCCTGTAAGGGAGCAGAAAGTCTACTAAAATATTGTTTCAAGATGCTAAGCAGGCTCATTGACAAAATGCAAGATAGTAACATGGAAAGATCTTGGATGCTTGAAATCAGAGCACCTATTCAGACTTCAGTTTCACACCAAGGACTCTGACAGGATCAGACAAGTTGCTCAACTTTCAGCTTCTGTTTGTCCACTTGTAAAGAGGAGTGCAGCATGCTTTGTAGTCTGGCTGTGACATCATAGTTGGCTGCCCTGGTTCAGTCAGGCAGCTATAACATTATACACCTTAAACCAAATAGCTTATAGGCCACAGAAATCCCTCTCAGTTGTAGAGACTGTGAATTTCAAGATCAAGGCAACTGCAGATTTGACATCTTCTGGTTCATGGCCAGCACTTGATTTCTGTGTTCTCACATGTGGCAAGGGGCCAGGCAGCTGTCTGCGCTATTTTTATGAGGTTACTCATCCCATTTTAGAAATCTCTGACTTTACCATGTCAGCATTTCCCCAAAGCCTCATCTTCTAATACCATCTGCAACAATATAAAAATGAGGTCCCACCCTCATTTACATGTTGGCAGTGTAGTCGCCAGTGAGGTGGTACTATGTTTAATATGTACAGGCCAGTGTGCAATAAGGTCATGGGTGCTCTACCATCATAAATGTATTAATGGTGCCATTTGGAGTGGGGCAGGCCTGGTAAGAGAGGGAGAGTTCATAGAGGAGAAAAGGATTATGAAAAGGTAAGCCAAGGCTCCTTCCCAGTCTCTTGCTTCTTGTCTCACACTGTGACCCTGTTTCTCCATATTTCCAAGTGTTCTTTGCTCCTTCCCCATGCTGTGATGTAGTCAGCAGGCCCTTGCCAGAATGCTGCTTGGACCCCTACCAACAGAACCATGAGGTTAATACACTTACTACCTTATAAAGAACCCAGCCTCTGATGTATTATAGTTATAGAAAATGGGCTATGATTACTATTTCCTTAGATGTTAGAGAGGCCAAAGAAGAGCATTCCAGCCGGGCATGGTGGCACACACCTTTAATCCTAGCACTTGGGAGGCAGAGGCAGGCAGATCTTTGTGAGTTCAAGGCCAGCCTGGTCTACAAAGTGAGTTCCCGACAGCTGGGGCTACAGGGAGACCCTGCCTCAAAAAGGCCAAAAAAATAATAAAAAGAAGAGCATTCCAATAGGATGGCTGGTCTGTATATATGGGACACAGTGGGGCACCCTCCTCCCTTCCCCTCTACATGAGTGGCTGACTTACAAGCTTGCAAATGTCCATCACTTACGGCACCACTGTACTAGTGGGATTGTTTTGGCCTGTCCCAGAGATAGATGCCTCTGCTTAGATGAAACACAGGAATAGAGATACTCCAAAAGCCTGAGTACACTCTTTGCTCTGAATGGAACCACAGGATCATATGCTAGCTCTGCTTACACTTGTTTTGGTAATGAGTACTGCTGGGAAGTCTTTGCTCCAGGTAATATGGCATATTGCACAGGCTTGAGAGCGAAGCAGGGGACCTCAGACTCTGAATGTTGCAGCCATTGAGAAAAGATGATGGGGATGAGGAAGGCCCCCACTCAGTTGATTTGTTCGTAGTTGGGTCTGGATGATGTGACATCTTACCCTGAATCACAACTAGGTTCAGCTGTAAAACTACTTTCATGTTTTACCATATTTGGTGGGAGTAAAATCCCATGAGTGTATGGATATTATTCAGAGACATGAAACCTGGAGTTTGGGCTCCCGAGGAGCCAGGAAGAAACAGAGCACACTTAGGTTGTATCTGCACAGGTGCCTGCTGAGTATGGGCTATAACCATTGCTTTAATTTATGTTAGTAGCATATCAGAGGCTTTGGCAAATTTCTGGAGTTTTTCCTCTATAATTCTATAATCTCATATTAGTCTCCAATTAAGTTTACCTTCTCAGGAAAATCAGGAAACTTGCAGAGTAAACTGAGCTTCTAGATGAACCCCTTTATTCCTTATTGCACTTTGCTACCCCAGAGTGCCCTCAGGAAGGTGTTTTCCAGAAGAGCTTGTGTTCTTCCATCCCAGCATGGATGTTTGCTTGTTGGAGCTATTGCCTGGTTACCCTTGGCCTCTGCTCCCTTTGTGAACCAGGGTGAGCGTTCCCAATTCCTCAGATTTGACAGAATGGCTGCCTGATAGTTCTTGATTGCTAATAAAGCAGAATATTTTTATATGTTTTTAATCCTTTGTCAGTTATCCCTGAAACTGAGTAGCTTAAAATAATAACCATCAATTAGTTCACCATCTGTATTGGTGGAGTTACTGGGACAGTACAGGTAGCTGGGACCCCTCTCCACATGTTTCTTCACCTGGCTAACCTCAGCTTCTTCATGTGGATGACTGAGAGTTCTAATAAGAGAAAACCATTTATAATCTGAAAGCCCTTTTTATACCTCTGTGAGCATCATGATTGCATCTCGTTGGCCTAAGTGAGTCATATGACCAGCTATGTCAAGGTCAGTATAGAAAGGATTTTCCAAGATTAACTGGGGTTAACTGAGAGGTTACTACTATGAAGCCAGCCCATGGCCACTCATGTTTTGCTTTTTACTTTTTATATTGGTAGAAGTTCTGTACATTAATATCCTTATTTTGTAGCTACATGTGTTAGTTTTGGATGAGTGGCCATTCTTAATGTAAACAAATGAGGACAAAGTCTTTTACCTTTTACCTTTATTCTTTTGTGGATTATTTAAAAACTCTCCCTCTCCCCTGAAGTCATAATGGTATTGTTTTCTGTATTGTCTCCTGGAAGTTTCCAGTGGTTATGTTTTATCATTGTCACTTTCCCCTTTTGGTAGAATAACTGAGAGACTCTTTTAGTAAGTGAGCATCTCTCCACATCAATGCTGGTCATACAGGTCCTTCTGAGATGGTGTTTTTCAGAAGTTAAGTGGATCTTCCCACTCTGTGTAGTTGGAATGCAGATAGAGACACTAAAGCACTAATCAAATATGCATATGGAATCAGTTTGAATAATTAAGTGCAAGCAAATTAGTGTGCGCATTTGGTGAGTGAAGAGAAAAATGAATAATGGCATTTGGAAAAAAATAAACTAAATAGATTTCCTTGCAGAGTTCTTTGCTTCAAAATTCTATTCAAGAGTTATTCACAATAAGAAGAGAGGACTGAACAGTTTTTTAAAATAATATTTTTTTCTTTCTAGATTTCTTTATTTACATTTTTTAAATCAAATCTAGACCCGTGTACCCCCACCCCCCACCCCACCAGAGCTCATGCATTCTGCCAAACATGCTTTTCATCTCTTTCTTAGTCTTTCTCAATATTCTCCATGTGGAAGTTGACTGTTTTGAGCAGAAGTTCACTGTTTCAGTCAGTTCTTTGATGCAGTCCTTTCTGTTGTTGTTGTTGTTGTTGTTGTTGTTGTTGTTTCCAATATGCATCACTCCCAACTGCTTTGGACAAAAGCTCAAGGGGCCTTGCACAAGAATAGTTACAACTAGGTAATTGGCATTAGCATCCACAGATGAGGGATACCATTCATTGTTTGTTTTTCTGGGTCTGTGTTACTTCACTCAGTATGATGTCCTCTAGCTCCAGCCATTTTCCTGCAAAGCTCATGATGTCATCTTTCTTTACTGCTGCATAGAACTCCATTGTGTAGATGTACCACATTTTCTCTATCCACTCATCAGTTGAGGGGCATTTGGGTTGGTTCCAGTTCCTTGCTATTGTGAAGAGAGCTGAAATAAACATGGCCGTGCATGTATCTCTGCGGTGGGGTGAGTCTTGTGGCTACATGCCTAGGAGTGGTATGGCTGGGTCAGGTGGCAAGTTCATTCCAAGTCTTCCAAGGGTTCTCCACACTGCTTTCCATAGTGGCTGCATGAGTTTACATTCCCACCAGCAGTGGATGAGTGTTCCCCTTTCCTCACAACCTCTCTAGCACTTGGTATCATTTGTTTTCTTGATCCTAGCCAGTCTTATTGGAGTAAGATGATATCTTAAAGTGGTTTTCATTTGCATTTCCTTAATGATTAGTGATTTTGAACACTTCTTAAGGTGTTTCTCAGCCATCTCTAATTCCTCACTT
>VZQC01007285.1:281075-342736 GCA_009823505.1 Rhizomys pruinosus
TTTCATAATCTTTACTTGAGGTTTTTAGTTGTTCTGTGTTATCTTCCAGGTCTGATATTCTTTGTTCTGCTTCCTCCATTCTGCTTCTGAGGCTTTTTCCATTCCTTTCCTCTTGATTGGATGAGTGTTTGATTTCCTTTTTCATTTCCTCTTCTGATTTCTGTAGTGTTTCTACTTCTTTTTGGAGCTTCTCAATCTCTTCCTGTAGCTCTTTGCTTTGCTGGTTGGTTTCCTTATCTTTTTGAGCATGGGATCTTTTCAGTGTTTCCACTTCCTTCTGGAGTTTGTCATTCTCTCTCTCTAGGTCCTTCTCGAGTTCTTCATTCTCTTTTCTTAGTTCTTTGATTTTCTCTTCACAATCTTGTAGTTCTTTAAATATGTTCCCAATTGTGTTTCTGATATCTGTGTCTTGGGGCATCCCCAGGGGGATCCCACTTTAGGAATCTTCCATAGGGTTGGTAGAGCTTGGTGCGGAATTATCCTGCCCTTTTCCCGTGTTGTCTCTTCTTCGTGTTCCTGGCATATGGGCTTCTCTTTGCCTGTATTCCAATGTGAGTCCTAAATTCCTCTTCACTGTGTTGAAGTCTTGCTTTGCTTGCGTCCTTTAGATGCCTTTGTAATCCCAGTTGGCGGGGGTGGGGGATCTTTATCCGGTGCCCCAGTACCTGCACTTCAGCTGGTCTCAGGAGATCTCCAAATATTTTTAAAGACTTATTCATTTTATTATTATTATTATTATTATTATTATTTTTGGTGTTTTTGAGACAGGGTCTCCCTGTAGTCCCAGCTGGCCTTGATCTCACTATGTAGACCAGGCTGGCCTTGAACTCACAGAGATCTGCCTGCTTCTGCCTCCCAAGTGCTAGGATTAAAGGCATACACCACTGCACCTGGATTAAAGATGGTTCTTAGCAGCCATGTGGGTGCTGGGAATCAAACCCCGGTCCTCTGCAAGAGCAGTTGGTGCTCTTAACCACTGAGCCATCTCTCTAGCCCCAAGACTTATTTTATTTTTAAATTAATTGTGTGTGTATGCATGCACACATACACACATGCATGCATGGATATATATCCAGCTGCATGTAGGTACTCAAGGAGGACATAGGTACTGGATTCCATGGACCTGGAGTTACAGGTGGTTGTGAGACACCTGATAAGGTTGCTGGGAACCAAACTCCTGTCCTTTGGCAATATAGGAAGCTGTTTTAACTGCAGAGCCATCTATCTAGCCCCTAAAACAATGTTTTCATTGATTCTTTGAAAATTTCATATATGCATACAATGTTTCTTGATCCTTTCTACTTCCCAAGTCCTCCCAGGACCCAGAAACCCAATTCCATCCAACCTCATATCTATTTTTATTATTATTATTATTATTATTATTATTATTTATTCCATGAGTTCAGTTACTGTTGACAATGTGTGAATGGATTTGGAGCCATCCTGTGGCATAGGCAATATGAGTGTTTAGGAAAGTGACTCTCCTCAGTAGCCATCAACTGACAGTCACTCCTCAGAATGCACAGGGTCTCAGAAGCCCTCCTTCATCCATCCTGAAGTTTTGACCTTCTTGATCTTGTGTGGGCAGCCACAGCTGCCATGAGTCAATCTGTATCAGCCTTCTTTCTGGAGTTTGGGTAGGATCAGGTTGATATGGATGTTTTATTTTAGGGAGCATTCACAGTCACTTATTCTCAGCAGTTTGACCAGGTCTTTGCATTCACCACTACCCACTGCAAAAAGAAGCTTCTCTGAACAAGGTTAAGAACAGCACAGAACTATTGGTATAAACATAAATGTCAAGAAAACGTTTTGGCAACATGACCATTTATCAAACAATACCAGTAGGTTTCCCCTAAGGCCTGTGATATCCCCAGTCATGGATTTATAGCACCAGACCTAAAATCTAATCAGAAACAATTTTTTTTAATATGGGGAGAAGGAAGCTTAATATGTGATCTTCATAGAAATCATTGCGCAAGTTGGTATTACTGCCTGGCCCATCAAGATTTGGATCATCAATGTCCTCCAAAGGTACATGTGTTGAAGACTTGGTTCCAGCCTGTGGTGCTACTGAGAGGCTGTGGAACCTTTAGGATGTGGGACCTGGTGGGAAGTAGTTAAATCCCCTGAGGAGTATTAGAATACCAGTGCACCCCCATTTCCCTCTCTCCCTCCTTCCCTCCCTCCCTCCTTCCCTCTCTCTCTTCCTCCTGCCATATGCTTCTCCCACCTTGACTTGCTGCTCACGACAGTTCAGGAGACTTTGAGTTAGCCATGTACTGTAACCTCCGAAACCATGAGCCAAAATAAATATTCTCCCTTTTTGGGGTTCATTGTCTGGGACATTCTGTGACAGTGATGGAAGGCTAGATAATAGAGTCACATTGGCAAGCCCAATCTCACAGGAGACTGACTGAGACTCAGCCATAGAGGAAAGTGGTCCAGGTGACCCTAGCCAGGGCTGATAGGTTTCTATTATATCTACCTGTTTTCCTTGGATCTCTGGAGAGTCACAAAATAGCTCCTGCCCTCTGGCATGACCCGTCTCCCTATAACATTTTAACTCAAGGGAGGTGCAAGTATCGATGTTTTTTCATGGCAAATGGTAGGTGCTGTAATTTCTTTTAACTCTAACTCTCGTGCTTTTTCTGTCCTTAAGGGTTTTCTTCACTCCTTCAAATGTTCCCTAAGGTTTTGCTATATTTCAGTAATTAATGTTCTAGGGAGGGAGCCTGACTAGAGCTATATCAGTGTTCTGGGACATGGAAGCCCTGGGGAAGCATCTCACCGGGTATTGGTTGGACAGAATGAAATGGAGGGAAGCTCAGACCTACACCCTGAATTAAAGTCTCCTGACAGCTCCTAGTTCACACCTGAGTTCAAATCCATAAATTGTATTATACATAGCTTTGTTTCTTCATGAAATTGACATATATTTAAAAAATTTTTGAAATATTTGAGTACCTACCAGAATTAAATACCCATGTCTATTGTTAACAAAACAAGGTGGGTAATAGTGGTATAGATTTTTAGGGATTAAAAATGTACTTTTCTTTCATTAAATGGGATAAATACAGAAACAATTTTAACAAAATAATTATAATCATGGAATACTTTCTGGTATAAATAAATTTAGAAAACTGTATAGTGAAAAGCAAATACAGAAAAACAAATGTATTTCAAAAAAGTGGAAGCAAAGTATTAAAATTTACCAAATTTAGCTTTTGCATATATTGTTATGTAGTAATTTGGTATTAGCAAAAAAAAATTAATAGAGAAGTAGAATTTACAGGAAATTGAAGCCCTGGGGAGAAATTATACCTGTTGTTGTTGAGGTGGGATGAAAGGTCAAATTAGTTACTTGGAGTAAATTCAAATAAGTGAAACTTTAAAAAATAAACTCTCCTCTCCCTCTTATTTTCTCTTTTTGTCCATGTGTCCGTGTGTCCATGTGTCCGTGTGTGTCCGTGTGTGTCCGTGTGTGTGT
Source organism: Rhizomys pruinosus (assembly GCA_009823505.1). NCBI lineage: Eukaryota > Metazoa > Chordata > Mammalia > Rodentia > Spalacidae > Rhizomys > Rhizomys pruinosus. Next base: position 284,566 of record VZQC01007285.1, read on the forward strand.
GTGTGTGTGTGTGTGTGTACTCCAGATAGGCTGACTAGACCTCAATGGATGAACTTCCACTGAGAAACATCCAGGGACACTTAAATTAATAGAGTAGGCTTTACCACAAATGACAGAGTGTATGAATTCCCATGGGGGAGTGCTAACAATAAGAAGGGGGTATAAAGGTAATTAAGATTGAGATGTTCTATGTGAAATACCCAACTAGTCAATAAAAAATTATAAAAAGTCTCTGGGCTTGGATTTATTTTCATGCTCATTCTTTGAATTTGAATAAAAGTGTTGTATCTGGGCCATTCAGAAAGGCATTTGATCGCCTAGAGGACAGAGACAGAACAATGGGTATTGAGCTACAGGCCCGTGGTGAGTATGGTTTCTCTTTGATTTAGTCCCAGAGATTGCTATCTAGGTTGACACATAGAGATTTGAAATATGTAATTTAAGAACATAATTATTCAGGAATTAGAGACAAGAAAGTAATGTGTGAGATTTTTTAAAAATTGTACTTCTTTTTTTTTTTAAAGGTCCACTAATTTTTTAAAAAATTTTTATTTATTTCTGTATGTGTATGAATGTACTGTCTGCATGCAAGTCTGTGCACCCGTGTCGTGCAATGCCGCGGAGGTCAGAAGAGGGTGTCGGATTCCCCTGGAACTGGAGTTCTCCTGGAATTGGAGTTTCAGATGGTTCTCGGCTGCCATGTGGGTGCTGGGGATCGAACCCGGGTCCTCTGCAAGAGCGGTCAGCGCTCTTAACCACTAGGCCATCTCTCCAGCCCCTAAACTGTACTTCTTTATTTTAAAACCATTATACCTTTACAATAGCTTTGAGGATTGCCGCATGTGGTTGAACACAGCATAGCTCAGGAGGTGGGCACTATCCATAGTTCACCGTTCTTTTGTCTTGAAGGGATGTTTGTTCTAACTCACACAAGAATTCCTGAGCAGTCAGTATAACCGCCCTCCCCACAAACCACTCTAGTAAAGACCTGTAGAGGAAAACACACAGGAAAGGACACTTCTGAGAACATTTCCCAACCTCTCCAACGCTGCCGGAGCACTTGATGTCTGAAATGAAGACAGTGGACCCATTTTTTCTTTACTTCTCCTTGTGCAGCAGCCTAGGAACTGATGTCATCATCGTGGGCCTGGAGAATTCAGAGCAAGTTACTCCTTGCCCAAGTTTCCTTTCTGTTACTCTGATAAATAAATACCTGCAGTAATTATCTTTATAGAGAAATAGTTTGTTTTAGGCTCATAGTTTTATTTTATTTTATTTTTATTGTATTTATTTATTTTTAACAAATCTAGACCCGTGTTCCTGCTCATTCCCCCACCCCGTCAGAGCTCGTGCATTCTGCCAAACATGCTTTCCATCTCTTAGTCTTTCTCAATATTTTCCATGGGGACGTTGACTGTTTTGAGCAGAAGTTCACTGTTTCAGTCAGTTCTTTGATGCAGTATTTTCTGTTGTTGTTGTTGTTTCCAAAATGCATTATGTCCAACTGCTTTGTACAGAAGCTCAGGGGGCCCTAGACAAGAAAAACTTACAACTAGGTAATTGGGCACTAGCACCACAGATGAGGGATACCATTCGTCGTGTTTTTTGTTTCTGGGACTGTGTTTACTTCATCAGCATGATGTCCTCTAGCTCCAGCACTTTTCCTGCAAAGCCGTGATGTCGTCTTTCTTTATGCTGCATAGAACTCCATTGTGTAGATGTACAACATTTCTCTATCCATTCTCAGTTGAGGGGCATTTGGTTGGTTCCCAGCTCTTTGCTATGTGAAGAGAGCTGAAATAAACATGGCCGTGCTGTAGCGTCTGTGGTGGTGTAAGTCTTGAGGGTACATGCCCAGGAGTGGTATGGCTGGGGTCGGGTGGCAAGTTCATTCCAAGTCTTCCAAGGTTTCCACACTGCTTTCCATAGTGGCTTGTACGTTTACATTCCACCACAGTGGATGAGTGTTCCCTTCCCCACAACCTCTCCAGCACTTGGTATCATTTGTTTTCTTGACTAGCCAGTCTTATCGGAGTAGTAAGATGATATCTTAAATGGTTTTTGATTTGCATTTCCTTAATGATTATGATGTTGAGCAGTTCTTGAGGTGTTTCTCAAGGCTCATAGTTTTAGTCCAAGGTGAGTGGCCCTGTTGCTTTGAGCCAAAGGTGCCATTTCATTGTAGGAGCAGGCAATAGAGTGAAACTGTTCAGGGCACGTTCAGGAACAAAGGCAAGTCGGGCGTGGTGGCACACGCCTTTAATCCTAGCACTTGGGAGGCAGAGGCAGGCGGATCTTTGTGAGTTCAAGGCCAGCCTGGTCTACAGAGTGAGTTCCAGGACAGCTGGGGCTACAGGGAGACCCTGTCTCGAAAAGACAAAAAAAAAAGGGGGGGGGGCGGGGAAGAGGCCAGGGGTCCTGTTCAGGGCCACACTCCTAGCCCCTGAAAGATCTTCTATAGTCCCATGTCTTAAAGGTTCCACCACCTCACAATATCACTGATAATGGGGACCAAGCCTTTAAAGTTTAAGATCCAAACCACAGCGTTTCCCATCTGTGAGATGAACTAAGCTTCTTTACTGGGAGATTGTGAGGGCTGATGAATTAATGCTGGGCCGCATGTAGATGCGCCAGCATAGGGCCTGAGTGTGCTGCTCGTGCTGCACACCTTTCCTTCAGCCATCACACTAACATGCTCCTGGCGTTCACAGTGTAGCATCTTGAATCTTGAATCACACCCAAAATACAGGTAGACAACTCATGATCTGCCCCACATTCAAAGAAAGGCATCAGAGCTGAGTGGTTTCCTGAAGTGTGTTTGCTGCCAGGCTTGGTTCTCCTTGTCTCAGGAGCCCTCGTGCTTTCCTGTATGTTGCTGTCTCCTCACAGAATGGCCTGTCACTTAGGGGAGCCTTTCCCACAGTAGTGGCATGGATTCTCGGGCCTCAGCTGCCCTGGCAGAGCTCCTCGAGGTTCACGTGGGCTGGGGGCTCTGCACGGCGGTCCTGTTCCACATAGATCAGTATCTGTACAGGAGAATTTGGAAGCACCCAGATGCAACAGTCCAGGATGCTGACTGTGAGACAGGGTTCTATGGCCCATGTGAGCTCTTCCTCTTAGGTTTCTGAGGCTCTGTGGGGCTGAAGGGTGATGCTGGTCCACCTCTCTGTGGGGTTTCTGGGTGAGTGAGTATATGTAGTGTGCTTCAGTCCGGTTCCTGTTTCCTGTTTACTTTGCTTCCTTGACCCATTGGTACCACAGAGTGGCTCAGTTAGTTGGGGGTTTTTCATGGGAGTTGTCATAGCAAGGGTGTAGTAGACCCTACAGCAAGGCCGAGTGACCCTTGCAGAAGCTATTCCCAGAACACAGAGCCTGAGATCCAGTGGACTTCCCTTTGCCAGCTTTGTCCTTAGCAGTGACTTTCTAAATTTGTTTCATTTTAATGATCAGGGTGAAGGGCTGTGCAGTGCTGAACATTTTTAGGGCTGGAAAGATACACAGTCCACTGACCCAGCATCTCTATTCTCAAAAGACGTAAAACTGGCAAACCCACCCTATCAAATGACCTTGGATGTAGCTTTTTCTAGAGATGCTATAAAGTCTGTATTTGTGAAAATGTTAAATGGAATGAACCTCAAATATCTTTTAGAAATGATCAGAACAATTTTCTGCATTAAGAATCTGTCTCCTAGGAGACAGGAAAATGATGGCTTACCGTGGCTTTTGGTGAGACCTGAAGTTCTCACTTGAATATGAGACTTTCTTTTTTTTATTTTTTATTTTTAAAGGCTTCTACAATATAATGACACAGTTGTTTGCAGATAACATTGATGTTACTCAGTATGTCATACAATTAGGTAAGTGGTGCATTTTGCAAGTATCTATGTCCAAATTTTGAACAACCCAAGGTTCCCATAGTCCAGTTGGAGAAGCTTGTATGCGCAGGCATGTTGATGATCAGTTAGGAGTCCAGACTATATTCCTGTAGTCTCATGATTCACCCCATCTCTCTGCAGCCCTTACAATCTACCATGCCTCCTCTTCCACAGTTTGCTCCCTGGGCTTTGGGAAAGGGGCACAAGTGGGTGAGAAGAAAACAGTCTAATTTCTTTGGAGTTGTCATTTTGGACTTTAGTCTGTTCAGGTTGTTTCCCTTCATGGGTTGACAGCTTTTCCAGTGATACCCTTTTTAGTCATACTAACAAAGCACAAGCTATTGGATGTACAGGCATTTAAGCAGTACTAATTATTATGTCAAGCTTAGCTGTGAGCATAGACACAGATGCTTGGATGGTATGCTAATCCACAAACTGTGGTTTCTCTATAAAGCATGACAAGTTCTTATTGTGGCTTATAACATCTCCTAACTACTAGAGGACATAAGCTTGTGGCATCCACTGTGAGTTATTCCTCCAAGGAGAGAGCTAATAGCCAATTAGATTTGGGATATATATATAGACACTTGGCTGCCACTGTTGCACAGTATCTCCAGGCTGTTGAGGTGTAGCTGATATTGACAGAGGAGTCTTGCTTGTCTCAGGGAGACCAATATTTTGCTGTATTGCTTTAGTGGCCTTTGCTAATGCTCTCTGGCATTTCAGAGGCCAGTTGTACGCTAGCAAGTGACGTCTCATAACATTTTTCATGCTCACACCAGGTCTTCTAGAGGAACAAGACAGCAAAATTGGCAGTCCTTGTAGTACTCATACTCACCTTGCCTACCTGGCCTCTGTACCATAGTAGGAATAGCAGGGACAGTCTTTTTTACTTTCTTGATCTAGGATGTAGTGGGTGTTTTTTCTCTCTAGAAGGCTTGTGTGTGCAACACCTCTCAGTAGGTGTTTTCCTCACCTTATATACAGACACAGGCCACTAGTCCTTCCCATCTATGAGTTCCATATGTGTAGAATTATCAACCATGGATCAACAACAGATTCAAAAAAATTGTAGTGAAGGATGGGAAGGTTGATTAATGGGTTCCAAGTTATAGTCAGATGAAAGCAAGACGCTCTGGTGTTATTTCACACAGTATGTTGAGTATAGAGAACAGTAATATACTATAAATTCCAGAAAGCTAAGAGAAAGGATTTTGTTTCAGGAGATAAATGTTTGACTCATTTAATGTATATATGTATTGAAACATATAATGGTTCTCCATTATATGTATGATGTTGTGGTATAGCAGTCTTAAAAGTCTTAAAGATATTTTCTAAACATTATGTCTATACTGGACAGATGCAGGCTTTTCTTTTTTGTCATGATTTCTAAAAGGAAACAGTGTAACAACTACTTACTCAGCACTGCCATCATTCATGTTCTTTAGGTGTTATAAGCATCATGGAGACAGCATTCAGGAGGATACAAATACTGTATTCTTTCCATCAGGAACTTGAGCATCCAGGGACTGTAATGTCCATGAAAGTCCTTCTTTCCTACCAGAATGTGGAGGGGTGACTGTGTTAGTTTAATACCTGACTTTCTCATTAGACTTTGAACTTAAGAGGGAGAAGGTAGTCTACATTGCTGCTTCTGCTGCACTGGTCAGAGACACTCAGCATTTGTTTCCCGAGTTGAGTATGAAAGATACACTGGGAAGGTACAGTTTACAGGAGCCATGTTCCCACCCTTTCCTCAGCCCTGGATTAGGGTAATTCTGGCATTGGAGGAGGGTGACACTGTGATCTTAGTCCTGGAGTGATCTCAGAAGGCATTCCTTACATTTTGATTTGAAGGATTTTTATCTCATGGATACAGGCACCACTGCTGTAGGTCCCTGGAAAGAACAAGAATGTTTCAAAACTGTGACTGAAAAGAATGGCAGTAAGTCCTCCCTCTTGGAAAGGGGAGTGTTCAGAAGACTTGGACACTTGAGGCCTAGACTCGGGCAGTTGCAGGGCTGGGGCAGATGTGGAATGGGACCATTAGCCTTTGTCTAGCTGTGCTCTGGCCTGGCAGCTCTCTGGGCGTTTGCTGCAAAACTTAGTCCAAGGCTTTTATTACTTTTTTCTAGTTTTCACTCTTCACTGCCCGTTTTTTTTTTTTTTTTAAATAAATCTTTCTTTACTCATCTTCTCTGAGTGGAGTTAACTTGAACTCAGTGAAAGGGGAAGTGCTCCACAATTGAGTCTTTGGAGAAAACAGCAAGGCGATAGGTTCAAGAACTCCCAGATGCCAGCAGGACACTCCTGTGTTCCCATGCTTGGAGATATGAAACTATATTTTTGGTGTGTTTTTTAAAAAGTTTTATTTATTATTTTTATTTTATGTGTATGACTGTATTGACTGCATGTATGTAAATACACCTGTGTCATGTAGTGCCTGAGGATGTCAGAAGAGAGTATTGGATTCCCTTGGAACTGGAGTTATGGACAGTTTTTAGCTGCCATGTAGGTGTTGGGAACTGAACCTGGGTCCTCTGCACAAGCAGCAAGTGCTGTTAACTGCTGAGCCATCTCTCTAGCCCCTTTCGTGGTGTTTTCCATGAAGGAACAAATGTGTACAAGAGACCAGGGACCTCTCTTGCAGAAGAGTCACGCAGCCTTCTCCTCTAAACACTTTTTATTATCTTGCTGCCCAGGGGTTTTGCTTTCAGAGTCCATGGGAGGTATTGGTTTCAGTGACTGTTACTTCTTAGTCTAGTAATCTTGAAGACCACCAGAATCCCTCTTGTTCACCCAGCAGTCTTGAAAAGTACCCTTCGTGGCAGGAAGTTCCTTATGAAGAGCTGACATGAAGAGCTGACCTTTCTTGGAAGGCAGCCTCCATCTATTCATGCTTTGTATGGCAAGGCGAGTCCACTGTTAAGAGACAGGAGGTAGGGAAGAGAATGTGCATAGTTTTCATGGCTGGGAGCTGTTCAGCCAGGAAACCACAACTCTGTTCTCAGTGTGTTAAAGGCAAGCTGGGAGTGGCAGGCTAAAGTGACCTCCTCCCCTTGACCACTCAGGCCCAGGACACATTGCCTGCCACCAGTGCATAGGAAAGACTCTTCTTCAAAACATCTGTGATTACTTCAAGAAACTTTCCTGAATTACAGAGCATCAGCTTTCTTGGATCAGTCTTCAGAAACAGCAAGAAACCTGAAGTACTGAAACGATTGTTGAGAATGTATCTTTTCTGTTAAGGAGACACAGATCCAGTTTAAGTGAAGACTTTATTAGGAAGCTGTCTTCCTAGAGGAACCTCTGTAAACATGGTCAGAGTATGTGTGCCCCCAACTCCAGAGTCAGGGCTGTCCTGGGCTCAGTGTGCGCCACTGCTCCGGCAGTCCTCTTGTCCTTCTGGCCAGCACTACACATGCATGTCCATGAGGCAGTGCATGTGTGTCTTGTGTCCACCTTGACAGCCTGCTGGCTCCAGCTTCTCAGGACTCTCTCTACCCTTAGAAATTGATCTTCTTACTAAGATCCAGTTTCCGATCTGAGGCAGTGGGAACATAAAAGCAAAGAAACAAACAGAAATGCTGGTGGCTAGTAACAGACTCCATCAGCCTATTCTTTGGGAAGACTAAGTCATCGTAACAGTGTGCTGAAGAATGGTTCCTTGGGGTCAAAGATGAGTTGTAGATGTATATAGGGAATGAAATAAATCTCCTTAATGCACCTAGTAGGTATGAGAGCTGGCTGGGGTTTTGTCCCCATTCTGAAGAGTGAGTAACCAAAGTGAGAGGACCACATAAGCCCATAGTAGGGCTTCCCTGATGAGATTCTAGAAGTCGTTTACCTCTTGAGTATGGTTGAGCCTTCTCTGGACCAACAGGACAGTGCACTCCTGCCAGACCCATGCCATTCATGTGAAGCGATATGGCTTAGCTGCTGGGCCTCTAAGTGACACAGGGATCTGCCTGCCCAGAATAGGATATGTCCAGAACAGTGACCTGGCCTAAGAGTGACAACTCCCTAATTCAGAGGTGCCCAAAGAACCTCAGTGGAATCAAGATACTTACAACTCCAGGGGTCCCACTGTGTGACTGGGGCTTTTGGGCCTCTGACCTTTAAAACTTAACTCTCTTAGGATCATTGCTCAGTGAGGAGAGAGTTTTAGGAAGGCTCACTTGGGTACAAGTGTCATCCCACCATGTGCCTGTTCAAATCCTTCCATAACCCTATCCCAGAATTTCACTTATTACCCCGACTATCTGGTTCCTGTAGGATGGAAGCTGGTAAGGGCCTGGGTTGACTTCACCCTGTCTGACTAGTATGTATACTTTGCTTCCTTGTCTGGCTCACAGTAGGGTTGCCTCTTCCTCAATACTGTTGTCCTCAATACTGCTGGATTCCAGAGCTGCAGGGATGGACATCACAGACATAAAGCCAAACATGCCAGCTTGAACTGACTTTCTAAATGGTAGGCTAAAGCTGAGTGTTACCAGCCTACCTCTACATGGTCCTTCATTTGAGTCTGTGAGTGCTTCTGTCACCTCCACATGGTCCTTCTCTCAAGTCATCTGTGAGTGTTCCTGTCACCTCCACGTAGTCCTTCCTCTGACTCTCTGAGTCTTTCTGTCACCTCTACATGGTCCTTCCCGTGGGTCTGTGAATCCTCTTTGCCTACCTAGACAAGGTTTTCTTGTTTCACTCCAGACCTTTCAGTGATCTGAGTAGCTACATCATAATTGGCAGTTAGGGATGTCAATAGATGCATATGATTTTCAATAGACTCACTTCTGATATGAATATGTATATGTATATGTAAGAGCTTATATGTTGGCAGAAGTCTCAGGGAAAGCCCACAAAGGATTCCAGAAGCTCCCAGAATTTTAAAGAGCTCACTGACAGCAAAAGACTGAAATTTTAGAGAATTCTAGGTGTGTTACCATTTCAACCTAAAAGTACACACCTTCCTGGATGTCCCCAGTCACAGTGACTGGTGGTTCCTGCCCTCCCCATCAGCACTCTCCAGCAGAGAGCTGTTCTCCATTATTCCCAGGACTCTGAGTGCACGAGGAAGATTGGTGATACTGCTAATCTGGCAGTAACTAGGGACTCCAACAGCTTAGGTCTGTTCAGATCAGATATTCATTGTTTTCCTGATCTAACATGAAACTGCAAGTCATGTTGTTAATTCAGGGTGTTTGTGTGTGTGTGTGTGTGTGTGTGTGTGTGTGTGTGTGTGTGTAGCCCTGGTTGTTCCAATAGGCCCTGGAGAGCAACTCTGCTGGGGAGGGAGAAATTGATGCTGTGGGGGAAGAAGTTAAAGGGGAACTGTGACCACCGTATTCGTAGGGTTTTGAGACAGGAAGGGACAGGGGATAATACATTGTCCTGGATCTTGGTCCTGTTTGTAGTTGAGTCTGGTGTCCTTCTATTACTATCACAAATGGCTAGAGACTGGATATTTTATAAAGAAAGGCTTATTTGTTTTGAAGGCTGAAAGTCTAATGATTGGTTACCTTGTCTAATTTCTGCTGAACCGCTGTGTGGTCTCCTCCTTCCCCACTGTAACTTCATCATATAAAGGCGGGTGGCATCATGGTGGGAAAGCATGGAGGGAGAGATCATGTGATGATACAGGAAATAAGGAAGCAATCAGGGGTCAGGGTCACTCTTGTAGCAACTTACCTTTATGTCCTTCCAATGGCAGTTGCCCCAGTATCCTCAACACCTCCCACCAGGCCCCCAGTACCGCAGCTCCACTGCCTCAGTACTGTTACTGAGGACCAAGCTCCAGGCTCTAGACTCTTTGGGGGACACTTTCAAACTATATCAAAACCTTAACACACATTAAGGGCCACCAGAGTCCAATGCCCAGATTTCAGTGGTTTATTGGTCTCCCTGGCCTTCCTATTCATCCCATGCAGAGCCCACAGCTGAGGACAGGCAGGTGCAGCTGGCGCTTGGAGATCCTGCTTTCTTTCCTCCTCTAGTGTTGGTGATGGTGATTGTTAAAGAGGACAGAGGAAATGAAATGAACAAAGTAGATTCAGGTGATTTTATGTGGAACTGAAAACCCCAGGCCTCAAGGCTGAAGTCATACATTTTTAATCCCTTTCTTTTTCTTTTCTGATAAATACCCTCCAAGGCCTTGTCCAGCCAGAAAACTCATGATGTTCGGTCTTAAATAGGTCATAGGTTTTTCCTTTAATATGCACAGTGTTCTGGCTTCACATAACATGCAGGTCAGAGCTGTGTGTGGGATTCTGAAAGGAGGTCTTCGAAGCCCACCTCTTATAGGCAGAGGGGTACAGATACTGTTTACCTCTTCTTGTTGTTGTCCTGAGAGAGCTCTGCAATAGACTTGGATCCCTGCATTCTCATTCAGATCTTTTGACAGAGATCGAGAATGGCTGTCACTAAGTGCTGGAGAATGATGGCAGTGGGAAGACAGATAACCCTGTTGTTCCTGTGAGAATGGGGGAGGCGCTGTCCAATAAAACTCTGCTGTTTGTAGGAGACATTGATGCCAGGTTTTTCATGTCCAGTGACTAAGCACTCCTATTTCTTCTTCTTTATACTTTAGGAAGCCACTTTCCCCTTCCTGCTGACTTCAAGTACGAGAGACTGCCAGAATACTTGTATGTTTTCAAATCTTGAACCAAGCCTTGCAATATCTCACATGTCCTAGCATTTATCAGTTATATCAGTCTGATTCCCAGTGTCCTGTTGCAGAAAAGCAAAATGTCATGAGTACTAATCAATTTGCTGTGCAGAGAATTCTTGGCTATACAGAAAATTCATGAAGCCCAGGGGAAGAGAGGGGTGAAATACTTCGGAGATTACAGACTAAAGCTGCTAAATCACCAGGTGTGGTCTGAGCTGAAAGAGGCAGATGCCATAGCCCAGCAGACATTTTTAGAGTCTGTACCCCAAATGTGGAGGCTGGAGAGACCTGCCCCCATTCTCGACCCTGTCACTTCCTTCCCACAGGCTCGGCCCTGATAGAGGTCTCTCAGAGTGTTTAGAGTTAGCTCGGCCAATTTGGGAAGCCAAGACCCATCAGAAGGAGAGTCTGGGAGGAGCGTGTGTTACACTGGAGGCCATGTAGTCCCTTGAAGGTGTGGAATGCAGCTGTCTCGCAGTGCTGGGCGTCCTTGAGAAAGCAGCATCCTGTGTCCTGAGGGCAAGGCCGCTGGCAGAGTGACCCTGGGTTCTGCTGTCATGTGGGCTAAGCATGACTATGGTTGCCACAGAAAGTGGGAAGATTTTTCTTGGTTCCACAGCATCAAGCAGGGCTCAGGGGCATGTGACTCACATGTGCAAAGGTAGAATGAAAAGTCATCTCTTCCTTTGGGATGGGCATCTGAAGCCCAGGTAGGGCAACTGTGTCTGTTCAACACTGAACTCATCATGAGATGCCAAGGAGGTAGAGGCTTGACAACAGGGATGAGGAAGCTGCATAGTCACAGCCCTGTTTCCTACCACGTTCCTGCCTGATGTGCGGAATGTTGGGAGGCACCATTCCTGGTCTTGCTGTCACCCAGATTTACCTTCTTCCAGGTAGAGGTGCTATACTAGGGGGACCTCCACAACACTATGACAAACATAAGTTTTGTGACAGAACATTGGTTGGACCACACTGTTAGGGAATTTGAGCCAGGCTTGAAGCCACAGGGGAAAGGACTTGTGAGCTGAGCTCATCATGGCTAATTTGGTGCTGCCTCTGAATTACAGTGTTTTTTTGTATTTTTATTCAAAGTTTTGGTCACTTTAGTGAGCAGTACTGTGTGCCTGGCACTGTGCTGAATATCAGTTAACCTAACTAAGTATATTTCTGTATTCCCCATATCTTAGGCACAGCAACAAAATGCCTGAGACAGTCAACTTAAAGTGAGGAAAGGTTTATTCTGTTTCATGATTTTGAGTGCACAGTCCCTTGGCCCCATTTCCCTAGGCTGTGGCACTGCAGCATATCATGGTGGGAGCACATGGTAGGCAAGGCTTCTAAGCTGCATGTCTGGTGAGAGGCCAGATCTTCCTATTCCCTCAAGGCACCAGGACCCCAATGACCCAACTTCTTTACCAGTCCCCACTCCTGAAGGGTCCACCACCTTCCAACAGTGCCACAGGCTGGCAAGCAATCCTTTCACATAGGACATTTACCTGATTATATAAGACCCAAGCTGTAACAACTCCCCAGTTCAAATTTCACCAAGCCAGTTGAGAAGAAGGAGCTGGGAAAGGACAAGTGGAGGCGTTTGCTTTCCTGGAGTGTTTGCTAATGAAGGAAGCAAGGTTTGTTGGCTTGAAATGAAAAATCTACAGGAAGCAAAGAATGAATTGTTCCAAGAAACTCCCCACAATGCCCAGGAGGCTTGTATCTTGCTTGGTGTGCTAATTGTACATGTTTCTGGATTTTGGATACTTTACTCAGAGACACTTAACTCCTCTACAAAGAATTTGGTTGGATCTCAAAAGAAACTCAAAGAACTCAAATACATAGAGGGGAAATATGCAGCTTTTGAGACTAATCAAAAAAAATGAATCAGACCATTTTGCTGTTCCTTAGATCCACCTAAGATTTTGCTCTTAGCCCACAATTTAAGGATGGAAAAGAGCTCTTTTTGAATATGCTCAAACTCAATTATGAATTGATAGTGAAAGGCACAGATTATGACATTTTACCAAACCTCCCTGGGGGACAGCATAATTGAATGGAGGGATGGGGCCCTGTGTGGTTTTTTGAATCCTCTGGAAGTATGTCATTCAGTGGGTGGTAGACACCACATGAGTCAGTACCAGGGGCCTCCCACATAAAGAATTCACAGTTAGCTTGCATGACAAGCCAGTGTGACTGCATTAGAGCCTGTGGTGTTAATGTGGATAACCTGAGGGCTAGCTGAGCATCCTTAAAGTGCTGTACAAATTGAGTTACATATGTTTATTCTATAACTTAATTGTTGGCAAAAGCTAGACCTATATAAAGGAGGAACTAAACTCTAATCACTACCTAGGTACACTCTCAGCATTTGGTTTCCTTGTTTGTGCAGTTTTAGGGTGGTGGCTGAGGACTTTTAGATTATGGGGCACTCAGGGGCATGGAGTGTGGGTGTGCACATTAGGGAATACTGTCCTGCTTGTCCAATGTTGCTGCCAGACCCCCTGACCCCCACCTCCCGGACATCCTCCTGCCTCCCTGCCCAGATGTCTCTGTTGGATTTATTCTTCCCTGGCTTGAGGACCGAGACTTATTCCGACTCTGTTCAGAACCCTCAGAACCTTCCACAGTGGGTTAACTGAGCATTTTTCCTATTAATTAGTTGCTTACTTTCCTAGGAAAAACCTCTACTATTTCCTTTACCACAGTGCTACACGAAGACAGTGCCTGACTTCATGGGTAGAAGCTACCTCGGAAAGCAAGAGTTTCAAAGTTTCTAAGGAGTAGGAAGGAATGTGTATGTGTGTGGGAGGGTGGGGGGTGGCAGATAGTGGCATTGAGCTGAGCCTGCAAAGGTGAATCTAGGGTCTGCATAGTACAGTAGGCTGACACACTTATAGGGGTGTAGCTTCTGCCTTCAGGAGCCAGGTGTAATTTGTCCCTTTCTCTCCTGTCCCCTTTCCTTCCTTCTCCTTCCCATCTCTTCTTTTCTTCTGTTTCTTCCCCTTTCCTTTTCTGTGGTGTTGAGGGCCAAGCCCAGGACCTCACGTACTCTAGGTAAGGGCTGTATCCCGAGTTATACTCCCCACCTGTGCTTGTCTCTTAATGATTAAGTCTCTTGGGTCAGAGGGAGCTTTTCTTCTCTTGGAAATCCTGCTATAACTGAGTGAAAAGCACATATTTTTTCCCACACAAACATACTCCTTGATCATTCTCCTTGGGTATAGTCATCAGCAGTTATGGAGAATAATTCAAGCTAAGTGGAATGTGGTCTGTGCTGGCCATGTGACCATGCAAATCTCTTGCTCTGGGGTGTCTCCAGTTCTCAGCACATTTCAGACCGCTCTGGGTAGGTGCTGTGTGAGAGTACTGTGAGTCAGAATTAGTGCATCTCAGTAAATGTGTGTGGGATTTCTGTTTATGGGCCTGGCGACTTGCTTTTCATTGGAAAATCCTCCTTGGTGTCTCCACACTTCCCCACCTGCTGTGGGGCCAAGTGTCAGGTTCATGCTCAGATGGCTTCCTAGGGACTTCAGTTATAAAGGTCCACTTCCCCCATTAAGCTACTGGAAGAGGCAAAGAAAGAAAATGGTTAAAAAAAAAAAAAAGCCAGGCGTGGTGGCGCACACCTTTAATCCTAGCACTTGGGAGGCAGAGGCAGGCGGATCTTTGTGAGTTCAAGGCCAGCCTGGTCTACAGAGTGAGTTCCAGGACAGCTGGGGCTACAGGGAGACCCTGTCTCAAAAAGACCAAAAAAAAAAAAAAAAAGAAAATTGTTAACTTTTTTTTCTCTTTTATTTGTTTATTTTAAGGGATTCTACAATATAATGTTTTCAGATAACATTGAGGTTGCTCAGTTTGCTGTACAATTAGGTAATCGGTGCTTTTTTTGTAAAAGTGTAGCCAAATTATTAAGCATAAGCAATGAATGTAAGTAACATTCATGTAAAACCAATTTGCAAGTATCTATGTCTAAATTTTGAACCACCCAAGGTTCCCATAGTCCAGTTGGAGAAGCTTGTATGCACAAGCATGTTGACCAAATAGGAGTCCAGTCTATATTGCTGTAGTCTCACGATTCACCCTGATCTCTCCGCAGCCCTTACATTCTACCATGCCCCCTCTTCCACAAGTTGTTTCCTAGGCTTTGGGAAAGGGGCACAAGTGGGTGATAAGCAAAACAGTCTATTTTCTCTGGAGATGTTATTTTGGACTCTAGTCTGTTCAGGTTGTTCCCCTTCATGGGTTGAAAGCTTATCCAGTGATACCTTTTTAATCCTACTAACAAAGCACAAGCAATTGGATATACAGGCATTTAAGCAGTACTAATTATTATGGCAAGCTAAGCTGTGAGCATAGACACAGATGCATGGATGGTATGCTAATCCACAAACTGTGGTTTTTCTATAAAGGGTGACGAGTTCTTATTGTGGCTTATAACATCTCCTAACCACTAGAGGGCATAAGCGTGTGGTGTCTGCTCTGAGTTATTCCTCCAAGGAGAGAGCTAATAGCCAATTAGATTTGGGATATATAAAGACACATGGCTGCCACTGTTGCACAGTATCTCCAGGCAGTTGAAGTGTAACTGATACTGACGGAGGAGTCTTGCTTGTCTCAAGGAGACCAATATTTTGCTGTATTGCTTTAGTGGCCTTTGGTAATGCTCTCTGGCACTTCAGAGGCCAACTGTACATTAGCAAGTGACGTCTCAAAACATTTTTCATGCTCATACCAGGTCTTCGACAACAGGGACTTACTGCCTTTCTCCTTGCATATATCCCACTTATAGGCAAAAGGCCTTTATAATTTTGGGGGCTTGAATCCTCTAGCCAACATCTCCTAGGCAGAATAATTCATTGCTGATATCAGAGCTTTCCTGTACTAATATATTTTGCTTAATTACATAGCTTATAAAGACTTTACTATTGAATTTGGCTCTAAATAGAGAATTATCCTTTTACAGTTCCTATGCCTATCAGTCAATTAAAAAAGGGTAGGTATACCTGTTTTATAAGAAATTACCACTATAACAGTTGGCTCTAATTTACAGTTAGGGAATGACTTCAGTACCATCATATTTTTTGTTTTCCTATAAAGGGGAGAGGTAGGAAGGTTTCTCAGCATCTGGAAGGCAAACTTCATTAGGGCCCATTATAAACAGTTAACCCCAATAGAATTCAGAGAGATGTTCAGTGTCTGTGACTCAGGCAGTCTGAGGTTCCTCTTTAATGTTCAGATGGGTCAGCCTCTCTGCTGGCATTTCCCAGTCCATCCTACACAGCCAAAAGTTGTACGTTTTCAGGCATTTAGATTGGTGTTTTTAGCTGTGGGAACATACAAATTTCCTCCCATTGTTAGTTTCAAGATCTCAAAATTGAAAATTTATCAAAAGGTTTGGAACACAGAGTTTTCCATTTGTATCCCAGAAGGGATACTACCCCACCTCCCACCTCCCTCTTTTTGTTTTTTAAATTTTTCTGTTTTGACCTATAGATGCGTAAGTTGTATTACACACACCCATAAACAGAAGCCAAGGCATAAGTTTTCATTAAATTTACCCAAACTGTTTCTCATTGACTGTATGCTACTTATTTGGGAAGTAAATTTAAACTTAATTCCTTTAAATTGTCCTACAAGTAAAAGAAATTGTTACAATGTGATATTGTATAACTCAGAAAAATAGAGAGACCATTTGTGTACCTTAACCCCAAAGTTATTGTTGGAAGTTCAATACAAATTATAAATAAAACAATTAACATTTTATATTCCCAATTAGTTCAAATTTATTACCATTTTCATCAAAACCTACAACCAAATTTAACTAATCTAAACATTTCACTAAGCCTTAAAATATCCTATAATATGTGGACAAAGCTTGGGCAGAGTTGAGTCCCTGCCAAGTAAATTTTACCCAATATATACTTTGCTCTTTAAAGCTATATGACTAGACTATGACTTCAGAGAAATCAAGTCCATTAACTTATATGGTTTATTTTTTATTTCTGTGTAAATCTGTACTGAAATACCTCTCTATGTAAATATGTGTTGTTTTTTAATTTTTTAAATTTATTTTTCTCTATGTGTATGAATGTACTGTCTGCATGCAGGTCTGTACACCCTTGTTGTGCAATGCCTCGGAGGTCAGAAGAGGGTGTCGGTTTCCCCTGGAATTGGAGTTCTCCTGGAATTAGAGTTTCAGACAGTTCTCAGCCCCCATGTTGGTGATGGGGATCAAACCCAGGTCCTCTGCAAGAGCAGTCGGCGCTCTTAACTGCTAGGCCATCTCTACAGCCCGAATATATGTTATTTTTAAGTATACCCTTTTAAACTGCAAATCTTACAGAGTGGATTTTAATGACTATCTTCCTCCAAGCTCTTGGCCTTCTTCAGGCCTGGCATGAAAACCTGCTTTAAAGACTTTTCAGTATCTAGCTCCTTTTTTTTGTTTTTTTTTTTTTAATGAGTACAAGCATCCTTCATAAAACAATTTGTGGGACTGGAGAGATGGCCTAGCGGTTAAGAGCACCGACGCTCTTGCAGAGGACCCGGGTTCGATCCCCAGCACCCACCATGGTCTAAGAACCGTTTCTTAACTCCATTCCAGGCGCGCGCGTGCGCGTGTGTCCAGGGGAATCTGAGACCCTCTTCTGACCTCCGCGGCATTGCACGACACGGGTGCACAGACCTGCATGCAGACAGTACATTCATACACATACAAAGATAAAAAAAAAAAAACCAATTTGCAAGCAGTTGTGTCCAAACTCACACAGCCCAAGACTTCCACCATCCAGCTGGAGGGGCTTGTATGTGCAATCAAGTTGATCAAATAAGTGTCCAGTCTATATTGCTGTAGTTTTACCATTCACCCCAATCGAAGCCCTTACATTCTACCATGCCCCCTCTTCCGCAGATTGTTCCCTAGGCTTAGAAAAGGGGCACAGGTGGATGAAAAGCAGAACAGCCTACTTTGTCTGGAGATGTCATTTTGGACTCTGATCATTTCTGGCTGTTTCCTTTCATGGGCTGACAATTTGTCCAGGAATAACCTTTCAGTCCTACTAATG
The DNA here is from genome assembly GCA_009823505.1 of Rhizomys pruinosus. Taxonomy (NCBI): domain Eukaryota; kingdom Metazoa; phylum Chordata; class Mammalia; order Rodentia; family Spalacidae; genus Rhizomys; species Rhizomys pruinosus. Next base: position 302,166 of record VZQC01007285.1, read on the forward strand.
TTTGGATGGTGTGTTAATCCATGAATTATGTTTTTTTTCTGTAAAATATGACAAGGTCTTACTGTGGCTTATAACATCTCCTAATCATTAGAGGATATAAGCTTGTGGCAACATCCATGAGTTATTCCTCCAAGGAGAGAGCTAATAGCCAAATATATTTGGGATATACAGACATATGGCTGCCACTGCTGCACAGTATTTCCAAGCAGGTGAGGTGTAGCTGATGTTGATGGAGGAGTCTTGCTTGACTCAAGGAAACCAACATTTGCTTTATTGGTTCAGTGGCCTTTGGTAACACTCTCCGGTATTCCAGAGACCAACTGTACACTTGCAAGTGCGGTCTCAATACAACCTTCCCATGCTTACATCAGAGCTTTGACAGCAGGGCCTTACCACCTCTCTTCTTGCAGGTATCCCAGTTTGCAGGCAAGAAGCCTTTACCTTTTGGGGGGGCTTGGATCCTCTGGCCAACATCTCCTTGGCAGAATAATCTATTGCTGATATCAGAGCTCTCCTGTATTAATATATTTTGCTTAAATGCACAGCTTACAGAGACTTTAGTATTATATTTGGTTCTGATTAGAGAATAATCCTTTTCACAGTTCCTATCTCTATTAGTCAATTAAAGAAAGCAATTTTACCAGTTTTATAAGAGATTACCTCTATAACAGTCAGCTCTAATTTACTGTTAGAGAATGACTTCATTACCACCATGTTTTTCTTTGTTTTATGAAAAAGAGGCAAGGAAGTCTCTCATATTAAAACTGTGCAGCACCTTAGAAGGTAGGGTTCATTAGGACTCACTATAAACAGTTGTTACACATATGGTCCTCAGAGATGTTTGATGCCTGCAGCAGTCTGAAGCTTTTCTTTCTTTTAGTGTTAAGATGGATCAACTTTTATGCTGGTATTCCTTGGTACAACCTACACCATGGAAGGCTGTATCTTTTCTTTTTCAGCCATTGAGTTGGTGAGGTTTTGTCCTGTGGGAACATACAAATCTTGTCCCATAGTTAGTTTTAATATTAAATTGAAAGTTTTTGACAAAAAGGTTTAATATATAACTGTATCCCACCTTTTTTACTTTAGGTTTTTATTTTTTGACCCATGAGTTTCAAAAAGGCAGTTGTAGTACACATACCTGTAGGCAGGAATCAAGGTGTAAATTTCATTTAATTTATCCATGGTGTTTTGGGTGACTGTGATTTTTTTAGTATATCCATTTCCTTTTTGAGCTTCTCAATCTCTTCTTGCTGCTCCTTACTTCGTTGGTTGGCTTCCTTTTTCAGTGTTGCTACTTCCTTTAGGAGTTTGTTTTTTTCTCCCTCTAGTTCTTTCTGGAGTTTGTCAATCCCTTCCTTTAGTTCTTTCCGAAGTTTGTCATTGTGTACCTCTAAGTCCTTTTTGAGTTTTTCATTCTCTCTCTTTAGTTCTCTGAATTCTTCTTTATTTTCTTTAATTTTTCTACATAGGTCTGCAATTATTCCTCTAATATCTGTTTCTGGGGTCACCTCCAGGGGTTTTCCACTGTAGTTATCTCCTACAGGGTTGGTAGAGCCTGGTGCAGAATTATCCTGCACCTTTCCCATGTTGTCCCTTCCTCGTGTCCCTGGCATGTGGGTTTCCCTTTTGTGATTTGAATCACAAATACCTTTTCACTGTGTTGAAGGCTGAAGGCTTGTTTTGTTTTGCTTGCCTCCTTCCAATGCTTCCCCCCCCCTCCTTGTTTATGGAGTGTTGACTTTTCTAGGTTTCAGGCTTTCACTTTTGTTTATATACTGGAAGTCTAAGTCACTCTTCCTTTCCTGTTCTGAGGCTTCTCCAAAAATATCCACTTGGATACTCTACTCAATTCCAGTTGGGAGGAGTGGTGAATGGCTGACTTAGCCTAAGCCCTGGTACCTGTCTGGAGTGGTGCCGGCCTCCTGTCTGCTCTCCAGGTGATCCTAGCCAGAAAATCCCAAACCTGAGCCCCTAACACATGACCTTACTATGGCACCTGAGCCAGACCCAGACCCAGAGCCTCTTCCGGCTGCAAGGGGGAAGGGGGACCCGGCCCAGGCAGCCACACCCTGCAAGGGTTTAGGGCTCAGACCTAGGCCCTCTGGCTACCAGCCCCTCTGCCACTAACCTGTGCAATTGTCCGGCACCCCGAAAGTCAGTCTGTTCTAAGTTTTACCTGTCTGGAGTGGCACCGGGCTCCTCTCCATGCTCCAGGTGATCCTAGCCAGCAAGTCCAGAACCTGAGCCCCTAACACAGGACCTCACTATAGCACCTAAGCCAGACCCAGACCCAGAGCCACTTCCAGCTGCAAGGGGGAAGGGCGACCCGGCCTGGGCAGCCACACCCTGCAAGGGCTTAGGGCTCAGACCTAGGCTGCCGGCTATCAGCCCCTCTGCCACTAACCCGCGAATCAATTGTCCAGCACCCCAAAAGTCAATCTGTTCTAAGTTTTACCTGTCTGGAGCGGTGCCAGGCTCCTCTCCACGCTCCTGGTGATCCTAGCCAGCAAATCCAGAACCTGAGCACCCAACACACGACATCACTATCAAAAATTGTTAACTTTTAATAGAGTTGTTTCTTAACTTCACTAATGAGATAGAACCCAATATTCACACAGAAGTTATTTACTTGTTATTTAGGGCTTAGAAAATACTTGTTCTTGTTGACAATCTGGATAATTTTAAATCTCCAAACATGAAATACAGGTGATGTTCATTAATTAGTGAGTCTTAGGCCTGCTTGAGGATTGTGCATGTCTCTCTTTGTTCCATGCTAGCTGTCAGGCTGTGTAAAGCCAGGCCCATTTGATCACATGGATCTAAAGACAAGGGCATGAAGCCTTGAAGTAAGTCTTCCCTGGGCCCATATGGAAGGAGTTGTCTCTTGGACACCTACATCCACAGAAAGAAACCCTGAAGTACTGATGAGTAGGAACCAGGACCTATTGGAGACATGCAGATCCATGTCTACAAGTGGTGTCTGAGGTTGAACAAAGGGGAGGGTAGAGCTGGGAGCTAGCAGGGTGTCCTGTTGGGGAAGATCTTACCGCAGACTCTGCATTGCACATAATTAGTGAACAGAAAGGTTCCAGCTGTTGTACATGGGCTGGGGGGACTGGGAAAAATATTATAGTAGTTGGGAATGTGGACATTGGGGTGGGGGGGCTGGGTTTGAGACCCCTGTGCCATGTGACTTTCTCCATGAAAATTTAGAACAGTAGCTCTGGCATTCTCATCGTAAATTATTAGTAACTGATAATTCTGTGTTATTATTGTTATCATTATTGATATTATTACTCTTTGTTTTTTTGTCAAGGAACATTGCTTGTTGTGGTAAACTCAAGCCATCTCGTAGCTCTACAAATCTACTAGGATATAAATGCATTAGAAAGTTAAAAACTCACCATCCCCAGAAGCAAACACTGTGCAGATTTGAACCAGTTTACTGGTCCAAAACATTACAACATCAAGTATTTTATGTATTCAAAGTCTATTTCTAGCAATTTCATTCCTAGGTGTATGGCCCAAACAAGTGTTTGGGATAGAGTTGTAGCTCAGTGGTACAGTGCTTTCCTAGTACGCCCAAGGCTCTGGATTCTATCCCCTGCACCATAAAACAGCAAGCAAGCAAACAAACAAATGAAAAAGCAGGTGGTCAAACAAATTCTTGTATATGGATGCTGGTAGCAGCAGAATTCACAATAACCCAAAGATAAAAGCAACCCAAGTCTGCCTTTATGATTTGGGTTCATGAATAAAGTGTGTCATATATGTGCAATGGTCTTCAGTCAGTCATAAAAAGAAATGTAGTACCAGCTAGTCACAATACGATTCTATTTATGTAAATTGTCAGAATAAATAAGTCCATGGAAACGGAAAGCAGATTGGTGATTTCTAGGAACTGAGAAGTGAGAAGGGAAAAGAATTGCTTTATTTTTCTGTGATGAAATGTCCTGGTACAAAATGATTGCATAACATTTTGAATATGCTGAATGCCATTGGCCAATTTAAGGCTATTTGAATTATACTTCAATTTTTTTAGGGGGTATTTTTGAGACAGGGTCTCCTTTAGTCTCAGCTGGCCTGGAGCTCGCTGTGTAGACCAGGCTGACCTTGAACTATAGAGATTCACCTGCCTCCGTCTCCTGAGTGCTGGGATTAAAGGCATGTGTCACCATGCCAGGAAACACTTAAATTTTTTAATTTTATTTTTATTTTTTTTTAATTTTTGAGACAGGGTCTCTTTTTAATCCCAGCTGGCCTGGAGCTCGCTATGTAGACCAGACTGGCCTTGAATTCACAGAGGTCTGCCTGCCTCTGCCTCCCAAGTGCTAAGATTAATGGTGTGTGCCACCATGCCCAGCAACACTTAAATTTTTAAAAACTAAGTACCACATGTATTGCAGTATTAGTTGGGCCTAGCAACTCCTGCATATGACTTAGACCTGTGAAAAACTGTAAACTTACCTCTTGAACAAGTCACTTAGAAGAACTAACATCATTAAGAAGAATATGTTCTAGGTAACTCCCCCAGCCACCTCATACCTCTCTCGCCCCATCCCTGTCTGTTTAAACTTTTCACCTCCATTATTCCTCTCCCTGCTTCTATATCACCCATGCTCTGCTAACTCCCCTCTCTCAAGGGATTGCCACAACAAACAGTGTCCCCTTTCTAGTTTTCTGGCTTCTACTAATAATACAAGTTAAACACATAGATGTAAAGATTCCAGTCTAGGATCCACATATGAGAGACAGCATTCAGCATGGTCTCTCTGGGCCTGGGTCTCCTCTGTCGGTGTGCTTTTGCCACTTCCATCCATTTACCTTCAATTTTATTTTTGTTTTTATCTTTTTAAATTTATTTTTTCTTATTGGATTTTTGCGTGTTTCATACAGAACATCTCAATCCGCCTTAATCACCTTTACACCCCCTTCCTTATTAGCACCCTTCCACAGTCCCCCACTTCCCACTGGAACTCATGCACGCTGTCATTTGTGCAAAGGCCAGTTTGTCAAGTTAGCATCCCACATGTTTCTCAGTGCAAGTTCATCCACTGAGGTCTAGTCAGCCCATCCAGAGTCCCTTGCTTTAAAAAGATTAACTCTTCCTCACCCAGAAGTAATCAACTGCCAATAGTTCTTCTGCTAAGATTGGTACATGCTGCCCATTTCCACAGTTCTATACTGATGTTTGTTTGCTTGAATTTGCATGGGTCTTGTGCATGCTGACACCACCACGGTAAAATCACATGAATAGGGTCCCTGGAGCTTGTATGATTCTATTTCCATATGGTCATTCACCACCTCCCTGGCTTTTAAAATTTTCTGCCCCCTCTTCCACAAGGGTCCCTGAGTGCTGGGTGAGTGAAACTTAATATAGGAGTCCTGTCTGAGGACCCACACTTTGCAGACTCCTAATCTCAATGCTTTGGCCATTTGTGTGCCTTTGTGTTCCTTACCCTCTGTTGCATGAGGGTGCTTCATTGGTGAGAGTTGAGAGATTCATTAGTGTCCTCCTATCTCTTCTATGTTGTGTGAGATGTTGCATTGCAGGTGTGCCACTTAGGCTTGGGGAATTCACAGACAATGTCTGTGGGTTACCAGTCTTGGTACACTGTAGTAGTCTCTGTCAGGTGCAAAAGAAGCTTCTTTGATGAGTAGTGACTGGGATACTTCAATATGAGGATTTGGTGCTAGGATCCATATGAGGGAGAAAATAGGTCTATTGTTTTCCTGTGTTACTTCACTTAGCCTAACAGTTTCTAGCTCTATCCATTTACCTTCAAATCTCATGATTTCATCTTTCTTTACTACTGAGTAGAACTACATTATGTAAATATTCATTTTCCACTCTTCAGTTAAGGGACACTTAGGTTGCTTCCATCTCTTAGCAGGGAAGAAGGCTGGTCTTGGGAATCCAAGGCAGGGTGGAGGTGCGGAGAACCAGTACAGAAGGCTGGTCTCAGGAGCCCAAGGGCAAGATGGGGGTGGAGACTGCCTGGGAAGCATCTAAACATTTACCTTCAAATTTCATAATTTCATTTTTCTTTACAGCTGAATAAAATTCCATTGTGCCTATGTACCATATTTCCAAAATAGAGCAGCAATGAATATAGATAAGCTAATATATCTGTAATCATATGTACAGTCCTTTGGGTTTATGCCCAGGAATGGTATAGCTGGGTCAAAAGCCATACAGAAATTTACTCTTTTGTGAGCCAATTTAAAATACAGGTTAAAAAAGAGTTAGAGGAAAGCATCTTGCTTGGCTAGATAATGCTGCGCTTAGAAGCCATGGGTTATTAAACAAAAATCCCAGTACTATGAACACTTCAGGCAATAATAACAACACACCAAGTAAGATTTGTCCACTGGTGCAATAGTGGCATGCTTGTTAGGGAGACAAGCAACCATTCTCAGATCAGCTTCAGTGAGTGTTCCTTAGGAGGAAGTTCAATCCTGATACAGTAAATCCAGTTAAACAAGCAAACAAACAAATAAACAAAAAAATGACACAGCTGGGAACGCAAGCCCTAGGAGGAACTTATTGCTATGTGGCTAAATTGAAATGGCATCAAATTGCCTTCTAACTGTTTATGTTTATATTCATGGATAAATCGTATTTTTAGCCTTAATCAGAGAATCTTTCCTTATAGTGAACAGTAGTGAATGCAGAAATTCTTCCAAGGAACAAACCTAACCAAAGACACCAAACATCTCTACAAAAAAAATTTTTTTAAACCCCTGAAGAAAGAAATTGAAGAAGCTATCAGAAGATGGAAAAACCTCCCATGCTCATGGATTGGGAAAATTAATATAGTAAAAATGTCCATTTTACCCAAACTCATGTACAGATTTAATGCAATCCCAAATAAAATCCCTGAGAGTTTCTTCACTGGCTTGGAAAAAAAGTCCCTAATTTCATTTGGAAAAGCAAAAGACCTCAAATAGCAAAAGCAACCCTGAGTGAAGACAGCAATACAGGGGGAATCTCTATACCAGACTTCAAACTATACTACATGCTATAGTCATAAAACAGCTTGGTACTGGCACAAAAACAGACCTGTTGACCAATGGAACAAACCTGAAGATCCAAACTTGAGTACATACAATTTCAGCCACCTCATATTTGACAAGATGGCCAAGAAGACACAATGGAGGAAAGACAGCATCTTGACAAGTGGTGTTGGCAAAACTGGATCACCACTTGTAGAAGAATGAAATTAAAGCCCTACCTCTTGCGTTGTACAAAAGTCAACTCCAGATGGATCAAAGACCTCAATGTGAAACCCCAAACTCTGAAGGCGATAGAAGAAAAAGTTGGCAGCAGACTGCAAGACATAGGCATAGGAAAAGACTTCCTAAATTAGATAGTAGTTGCACAAGAATTAAAGTGGACAATTGACAAATGGGACCTCATTAAGCTCAAAAGCTTCTGTACATCAAAAGAAACAATCAAGGAAGTGAAGAGAAAACCCAAAGAGTGGGAGGAAACCTTCACTGCAGATACATCTGACAAAACATTGATTTCCAGAATATATAAACTACTCAAAAAACAAAGAAGAAAGAAAACAAATGACCCACTCAATAGATGGAGTAAAGAGCTGAACAGAGTCTTCACAAGTGAGGAATTAGAGATGGCTGAGAAACATCTTAAGAAGTGTTCAACATCGCTAATAATTAAGGAAATGCAAATTAAAACCACTTTAAGATATCATCTCACTCCAATAAGTCTGGCTAGGATCAAGAAAACAAATGATACCAAGTGCTAGAGAGGTTGTGGGGAAAGGGGAACACTCATCCACTGCTGGTGGTAATGTAAACTGGTACAGCCACTATGGAAAGCAGTGTGGAGAACCCTTGGAAGACTTGGAATGAACTTGCCACCTGACCCAGCCATACCACTCCTGGGTATGTACCCACAAGGCTCATCTTACCACAGAGACACATGCACATCCATGTTTATTGCAGCTCTCTTCACAATAGCAAAGAGCTGGAACCAATCCAGGTCCCCCTCAACTGATGAGTGGATAGAGAAAATGTGGTACATCTACACAATGGAGTTCTATGCAGTGGTAAAGAAAGATGACATCATGAACTTTGCATGTAAATGGATGGATAGAAGATATCATGCTAAGTGAAGTAACATAGTCCCAGAAAACCAAAGGATGAATGGTATCCCTCATCTATGGATGCTAGCACCAATTACCCAATTGTATGGCAAACTGAGCAACATTAATGTGATCTGAAAACAACTGTGCTCTTTTATTGTGAATCCCTTAAAAAATAAATAACTAAAAATATAAAAAAAAGAAGAAAAAAATGCCCCAGCTGTCCTGGAACTCAGTCTGTAGAGACTAGGCTGGCCTTGAACTCACAAAGATCTGCCTGTCTCTGCCTCCCGAGTGCTAGGATTAATGGTGTGAGCCACCACACCCAGCAAAACAATTTTCAAACATAAAAATGAAGTGTAGTATTCTTCAGCTAAATAATAGTATTTCTACCCATATTTCTTGAAAACGCATAACCTTTTCTCTAATAAATGGATAGACTTTCCCTCACTAAAGAATAATACATTGCAGGCTTAGCTACCTTATCAGGTTTAGATTTTCATGAAGGTTTGCATAAAGAAATGTATATGGCTGTTGTGTTTACTGCCAAAGCAGTCAGGTGTCACTTTGCCATTTCTTCTGCTACTTAGTTGGAGGGACTTGGACCTTGCAGGAGAAATCAGATGACTTGTTTCTCTTTATATACTAAGAATAACTGAGGCAATCTGCTCACAGCTATGCCTGGCCCTTAGTCAGTGACAACTCCATGGGTGTTTATTGATGTGGTTTGAAGAGGGTTCCTGATCCTCCATTCAGCTGGGAAGATTTGAGAAGGCCTTTTTGGGCTGGGACAGAATGTTTTATCAATGATTGGATGCATTATTTGTTTATTTGGGATTTAGCATGTTCCAAATGAGCAAAGCCACTAGAAATCTTAGTCTTAAATGTATCCTCAATTGGTACGTGCTCTGATTGTAGCCCACCCTGCCTTCTACCCATCTTTTTCTTCCTTTGCCAGTAGAATGCTTTCTATTTCTAAGGTCAAGATCAGTCAAGGTTGTCTGGGTGCTTCATTAGTTGAGTCATTTTAAAACAGCCATTTTTCATTTTCACTGTTAACTCCCTTTCCTCTCCAATATGGCCACATACCTGCTTCCTGGCTAATGATAGTTTATGGGGTGAGTCGCTGGCTAGAGGGATGTGAAGTGTTCAGAGGGGGCTGTTAATAGGATCTAGCTTTTCCCTTCAAGGTAGGCTGATTTTCTAAGTCTTCTGTAAGTTTATGGAGAGGAAAATTCATTATAATCAGATATTATTTGGTTGCATCCACAGACTGGATTTATAGACCATATCACTTGCAGCTGGGTGTGGGAAGATAAAACATACCTCACTTTATTTGGTGCTAGGCCCACTGTTTTCATTCCAGGGAGGGTTTCATCATTCAGCTGCAGAGAGGACTCTACAAAATACAGTTCTCCCCAGGACAATGCCATTTGGATTCAGAGATGGCTGAGGCTGTCCTTTGGCTGAACCTGCAAGCGTTAGAATTAGCAGGTTCTTTGTTCTCCAGCATTGTACATCTAGACTTTACAGGATCAGGCATTTTAAACAGAAGACCAGAAAAGACTCCAGTATTCTCACACACATCACCATACATACCAATGTGAACATCCCTGAATGTGGGAGGTCTCTTACATCTTAGAAGAAAAAAAAAATCAGTAGTAGGGAAGGGTCAGAATGAGACGGTCATGGAATTAGACTTGTGAGTTATAGGTTGTATTGTTGGCTAAGATGTGTCCCTTAATAGACAGCAGCTGTCACTGGGGAAGGCCTGTGGTGATAGCTAGAGAGTGACTCAGTCCAGGCCTGCATGGAGTTGTGCATGGCCTCTGGGACTCATGGAGCTGAAGCTTTAGTCCAGGTGTTGCCATGTAGGAACCTTGTTGACTTAACACTTCATTTCTCATCTGTACAATGGGGGATGAAGAGGACTGACGTGTTTCCCGTGTGCATTTTGACATTAATGATGTGATTTCTGTAATGCTACGAGTGCTTCAGGTTAAGATACGAGGGAGACCTGAATCAGGCAAATATTCCATCAAACAGAGATGCTTATCTAACAGTTATTTCAGCATTGGTGATATCTTAGCATCTCCTTTTTATCTGGAGAAATCAATTTTTAAAATTTTTTAAAATTTATTTTTGTATGAGTGTACTGTCTGCATGTAGGTTTGTGCACCCGTGTCGTGCAATGCCGCGAAGGTCAGAAGAGGGTCTCGGATTCCCCTGGAACTGGAGTTCTCCTGGAATTGGAGTTACAGACGGTTCTTAGCTGCCATGTGGGTGCTGGGGATCGAACCCGGGTCCTCTGCAAGAGCAGTGGGCGCTCTTAACCGCTAGGCTATCTCTCTGGCCCCTAGAGAAATCAATTTTTATTTATGTCTATGTGTCTTTGTTTCCAAAAGGATTTAAGATGCCTTATAGAAAGTATACAAACAAATGGGAACATCTAAATTCACATGAGAAGAATGAGGTGAGGTGAGGAGACAAGAAATGACCAGGCATTGTGTGGCATAGAACTCAATTCTAGAACATTCTTGTTCTTGGGAGGAGAGGTCAGTGCATGGCTGACAATCAGCAGGCTTTCCCTGAGCACCTATTAATTAAACAATAAACATTATGCTAAGTGCTGCGATGAACTGGAAGTCAGCACCAGGCAGGCCCTCCCTCAGCCCCACACTGGTTTTCCTACAGGTGCTTAGGACCAGGGCACTGGAGTGGAAGGTGGGGCTGCATTGGTGCCAAGCCTGCTTGCCATTTTGGCTTTTTTTTTTTAACACTTGGCCTCTCCCTCCTTTGTGAACTATCTGTATGTGCCTTGGAGATGATGATTACTGAAGTTTGCAGGTAATAGTTTGATTGGATTTTGACTTGATTATTTTTGTAGGGTCATTTCATATAAAGCTCATTATGTGACTCCAGGAGTTGGTTATAGAAATTAAGTCCATGTTCTCAATAACCACAGCTATGTAATTTCCCAAGTTTTAGCATCTTCTGTGAAGACTCTTTATGATTTGGGCTGTTCAACAACTGGCTGTAACCCTCAGCAGTCCAGAGTCACTAAGAAACAAAGTAACAGGTGTTGCTTCAGTAGAAAGTGACTCCTTGACAGGTACAGTGCACACTTCTGTTATTTATTGCCCTGTATCCCTCAAAGCATGGCTTAGAATTAACTGAATTAAACAGTCAGTGCTTGGATGTGGTCCTACTTCCTATGCAGGGCACTCTCCACTCATGACTTATAAGGAACCTCAGATATAATGAGGGGCAACAAGATCATTGGCATGTGGATTGACCTGAAGCTTTTGAAAAAGAATTACTTGGAAAATGGCGTTCTTTAACCTGACAGTCTCACATCTTGAAGTGGTGAAACAGTAACCAAATAACTTGGCAAAGATCCATGAAAAGGAATTGTTAGCGCATTTCTTTTGGTTCGAGCCATTTAAGTAATTCACCCAGAACACGGTCTCAGTGTTCACTTGTGAGGGTGTTTTCTCAGGCCTGTGGCAGGTGATTTTTGACAGGGTCTTCAGCTGCAGCCTCTGTATCCTGGAGTACAGGGGGCAGCTTGGTCCCAGTGGCTGATGTAGGCCCAAGGAGCATTCAGGGGAAATATGTCAGTTTCCATCAGGGATGATGCTCCAGAGAGAGTTGTGGGCATTTCTTCTAAGTTGGCAGGGACCCAGTACTGTCTTAACTAGGATAAGCATGGGCCCCATGGAGAAAACTTAAGGCTCACATGGAAAGCTCGTCATCTTGTCAGTCACCCAGTGCCCCTGTGGTACTCCACAATCTGCACCAAGAATCAGGGGCACATAGCAATCTGTAAGCACTGGCGTGGCTTTGTGCTGCGCTTGCATCCAGGACAGTTGCCTTTACTGTCTTTGTTCACCAGCCTCAGTTGTTTGAATGGTGCAAGAGAAGACCTGGAGAAGGCAAGTCTGCCTCCACCATTTGGAAGCCTTTACCTGTGTCTAATTTGCAAGTGCCCAAGCACATAGTCAAGGGGAGAAAAGGACACTTCACAGAAATGAGTGTTTGGGGATAAGTGCTGAAAAATGGGCCTCTACAGATGTTGTATAAAACTTTTCACATGGGGCTAAAGAGATGGCTTAGCTGTTAAGAGCACTGACTGCTCTTGCAGAGGACCTGGGTTTAGTTCCCAGCACCCACATGATGACTAGCAGGGGTGAAGCCCTCTTCTGGTCTCATAGACATTGATGCACTTGCACACACACATGCAGGCAATACGCACATACCCAAAAAATAAAATAGTAAATAAAATATTAAACAAAGCAGTCCTTGACAGACAGAGGCCAGCTTCCCAAGCATGGTTGCAGCCACTTGCCTAAGATCATTCCCTTGCCTCATATTGTCACAGCTGGCCTTGTTCACTGTTCACAGTCCTGCAAGGAAGGGAGGGGCAGAGAAGGTCATGGGACCCTTGCCTGAGAGTCCATACTTCCCAAACAACCCATAATGAGCAATTAGGTAGGTCTTCACTGGGCATAGCCTGGGTAAGGGAACATAGGCTGGGAACATGAGGGGAGGGGCTCTCTGGAAAATGCATTATCCAGTGTGGCCTTAGTGGGGGGGCACTCACACTCCTGTAAGTAAACCCTTACTCTGTGAGGTAAGTCCAGTAAACTCACTGGTTTCCCAGACTTCAGTTTGGTAAACTTGTACCTCTGTGTTTCATTGGGAGTAAGGGGTGGGGGGAAAGACATTGTTTACAATACCTCCTGCCAAGGAATTTTAGCCACAACCAAAAAAATTATTAAATCCTGTCAGAAAAGGTTCTATCTACAATTTGAATGAAGGCTGCTTTTCATTTTCTGTTTGCTGTATTCTTGAGAGGGCCTAGGCATTTTTTCTTCACACTTTATCTCATTTAACCCATATAATAATCTCGTGAAGTTGAGAGACCATTCCCACTGTATGAAAGAATAAAATAAGGCTTGAAGAAATTGAACTGTTACCTGCTGGTTGATTGTTGTGTATATTACTTTTTCTTTCTCAGGAAAAGTGTGTTTTGGGGACATTTTCATTAATTAAAAACTTTAATATTCTATCTTTTGAGTGTGTCATTTGTTTTCTTCTCTCTCTCTCTCTCGATTCCCTTGTGCAGGGAGCATCTCTCATTAACTATCTCTCTTACTTTTAACACTTCTTGTTGTTTTGTGTTTTGGAAGAAAACAGTAAATCTCCCTAATAAGCCCCAAGCCTGGCCTGGAAACTGCTCTGTAGACACAGGCTGGCCTTGAACTCGGAGATCTGTCTGGCTCTGCCGCCAGAGTGCTGGATTAAAAGGCAAATGGTGCCAATCGACACACTAAGTTAAGATGAGTCTTCTTTAGCTGCCTAGTTTGTGGGTGCCTCGGGAATTTGCACCAGCAGTGGTCTCGCTGCAGAGCCAAGCTTGTGCTGCTTAAGCTCATGGAGGGCAGCCCATCTTCTCCCAGCCCCAGATTTTTTTGTATTTTTTTTTGGAGTAGTAAAGAGTTATTGGCGGAAAGCTATCGCACATGATCAGAAAATTATCAGTGTGAAAAGTTATCGTTTCCTCACTATACCTGTGAGGTTTTTTCTTCAACTTCCTAGGCATTAGTTTCTTTTCAGTGAGTCCCATGGTGAGGATTTGGTTGCTGGAAAGTTTACTCGACGGTAAACTCGTCACTATTGTTGTGACACTTCCATATCCTGCAGCAGCTGCTTTCTGATTTATAAAGTCTTTTACTATGTTTATGTCTTGTAAGAGTTGCTTCGTTTCTAAACATTTCTTCTATTTACCTTCAGAGTTTTCAGGTTTCACATTGAGTTTGTTCAGTTCATTGTGTTCCATGTTAGGAGTGATGAGATTTGTGTACGAGGGCTGGTAGGTGGTTTTTTTTAGGGGTTTTTAATTTCATTCTTTTCAAAGGTGGTGATCCAGTTTTTCCACACCCATATTGCTTGAAGAGTGCTTTCTTTCCTCCATTGAGTCTTCTTGGCCTTATGTACAAATATGAGGTGGGGGATGAAGTGGTATGTGCTCAGGTTTGGCGGAGTTTGTGTCAAGTGGTTCGTACCAGGTCTGTTGTTGCTCCAGTACAGTGCGTGTTTTTAGTGACTAGAGCCTCGTAGAAGTATAGCGTGTTACTAGGATCGGTAAGAGAGAGCGTCCCCTGGTTAGTCTGAAGAGTTGTCTCCAGGGCTCGCTTTGGCTATTCGGGGTCTTTTGGTTTATCCATAGGAATTTAGATTTTTTGCCCGAAGTCTTCAGTGAAGAAACTCATGGGGATTGTTTATTGAGGTGCATGCAATCTGTATACTAAAGATTTTGGGGTTAAAATGGGACAGTGTGTAGTTACTATTGAATTTTCTAATTCTATGACACATGGGAGGTCTTTCTTCTCCCATTCTTCTAGATTTGTTTTTTAACTTTCTTATAAATATAATTTTAATTATTTATTTCAGGTATGGTTTTTTGATATGTGACTGTCTGTCAATTGCAAGTCTGTGCTACGGAGCGTTGACAGTTGATCGTGGTGCAAGGACCGAGAGATAGGGTGATCGCAGGATTCCCCGGTGGAACTCGACATTACTCCTGGAATTGCAGAGTTCCAGACGGTTCTCGGCCAGCCAGCCATTTGGTGGCTGGGGATCGAAACCCGGGTCCTCTGCAAGACGGTCGGCTCAGCGCTAGCCGACTGCTAGGTACACATCTTCGCGCAACACGACACCATCTGTTAATCTCACTTAACTTACCAAGCGTGGTTTCATTTCTTAAAAAATTAACTTATAATATTTCATATGTTGCTTTAGAAGATATCTTTTCTGGTTTGTTTAATTTAAAATATTTTATATTATTTATTTTTTTTTTTTTTTTTTTTTTTTTTTTTTTTTTTTTTTTTTGTAGAGATTTTTGGTTTCTTTGGTTATGTTTGTTCTGAGGTATTTTATTGTTTTGAGGGCTATTGTGAGTACGGGTGAGAGTCAATTGTTCGCGACTCGTTGCTCATTCCCCGCTGAAGGCAGTGCGTTCTAAAAGCATAGATCGCGTTCCTGCTTGTTATGGTGAGGTGATTCCCCTGGAAACCTGTGTAGGTACATGAAATCATGCGGCTAACTAACTGCGGGGCTAGGAACCGTCTACGGGGAGATGGGAAGGCCATAATGCATGGGGTTTGAGGCAGCTGGGAGAAGTAGAAATTCGGAGTCGCGTCATTTAGCAGTATCGCAAGTACGGGAGCTGCGCGCTGCCTACATTATAGCAGTAGAATCCACTGGCGTACATACTCGGATGCCATCGGCGCACCGGAGGCTAGCACACAGGAAACATGGGACGTGCTTGGAATCCGTTCATCTGCATGCGACTCATGTGGGTTGCTTCGCGAGTTGAGGTATACTCCAGATCCAACGCGGGAAGTCGAGACCGGCCTCTGGCTAAGTAGCGCTCGTACCGCTCTCGCATCGGTTATCCAAAGCAGGTCGCAATGCCATCCCTCAAAGACCCGGGTGCGCAGCACAGTTAAAACGTCCGCTCTCATTCGAGTATCAAAGTACATCTACACCAACACAACACACTCAAAAAAAAGCAAAATATTCAGACAGGAAGATAAGAA
This sequence comes from Rhizomys pruinosus, assembly GCA_009823505.1. Classification (NCBI taxonomy): domain Eukaryota; kingdom Metazoa; phylum Chordata; class Mammalia; order Rodentia; family Spalacidae; genus Rhizomys; species Rhizomys pruinosus. Next base: position 317,884 of record VZQC01007285.1, read on the forward strand.
TATTTCTAATAAGAGAAAAATATCCACGAAAAATCACACGATAAGAAGCGTCCACTGAAATTATATACCAGGTGAATAAATTTACCTTGAGAGCGGATGCCTGCCACTCATGTACACTCTGAAAAAATTCTTAGACTCTAGCGTAGATGGATACCAAGGAGTGCCATATTTAGTTTGGAGTTTTCTTAGACATACCCCTTAGAGAGAATATCTATATTTAAAACCTAGCGCAAATGGAAACAGTCAGATACAAAAGGAAGAGCTGTCCCTTGACGCTATGCCTCTTTTCCATAGATGTAAGACCAAGATCCTCTTGAGTTTCCTCTCTTTTGCTTATTGCCTGCCCTACAGACAAGAGTTGTTGACTTCAAAGTGACTAGTATTTGTTGAAGCAGGGTACAGTGGGTGACAGGCCGGCCAAGCCCTACGGACAACTATCACAAGATGAGATGTAGAGATCTGAGCGCACGCGAATGAAAAGATCTATAAAAAACGCGTGTTTCCATGAGAAAAACTCATAACTATATCACAGGAGTATAAAATCGTAAAACGCACAGTATCTACAAAAGGAGCGCGTTTTACACATAGACTATCACTCCTTCACTAGATAAATATCGTGAGTACATCTCCGCGAGGCAAGAAAAAACAGATCGAAATGCTGGAGAGGGTTTACGTGGACAACAGGAACACCGGTCGATGTTGCACACGCTGCTCCGGATGCTCGAGAGGAATCCCAGTTACGATTTAACAACTCATACAAACCCACTTAACGGAGAGAATCACGTGTGGATGAAAATAATCTTAAAAAATCAAAATGACTTACCAATCACTGAACCACAGTCATAAACCTGAGGTAATAATTTAGACCCAATACTAGAAGAATAGACATGCATGGACAGCACATTAGTATAAGTGGTCAAAAACGAGCTGGAACCTCAACCACTAAGTTGCTACCATCGAGAACATATGAGTGATAATTACGGAAAAAAAATTAATGTGTTACATTCTAAAAATGGGAAGTTTATTCAGTAAATGGCTCCATCTTAATAATCCGCGGGAAAAAAGAATAGATATAAACTTTCTATAAAGACAATTGTGAATATGGATGGAAACTGCGAAAGAAAGTACAATTTAAGTTAAGATGAAATCCCGTAACAACAATGTCATTTGATTCAAACCAATTATCGAGTGAGGTGGTCTATTCCGGCGTGACATCGTGGACTGCAGCAACCAAGTACCCTATGTTTATTAGGCAACCGCAGCTTTATCATTATGTTAATAGTCTCTCAGGTGAACCATGACAAAGCAGCTGTGCTCTTGTTTGTGATCCATTAACAGGTTCTAAAATTAATCTACCATTTAATTTTTTAAGACTTTGGAATCTTGGTATATGGGTGGAGGTATGTATGCATATTTTTGAGTAATATAAAATAAAATGGAAATTGTGACGCTGGAAATGATTTGGAGTAAATACAGTTCTGTTTTCAGATGAACATAATTTTAATATAGGTGTGACCCGTGCGCACCCACACACACACACAAACATATATTAATATATATATAATTATATATATATATATATATATGCATGTGTTGAAAGAACTTGGAGGGAACAACTACAACAAAAGAACTGGGACAAAAAAACAACCAAAACAGTGAAGTTCTCCCCAAAACAATAATCCTCTGCTTTTGAAAAAACACTCTGGAAAGACTCAGAAAAAGATGCAAGACATGTATGGCAGAATGCATGAACTCCGGTGGGGTGGGAGCGTGGAAAGGGAAATGAGTCTAAATTGGATTCAGAAATGATGTATGATGTATGAAAAAGTTTAATAATGATAAAAATATATTTTAAAAAAGTTATAGTAAAAATATTCTACATATTTTTTCTTTCACATGGAAAATGTACATATTTTCCAGGGAGAAAAGTTTGTCAGTGACCCTGTTGTCTTATTAACTTGTAGAATACTACTACTCAAGATTTGTGGATCTGTGTTTTTTACTTCTTATATTCTAGCACAAGGATAAGTGCTGTTTCAGGGTTTATTAGTGGAATCAGAGATATACCCCAAGCACAAACAAATACGCACTTTCCACATCTAGGAGAGACCATGTGTTTTAGGCCTTGACTTTCTCGTCCCTCTCCGTGGCTTGTGCTTGACTTTGAGGTGTGTTTATTTCCTGGGGATGGAGTGTGAAAGACAGCTAAGTGGTCTTGGGAATATTGGGACCAATAATTTTATAGCAAATGCCTTTCTTGCCTGGGTAATCATCCCTGTGGTGCTGAGTAGTAGACTAGGAACTCTGGTCCAAAGGCCAGGTGGGCAGTTGTGGAAGAGGTGCGTATGTCCTGCGCTGAGTAGCTTGCTGGGAGGTTGGTTCTGTGGGAGGCAGCTTAACTGTAGACCTTCATGCTATTTCTTTTGCTTAACCAGTGGCCGGGGAAGGGCCGATGCAGACAGGTAGGCCAGCTGGCAGCACGTGCTGGAGCTTGTTGGAGGTGCTCATCACTGCTGGAGCACTGTCTCTGGTCTCAGCAGCACGTGCTGGAGCTTGTTGGAGGTGCTCATCACTGCTGGAGCACTGTCTCTGGTCTCAGTCTGCCTAATTCTCTTTTTTCCCCACTTCTTTTTATTCTCTCCTCTTCTCTTTGGTGTCACTGATGTCTCCTAAGGATTAGTTGGGAGTAACTGCCTGTAGTGAGATTTCAAGGAAGTATTCAGGGGCTCCTTTTTCTACTGAAGTCTTGTCAGAAGAATAAATAGCCCGAGTTTATAATTAACGTTAATGATCTTACTAGGAGAAGACACATGACATACAAGATAACTGCTTAGTGAGAAGTCAACAGTATAATCCTAAAGTGTTAGCACTGGAAGGAACCAGAAGCCACTGTTTAACCCCTTCTTTATGTGCAAAGAAATGAGACTTTGAAGGGCTTTCCCTTCATGATAGTGGACTCTGGAAGAGCCTTGCTACCTACCTATTTCTCCCCTGTTTCTGTGGTCTCTTGGGTGGGCGTGGTTGTCAAAGATTCAGCCTAGTGAATGTTCAGCAAAGGTAAGGGGAACAATAATAAACAGTTCCTGGGGCTTGTTGACCAAACTGGGGTGGATTGGGACAATGTGCTCACACCAGTTCTAGTAATCCAGCCTAGTAATCCAGCTTCTTTTTCCTGAAGAATTAGTCGTCTCATCCTTGTGAGAGGTCTCTGTGCAAAAAACATTGGCACCAACAAGGCTGTGTGGCAAATTATTTTGAGACAATTTGGGTGGTTTAAGCTGGATTTCTGCTACTTAGCACAGAGGAGTGAATAGCTGGTGAATCTTGAGAGATGGAGATGGCACTGAAAGTCAGTGACTTGCATGTACTGTGGAATTCCTTTAGACAAGGACCCCATTTCTTTCTGTTTATTGAGCGTCTATTCTGTGGTAGGTTGTATTATATTCATAGCACATGATTTCTGACCATGGTAAGCTTTAAAAATGGGTATATGGCCCTATTGCAGCATGGACATGAAGCCCTGGCCCACAGGGATCTTAAGATCACATAGGTAGAAATGGTGAAGTTGAGGACAGACAGATCTGTGTAGCCTCTGAGTCACTTGGCGGTGAGCAACTGCTCCTTGCCATACTCAGAGCCTGCCCCATGTGACAAGGGTGAGAAAGAGACAGCTGGCTACTACATACCTCAAGAGAAGAGTGGTATCCATGCCACCGTGCATGGCAACACAGAATTCCACATGCATGACTGTGAGCCATGTCTTCAGTGACTCTACCTTCTTCCATGGCTTCTGAACTCCTGTTGGAGGAGCGTTTTGTGGCCAGACTCTGGCTGAGGGCAGAGTAGAGTTTGGTGGGTGGAGCACACGCAGCTCCTTCCTACCTTGACCATGCCCTAAGTCTCTTGCTTCTCCACCATGAATTCCACTCCTTTATTATACATAACACACACACACACACACACACACACACGACACACGCACACATATGAATACATGAAGTTGTGAGAAGGTAATAAGGGGGGTGTAGATAGGGAAGGAGATCTAAATGCAATCAAAATATATTACCTGAAATGCACAGAAATTAAATTTAAAAAAGGAAAAACAAAAACGAAAAAAGAAGGAAAACAGTTGACCATGGGGGGTCAGATGTTAGAGTTGGGCACATTGGCCACCTAGGTGAGGGGGCTGTGGCTGGAGCTGATCCTCTGTTTGGAGGGAAGCAGGAACTTGAGATGGCCCTGTGGAGCCCCACTTGTGGGAAACCTTAGTGGCTAAGCTTCTAGGCTTTGGCGATGATCCAGGACTCCAGCTTAAGATGCAGTGTCTGCTCTTTTCCCAGGAAGTTGCTGAAGGGATCTCAGCTGGATCTGTATTGGTGAGCCCTTGTCTTTGATTGCATTTATAGACCAGAGAAGGCAAGTGTCAAACAGAGTCACTTGCTTGTTTTCTGTGATTTTCAGTTTTTTCATCATGTTCCCTAAGGAACAATTGTTGGTTGATGATGAATAGCAGCTATTTATATTTTATCTTACCACCATGTGTGTTTGTTGGGGTTAAGCCCACATTTTTCCTTACCCACTTTAAGAATTTATTGAGGTTGTACTGAATTGTTTAGTCTAACATGCTTGTGGCTGTGGAAGTGGTCTTCCTGTTCTTAACCGAAAGTGCTCACCTCAGGAGATCAGTGAGCTTAGGTTTTGCCAAGATGCCAACACATTGGTGTGGAGTGAGCAGAGACTTCCAAGCATCTTGGTGTCTTGCTGCACAGCCCATGATGTCCTGAGCACATCAAGAAGGCTAAGGGGATCCTGATGGGGAGTGGCACAGTGGCATAAGGCTGCCTTTCATGCCTGAGACACCAGCAAGGCTTATGGCTCTCTGCTGAGTAGTGGTATGAGGAGACGGCCTCATTCAGCTCTCCCATTTTTGGATCCATGTCACTGTGAGGAGTATGTTTCTGATCCCTCTTTCTCCAGGATTCTGCCTGGAGTTTTTACTTTAGGGAAGCTTGAACAGTCAAGGCAGGAGCCTTGGGAATCAGGATGGCATGACACTGTGACTCTGGCTTCTCTGTGCTGTCAGCTGACTGGCCTTCTTGTGTTTCATTCATATGAATGTGGCCTCTCAGGTTCTGAGCCCACAGGTCTTATGGGGCACAGCTATGGGATAGGTTGGGGTTCTCTGTTTTTTGAAAGTGTGGAAATCCTTAAGAAATTACTTTTGGAAGTCACATTCTTTGGGTGTCATTAGTTTTCTTGAGCATCTTCATCCTTTTGACAACAGTGATTGTCACTGAAAGGAATTTTTATTTGGGGCCTGGTAACAAACTGAACTCTAGAGTATAACAATAAAATAAAATAAAATAAAATAAGTGAAATTTAGTGATCATTGGGCAGGCTCTGGCCTCCATGCCTAGGACTGTGTTATTTAAGGCAGTTGTCTAATATATATTGACAGCCTGGTATGGGCTTGGGCAAAGCAGCAACACTCACCCTCTTGTAATTCTCAAAGACCTTCATAATTCCTCTCTTGAGGAAACCACTGAGGGCATCTGCTGCAGGAAAACCTGTGAAACAAGGAGCAGTTATTAGGAGGTGTTGGCTGCATGAATGGCATGGTGTGACCTCGGGAAGTCTGTGGGGAGCTTTTGCAAATTGTATGGGCCAAACTGGATCTTTGGAGCTTTGCTAACCTTTTTTTTTTAACTTTTCCTCAGCCAATGTTTACCTCTTGAATGTAAGTCCCATGGCACAATGAAGCTGACTTGCTGTGCATGTACGTGTATGTGCATGTGTGTGTGTGTGTGTGTGTGTGTGTGTGTGTGTGTGTGTCTGTGGGTGTGTGTGTGTTAATGGACCTGTATATTGAAATAGGATGATGCTCTTAATGTACTGAATTTAAAAATTCATACCAGGCTCATCTGCTTTCCTGATTACAGGTTTGGGAAATGAATCAAAGACATTCTGCCTAGTGCTATCAGATGTGTAGTCTAAGTGGGAACCAGCTGCTCTTGGAGCATCTGCTGCCTATGTGCTGAGCAATAGCCAGTGTTCCCCTGAGCCAGGCTGCCCCTCTTACCACTGCAGCAGCTCTGTGACCTGGAAAAAGCCCAGGGTCAGAGACAGCAGCTTCCTGTGCAAAGCTGCTTCTAAAGAATGCCAGGCTCTGGCTTTCTGCACTGGAAGTCCTATCCTATGTAGGAAGAAACATTTGGTGTAAAGCAGGGCAACTTCCTGGCTCACACCTCCCTATTGGGCCACCTGGGAACCTGCAGAAATATCAAGTGTTAATAGCTGGGTTAAACAAGCTTGTGAATCAATAGCAACCTTCCCAAAGCAATCACACAAAATACTTTGTCTTAATTAGACCTGAGGCATAAACTGCTGATTCTCCTGTGGCTTTTGCTCAATATGTGGTGCCCTTTGTTAGCATATCTGGAAGTGGCATATTAACATTGCACACAGGAGCCCCTTCAAAGGCAGAGCATTTGAATGCTTGGCAGTGGGAGCTGGAGGCTGGGGTGCCACAGAGTCAGGCCTAGCCTGTATCCATGCTCTGAGTTGGGCTTGATGTGTCATCTTCCCTGGTCATCTTAGAGGCTTCTGAAGGGCACAGGTTCTCCGAGGATCCAGGAAAACCCACCTTAGAGTCTTCCCAACAGTGTGAGGAGGTGGTGGTCTGTTAGATTCCGTATCCTGTGGTCTAGGTCTGCAGGTCAGTGTCCTGCTTCCTGGTCCTAGTGTCTGGGTATAGAGATGACCTCTGACCTCCTTGGGTACCTTCTCCCATTGCATTTTCATCCTCTTCTGTTTCTTTTTCTGCTGTACAGCCTGCATGCCAGTTTTCCTAGGATGAAATGTGGTTCACAAGTAAGAGGCTAGTACAGATTCCATCTTGCACTAGGATTAAGTGATCCTTCTGATGAGAGGGGGACCTGTGGCCAAGTGTCATTACATGGCAGTGATGGAATGACATGGTAGTTGGCCTGGAGCTTGGCATTTGTGGCATTTGTGGGTTTTCAAAGTTACTTTCTCAGAGGATTCCATTTGACTGAGGCTGGGCAGCTTCTGTGTCTGTGAGGGAGGGGTTGCTGTGTATGAAATGTGGCTCAGGAACATCCCTGCAGAGGAGCTATGTGGCCCAGATATTACCCTAGAGCTCCTGGGAACAGTCAGGCCATGCAGGGCTGAGGGCATCTGCTCTTGTACATGGCAGCCTTTCTGAGTCCCTAAGCCCTTCTGTTCTCAAGGGTTGCAGTTAGTGACATGGATCACCACTGGAAAGGACAGTGGAGGTCTTTCTGACTTGCAGAGCCTGTGATTATGCTGGCTTCCGTCAGTGGGACGTTTGTGCCCTGCTTGTTTCCAGGCCTTGCCACTGACCCAAACCCCCACTTCTGGGTGGCACCAGTTTGCTCTCAAGGCTCAGGAACGTCATCTGTAATAGTAGCTGGGTCAGTTAGGGGTTTATTCAGTGGTTAAGACAAGAGAGGGAGGGCTGTACAGATGGCTCAGCAGCTAAGAGGACTGGTTGCTTCTGCAGAGGACCTGGGTTTGATTCCTAGCACCCACATGGTGGCTAACAATAGTCTGTAACTCCAGTTCCAGGGCATCTGACACCCTCTTCTCTCCATTGTGGACATTGTATGACATGGCTGCACTTACATACGTGCAAACAATACACTCATACACATGAAAAAATAAATAAAAATTTTAAAATACAAGAGAAGGAATCACATGGCCCAAAATTTTGAATAAAAAAATTAAAAAATGTATTCTTTTTTTTTCTTATGCGTATGAGTGTATTGGTTGCATGTACACCCATGTCATGCAATACCTGAGGAAGTCAGAAGAGGGTGTTGGATCCCCTGCCAGCTACCATGTGGATGCTGGGAATTGAACCCAAGTCCTCTGCAAGAGCACCCTGTGCTCTTAATTGCTGAGCCATCTGTCCAGCTCCCCCTCCCCCCCTGGCCAAATATTTTATTTATTTATTTATTTATTTATTTATTTATTTATTTATGTTTTTGAGACAGGGTCTCCCTATAGCCCCAGCTGGCCTGGAACTCATTCTGTAAACCAGGCTGGCCTTGAACTCACAGAGACCTGCCTGCCTCTGCCTCCCAAGTGCTAAGATTAAAAACATGCACCACCATGCCTGGCTTATAAATTTTATTTTTAAGTTTCCCTAAGGAACTGGTTTCTATTGGAGTCCAGTCAATAATCACTCATTTCTCTTGTATGGGTATTTGGTAGTCCCCAAACCTGTCCACAGATAATAAGCACCCCAGCACTTTGTGCCCTGGTGGAGAAACAGGACCAGTGACTCCAGATCATCACATGTGATTGCATTCAAAACCACAACATGAATAGATAGACACATTTATCTGTGGGCACGTGGATGGGACATGACACCCAGGTGGCTTCTACACCTCTGCAGAGCTCCCTCCACCTTGGTCCTGTTTGTCAAAAGGCTTAAGAGGAGGAGCCCTGGTTGGGGTGCTTCTTTCCTCCACTAAAGCAGGGGACTCTCTACAACCTCTGTGGGCCCATGAAATCATTCCTTCCAGGCCAGGATGCTTGAAGTTTTCCACAGGAGCCAGTCAGTCCTAGGGTGCTGGACCCTTCCAGTTACTATTTCCTAAGCCCTGCCCATACTGCTGGCAAGTTTCCTTTGGAACATCCCTTTAGTTACCCAGTTCAGTGAACCATGCCTCAACTGTTAAGATCTGCTTATTTAAATAACCAAGTCACAGGGGTGCTTTCAGTTCTTGTTTGAAAGCAGTGGGTTTTGGCAGTGCTGTTGGTTGAATTGTTACCTGCATGGTTGAGTGACCCCTTGTGATATTAGCAGCTCTAACAAGGTCCCCTACTCTACTAAGCTATCCCACCCACATGAGGCTACCAAGATAATACGAACTTCTGTTTCCAAGAAAGACAAAGAACTCTAGATGTACTGTGCTTGTCACCATTCAGAATCCAAATCCCTGGGCCATATAAGAAAAGAAAGTTAAAAATTAGGATGACTGTCATTAACTGTAATTGCTTTTGCAAAACTCCAATTAGAGTTACTGAAGGCCTGGAGTTCCAGGGAGCCTGCCCACAGTTTTTGATGCATTAGAGAACATGAACAGGCAAAGCTATTCTCATCTAAAGACCAGCTCACAAAGGAAACATTTGAATGTGAATGTGCCGGCTCTTAAAATCTGGTGACGCTACAAAATATGGTAGCCTATTGAGATGTTATGAAAAGCATTTTACCTTCCTACATTATTAGGCACCCCAGGTGACCTTCCCAAACAGAACTTCTGTCACGTAGTAGGTAGGTCTGCTGCTTCTACTCTCTTTCTGTAGGGGGTTACTTGGTTTCCTGCTAGCAGACTGGGACTTTTGCAAGGCAGAGGCTTTGCCAATGAAGGAGACTGACTTCATTTTATTCCTTGCTACCATTTTTTTTCTCCGTGTGTAATAGAGGAATCCTACCAGGAGCCCGGGAGATTGCTGACCCCAATCATTGTCTCTGGAACAGTGTCAGAGTGGTTGTCATAACGCATGACATATAGGACAAGACAGCAGATGGCTAGAAAGCCACTATAGGAGAACTGAAATCACTTTCTTATTTAGGGGCTTCTTGAAATCTTTATGTGATAGGAAAACAGATGGAGGTCCCACAAAGAAAGCAGTTTCTCTATTTGCAAAGCTTAAGAGATTGCATCTTGGCTCCAAAGCACAGTTATGAATAAATTGACAAATTTATCTGTGGGCTTATCAGGACATTAAAATTGGTCTGATTGGCAAAAGAAAACACCATTGTGCAGCTCAGTAACATTCATTTGTCAGCTGTCTTTGGAATAGGTGTTAAATTATAACTGAAGAGCTGGCACTACAAAGCCAAACTGGGATCTTCCAAGCTGTCAAATGAAAAGAAAATGATTAACTATCTCTTCCTACATCCTCCCTCTAGACCCCGTGACAAAAGCGCCATTCTCTGCTGACACATGGCTTGGACAGCGCATGCTCCATGCTGTCACCCACTGGCTGGGATGATTCTTCTCATTATTTACTTCCAACTGGAATAGTATTCTACATTTTTTGGCTTCTTCACAAAGGAGTCTTTAAAACAACTATTTCAGAGAGTTATTCGAATCAGGGTTTTATTGACCTTCTGTAGAGAAGTTGTTTGTATGTGAACTTGAGTTTCTGATGCTACCCAAGTCACTTTGACAATTAGATGTTGGGAGTTGTAGAAATTCATGTGAGGGTCTTAATAAGGACAGCCATGTAGTGCTGGGGTGGTGTCCTCAATGTTAACTTCTTTTGCTTTGAGTGGTGGAAAGTTATGTTGATTTCTACCTGTTTTGGCCATTCTTTCTGTGGTCATGGTAATGTGACTATACTTTACAACATTGAGTGTATCATGCTGAGTGGGATATACGGATAGTCTGTTTCTTCAACCAGAAACTGGGTGACAGTGAAGTCTTAAGAACAAGGAATTGCAAAGTCAGCTGACCCTTTTGGCACGTTGTGGAGTGCAGCAAGATGGCTGTTGAGGCCCTTTGCAGGTCAGTTCTTTCTGGCTGCTGAGTCTGTGATGCACTTGGACCTAAATCAGCACATTTCATTTTACACTGCAAACAGACCACAGGGGGTGCGGGAGATGCCTGAGACTCAGGGTTAAGCAGAGAATCCCTCCGGTGGTGCCAGAGCTCCTGGTCCTTGGGCCACACTGAGTACTGCGGGTGGAGATAATAAAGTTGCCTCCTTCTGGAGAAGCTGGTTCTCCCTCTATCCCGGTGGCACATGTCCAGGTGGCTTCTTTGGGTTTTCAGACTCACGTCATTCCTTCTCTTTAACAATAAAGACACAGAAGAGGGGCAGTATGGAAACTTGTGTTCCATAATCCTCTCCTGCACCACAGGGGAACAATAAATAGACATTGAATGGGAGGAGGAGCAGATTCAAAGGTTTTCAGCATGTGTTGTAAAAAACTCTCAGACCTCCACCCCCACCCCCCGCTCCAACCCCTCCACTTCTCTGTCCTGCACCTCTCATCCTGTGTGCTGCATGTCCCATTCCTGGATGGAACATTTCCATGAACCAAACTGCTGTGACTCACCCAAGGCCCACCATATTCTAGATTAACCTAAATCTGAACTCTTGAGGCCTTCTGGATTCTACTTTGCCTCTGTTGAACCCAGAACTGAAGAGTAAGAATAGAGACCCTAGGCCTGACTGCTGCCTATGTTCAGTCTTAGGAAGCAAGACACAGGCTCAGGCCCAACTGCCAGCATTCTTGCCTGGACAAGTGCTGCTGTTCCACTGTCCTTGGGCTTAAGACTTGGCTTCTGAATCCTCCACAGTACAACCTCTTAATATACTATGACACTATCTTTTATTTCCTCAACTTAGGGTTTAAATGTGCTTATTCTTTATGTCTGCATTTCTAGCTACTTTGTCAGAGGGTAAATTCAATTGACAATGGCCAAATGCTTATTGAGGTTTCCTTGGGTGCCCAGCTGCTGCATGCCTAGCAGGTGCAGAGCACTAGCACTGTGTGAACTGCCAGGGTCATTCCTTCTGAGATGTTTTGTATAACCATTTTCAAGTGTTTGTGTAGTTCCTGACACAACAGTCACCTGGGAGGAGTCCAGAACACCTCAGAGGGAGCCTGAGGAGAGACACTGAGCACATGAGTGTGGGGTGGATAGGAGGGGACCTGCCACAATAATTCCTCTGAACATATTGTGAAGATAATATGGGGAAATGCCAGGAAAGTATCAGAAAAGGCTGTGAGGAGAAAAAGAAACTTGGACATTTATTTTTGGCATCTTCTTGAGTAGGATGGAGATAATTTTGCTCTTTGGTGTCCCACATGCAGCTGCCTCTGTTGCTTTCGGGTAGGCTAATCCCACCTGCTGAACACACAGGTGTGGATGATGCATCTCACTTTCTCATTTGCTGCCTTGTGGGGATCAGGTGGAGGGCCTGTGTACAATAGGCTCAGGTCCAGGTGGCTCCTGGGAAGCATGCTTTGGAAGAGTGCCCAGGAGATAAAGCCCTGTATGTTCCTGGGTGTGCTCTGTGTCTGTCCCTCTCATCCTCTGAGCACATGCAGCTCCCCTTGGTGGAGATAACATGGGCATTTTCTTTTTTTTTTTTAATTTTTTTTTTATTAATTTTATTTATTGTATGTGTATGAATGTACTGTCTGCATGCAAGTCTGTGCACCCGTGTCGTGCAACGCCGCGGAGGTCAGAAGAGGGTCTCGGATTCCCCTGGAACTGGAGTTCTCCTGGAATTGGAATTTTAGACGGTTCTCGGCCGCCATGTGGGTGCTGGGGATCGAACCCGGGTCCTCTGTAAGAGCGGTCGGCGCTCTTAACCGCTAGGCCATCTCTCCAGCCCAACATGGGCATTTTCAAAGGCAACATCACTTTGCAGTGGGGCTAAGACCCTCTGGCCCTGCTAAGTGCTCTTTGCTCCCATGCCTGGTGTTTTCACTACTTTCAAAGCGAGAAACTGGGCTGGGAGTGTGGCTAAGTGGTGGGACCTAGTATGTCTTAGGCCCTGGGTTCCATATTAGTATTGCCAACAACAAAGTCAAAAACAGTGAAGAACTTTACCTTGGTGTGGTTGTCCATCCAGGTGACCATGTCAGCACACATTCCCAGAGCCACCAAAATCTGAGCCTTATTTATATTCCTCCTCAGTCTGAAAAGAATATGTAGTTTTGAATGTCTTTCTAAATTAAAAACATTGCCTATGTTCACTACACAATATGTGTAAGGCACACACGTATAAATTACTATTTTAAGGAGGAAATGAGGCTTGTTCTATTCATAATACATAGAAAGCCCGTGTTAGTATTCTTGGGTTCTGCATAGGTGTCTCTTTGCCAAATTTAGTTGGAATTATGTTAAACATTAAATTTGTATCTTGCTTTTTTCCATCATGTTGTATTTAATTAGGACACATTTTCTTGCTTAAAATGTCTTTAAGATGGGACATTTAATTGCTGTGGAAGTACCATAATTTACATAACTACACCTTTCAGACATTTATGCACATTCTAGTTTTTCTCTGCTTTAAATAATGTTGTCCCAGGGTTTAAAGTTACATTGTCTAGTTTCTATTTGGGGCCTATATGTTTCCTCTTTTTGCCCATTTTTGCTCTATACTCTTGGCCTGGGAAAGCATCTTGTCAAGCTGGTGCTGACAGGGAACATACATCTGCCTGGTTTATTTACTACCTATTTGGCATTTGGATGGAGACTGTCACTTCTCAGGTTAGATACATCTCCCAGCCAGCAGGCAGAAAGAACAAGGGATTTTTTGTGACATAGCAGGAGACTCTGAGAAAAGGCCCACAAGGCAGGGTCCCACAGGCCATGAGAATCATCTTTTGTTTGTGCAGCTTTAGGGAAAATGGGAAGGTTGGGGAAACTGCTACAATTGGAACCTGTCCTCCAGATTTTGTGTTGTTGGAAACCTAATCCTCAGTGCAGCACAGTTGGGAGTAAGCATTTAAGACAAGTGGATGACAAAAGTGTGGTACATTTACACAATGGAGTAACTATTTAGTGGTAAAGAAAGATGGCATTGGGGCTGGAGAGATGGCCTAGTGGTTAAGAGACTGATTGCTCTTGCAGAGGACCAGGGTTCAATCCACAGCACACACATGGTGGCTGAGAACCATCTTTAACTCCAGTTCCAGGGGAATCTGATGGCATTGCATGACACAGGTGCACAAACCTACATGCAGACAGTACATTCATACACATAAAAAATAATAAAATTTAAAAAGTCACTAAAAAAAGAAAGATGGCATTATGAGATTTGCAGGTAAATGGATGGAGCTGGAAGCCATTATACTAAGTGAAGTAACACAGTCCCAGAAAAACAAATGGTGAATGGCCTCCCTCATTTGTGTATGCTAACACCAAATCCCTAGTTGAAAGGCAAGCTGAGCAACATTAATCTTATATTTCTTTTTACCTGAAAGCATCTGTGCTGTTATAATGTTAATCTCTTAACAGGCTCTAGAATCAACCCACCACTTATTTTCAGACTCTGTAATTGTATATGGGTAGAAGTTATGTATTCATATTTTAGACTAATATAAAATTAAAAGAGGAAAATGTGAATTCCTAAACATAAAAAACGACTGAGAAAAAGATGCAGGGCATTTATGGCAGATTGTTCCCTAGGCTTTAGAAAAGGGGCACAAGTGGGCAGGAAGCAAAACAGTCTGCTTTCTCTGGAAATGTCATTGTGGACAATGATCAGTTCAGGCTGTTTCCTTTCATGGGTTGACAGTTTATCCAGGAATAACCTTTTAATCCTACTAATGAAGCACAAGCAATTAGATATACAGGCATTTAAACAGTACTAATTATTTCTTTTTTTTTTTTTTGTCTTTTTCTCCCTGTAGTCCCAGCTGTCCTGGAACTCACTCTGTAGACCAGGCTGGCCTTGAACTCACAAAGATCCGCCTGCCTCTGCCTCCCAAGTGCTAGGATTAAAGGCGTGCGCCACCACACCCAGCTAATTATGGTAGGTTACGTTGGTATAGACACATATGTTTGGATGGTATGCTAATCTATGAACTATAGCCTTTCTGTAAAAGATGACAAGGTCTTACTGTGACTTATAACATCTCCTAACCACTAAAGGATGTAAGATTGTGGCATCAGCCATGAATTATTCCTTCAAGGAGAGAGCTAATTCTCCAGGGAGAGAGCCAATTGGATTTGGGATATACAGACATATGGCTGCCACTGCTGCACAGTATTTCCAGGCAGGTGAGGTGTAGCTGATGCTGATGGAGGAGTCTTGCTTGATTCAAGGAAACCAATATTTGCTTTATTGATTTAGTGGCATTTGGTAAAACTCTCTGGCATTCCAGAGACAAACTGTACACTTGCAAGTGTGGTCTCAATACATCTTCCCCATGCTTCCACCAGGTCTTCGACAGCAGGGCCTTACCATAAGCCTCTCTTCTTGCAGGCATCCCAGTTTATAGGCAAGAAACCATTACTTTTGGGGGAGGGGCTTGGACCCTGTAGCCAACATCTCCTTGGCAGAGTAATCCATTGCAGATATCAGTGCTCTCCTGTATTAATATATTTTGCTTAATTCCACAGCTTATAAAGACTTTAGTATTATATTGGGCTCTGAATAGAGAATTATCCTTTCACAGTTCCTATGTCTATCAGTCAATTAAAGAAAGCGGTTATACTGGTTTTAGAAGAGATTACGTCTATAACAGTCAGCTCTAATTTACAGTTAGGGAATGACTTCATTACCATCATGTTTTTCTTTGTTCTATGAAAAGGAGATAAGAAAATCTCTCATATTAAAACTTTGCAGCACCTGGAAGGTAAGGTTCATTAGGACTCATTATAAACAGTCGTTACAAATAGGATCCACAGAGATGTTTGATGCCTGTAGCTGTCTGAGGCTTTTCTTCCTTTTAATGTTTAGATGGGCCAACTTTTCTGCTGGAATTTCTTGGTACATTCTACACAGTGCAAAGCTGTATCTTTTCTTTCTCAGCCATTAAGTTGGTGATGTTTTGACCTGTGGGAACATGCAAATTTTTTCCCATAGTTAGTTTTAACATTTAAATAGAAAAATTTGACAAAAAAGTTTAATATATAACTGTATCCCCCCTTTTTTATTTTTATTTGACCCATGAATCTCAATAAGGCAGTTGTATTACACGTACCTATAGGCAGGAATCAAGGTGTAAATTTTTTCATTGAATTTACCCAAGCTGTTTATAATTGACTGTATGTTGTTAATTTGGGAAGCAAACTTAATTCCTTTAGTTAAATTATATAGGTAAAAGAAAATGTTACAAGATGATACTGTAGAACACAAAAATTATAGAGAACATTTATACACATTAACCTCAAAGTTGTTGTTATACAAATTATAAGTAAAACAAATGTGGACAGTTTATATTTCAAATTAGCTTACGTGTATTACCATTTTTATTAAAACCTTTTAACCAATGTTGTTTAATATAGACATTTTTACTTTTACTAAATCCTAAAATACCATATAATATGTAGACAAAGTTTGGGCAAATTTAGATACCTGTTAAACTCACATCAATTAATATACATTAATCAAATATAGACCTATGTCTGAGTCCCAAACCTCCCACCCCTCCAGATTCACTGTTTCAGTCAGGTCTTTGATGCAGGCTTTTCTGTTGTTGGTGTTGATGTTGTTCTTTCCAATATGTATCACTCCCCACAAGAAATATTGACAAATGGGTTATTGGCCCTAGCATCCACAGATGAGGAATACCATTTGTCATTTGTTTTTCTGGGACTGTGTTACTTCACTTAACATAATATCTTCTAGTTCCATCCATTTGCCTGCAAAGTTCATGATGTCTTTTTTTTACTGCTGCATAGAACTCCATTGTGTAGATGTACCACATTTTCTCTATCCACTTGTCAGTTGAGGGGCATTTGGATTGGTTCCAGCTTTTTGATATTGTGAACAGAGCTGCCATAAATATAGCTGTGCATGTATCTCTGTGTAAGATGAATCTTGTGGGTATATACCCAGGAGTGGTATGACTGGGTCAGGTGGTAAGCTCATTTTGAGTCTTCCAAGGGTTCTCCACACTGCTTTCCATAGTGGCTGTACAAGTTTACATTACCACCAGCAATGGATGAGTGTTTCCCTTTCCCCACAACCTATCCAGCACTTGGTATCATTTGTTTTTTTGATCCTAGCCAGTCTTATTGGAGTGAGATGATATCTTAAAGTGGTTTTAATTTGCATTTCCCTAATTATTAGTGATGTTGAACATTAAAATTTTTTTTATTTATTTCTGTTTGTGTATGAATGTACTGTCTGCATGCAAGTCTGTGCACCCATGTCGTGCAATGCCGTGGAGGTCAGAAGAGGGTGTCGGATTCCCCTGGAACTGGAGTTTTCCTGGAATTGGAGTTTCAGATGGTTCTCGGCCGCCATGTGGGTGCTGGGGATCGAACCCGGGTCCTCTGAAAGAGCGGTGAGCGCTTTTAACCGCTAGGCCATCTCTCCAGCCCCGACGTTGAACATTTTTAAGATGTTTCTTAGCCATCTCTAATTCCTCACTTGTGAAGTCTCTGTTCAGCTCTTTGTTCCATCTTTTGAGTAATTCTTTTCTTTCTTCTTTGTTTTTTGAGTAGTTTATATATTCTGGAAATCAATGCTTTTTCAGATGTATCTGCGGTGAAGGTTTCCTCCCACTGTGGGATTTCTTTTCACTTCCTTGATTGTTTCTTTTGATGTACAGAAGCTTTTGAGTTTAATGAGGTCCCATTTGTCAGTTGTTGATCTTAATTCTTGCCCAGCTGCTGCCTGATTTAGGAAGTTGTTTCCTATACCTATGTCTTGTAGTCTGCTGTCAACTTTTTCTTCTATCGCCTTCAGAGTTTGGGGTTTCACATTGAGGTCTTTGATCCATCTGGAGTTAACTTTTGTACAGCGCAAGAGGTAGGGGTTTAATTTCATTCTTCTACAAGTGGTGATCTAGTTTTGCCAAAACACTTGCAGAAGATGCTGTCTTTCCTCCATTGTGTCTTCTTGGCCCCCTTGTCAAATATGAGGTGGCTGAAATTGTATGTGCTCAGGTTTGAATCTTCAGTTTTGTTCCATTGGTCAACAGGTCAGTTTTTGTGCCAGTACCAAGCTGTTTTCATGACTATAGCTCTGTAGTAGAGTTTGAAGTCTGGTATAGAGACCCCCCCTGTATTGCTCTTTTCACTCAGGGTTGTTTTGACTATTTGGGGTCTTTTGGTTTTCCAAATGAAATTAAGGATTTTTTCCAAGCCTGTGAAGAGACGCTGGGGGATTTTAATTGGGATTGCATTAAATCTGTACAAGAGTTTGGGTAGAATGGACATTTTTACTATATTAATTTTCTCAATCCATGAGCATGGGAGGTTTTTCCATCTTCTGATGTCTTCTTCAATTTCCTTCCTCAGAGGTTAAAAAAAATTTTTTTTGTAGAGATGTCTTTGGTTAGGTTCGTTCCTAGGTATTTTATTGTTTTTGACACTATTGTGAGTGGGAATGTCTCCTTGTATTCCTTCTTCAGTTGTTTTGTTGTTGTGTAAAGAAAGGCTACTTGATTTTTCTAGGTTACTTTGTATCCTGCCCTTTTACTGAAGCTCTTAATCATTTCTAGGTAGTTTTCTGGTGGATTTTTAGCACCCTTAAGTAAACAATCATATCATCTGCAAAAAGATAGTTTGACTTCCTCTTTTCCAATTAGAGTCCTTTAATTTCTTTTCTTGCCCTATTGCCCTAGCAAGTGTTCAGACAAACTTATATGAAAAGGAATGGTGATAGGGGCAGCCTTGCTGAGTTCCTACCTTTAAAGGGAATGCTTCTGTCATTTCCCCATTTAGGATGATATTGGCTGTGGGTTTCCTGTATATGGCTTTGATTACATTGAGGAATGATCCCTCCAATCCAATTCCCTCTAGGACTTTAAGCATGAAGGGATGCTGGATTTCATCAAAGGCTTTTTCTTCATCAATTGAGATGATCATGTTGTTTTTGTCTTTCAGTCCATTTATATGTTTAGTGATACTTATTGATTTTCATATGTTGAACCATCCCTGCATTTCTGGTATGAATCCAACTTGGTCATGATGCATGATCTTCTTGATGTGGGCCTGTATGCAATTTGCAAGTATCCCGTTTAGAATTTTTACATCTGTGTTCATTAATGAGATGGGCCTATAGTTCTCATTTTTTGTTGTATCTTTGCCTAGATTTGGAATTAGAGTGATGCTGGCTTCAAAGAAGGAATTTGGCAGAATTCCCTCTGTTTGTATCCTTCTAAACAATTTGAGTAGTAATGGTTGTAAGTGTTTTGGAAATGTTTTATAGAATTCTTTCATGAAACCCCCTAGGCCTGGGCTTTTTTTTAGTTGGGAGGTTTCTTATTACATCTTCAATTTCTTATGTATTATGGGTCTGCTTAAGCTATCAATCTCTTCTTGGTTGAGCTTTGGTGATTACCAAGAATTCAGATATTCATCCATTTCTTCTAGGTTTTCAAACTTGGTAGAGTATAGGTTTTTGAAGTATTTCCATATGATTGTCTGGATCTTTTCATTGTCTGTCATGATATTTCCCCTTTCATCATGGATTGTATTGATTTGGAGTTGTTCCTTCTTTCTTTTGGTTAACTGGGCTAGAGGTCTGTGTATCTTGTTTATTCCATCAAAGAACCTACTTTTGGATTCATTGATTATTTTTGTTTGGTTCTCTTTGTTTCTATTTAATTGATTTCTGCTCTGATTTTTTGTTATTTCTTCCTGTCTGCTGCGTTTAGGGTTCATTTGTTGTTGTCTCTCCATTGTTTTTAGCTGTAGTGTTAGATTGTTCACTTGTGCTCTTTCTGTTTTTTTGATGTAGGCACTCAGGGGTATAAACTTCCCTCTTAGGACAGTTTTTAAAGTATCCCATAGGTTTTGTTGTGTTGTATTATCATTGTCATTCAATTCCAGGAATGCTTTTATGTCTTTATTTCTTCCTTGACCCATTCATTATTCAGGAGAGTGTTCTTTAGTCTCCATGTGTTCTTGTATGTTGTAGGGCTTATTCTGGTATTGATATTGAGCTTTATTGTCTGACAGAATGCATCAAAGTATTTCAATCTTTTTGTATTTGTGGAGGTTTCTTCTGTGTCCCAGTATGTGGTCAATTTTGGAGAATGTTCTGTGGGGTGCTGAGTAGCAAGTGTATTCTCTGGTATTTGGGTGGACTATTCAGTAGATGTCTGTGAGGTCCATTTGGTGTATCATATCATTCAGTTCAGATATCTCTCTGTTTATTCTTTGTCCTGTTGATCTGTCCAAAGGACTTAGTGGGGTATTGAAGTCCCCTACTATTAGTGTGCTGGGGTTAATCTGTGCTTTGAGGTCCTGAAGAATTTTCTTTATAAAGTTTCATACACCAGTGTGTGGTACATATATATTCATGATTGTGAAATCTTCATGGTCAATTATTCCTTTGATATACTTGTAATGGCCCTCTTTGCCTCTTTTGATTTCTTTTATTTTGAAGTCTATTTTGTCTGATATTAAAATAGCAACACCTGCTTTCTTTTTGTTACCATTTGCTTGGAATATTTTTTTCCATCCCTTCACCTTAAGTTGGTGCTTATCCTTGAAATTGAGATGGGTTTCTTGTAGACAGCATATGGATGGGTTTTGTTTCCTAATTCAGTCTCCCATTCTATGTCTTTTGATTGGGGAGTTTAGTCCATTAATATTTAATGTTATAATTGAAAGATGCATGTTGCTTCCTTTCACCTTATTATCCATTTGCATTTTTAGTCTCGGTTTCTGCAGTTATGTTTTTATTAGTTTCTCTTTCTAGATGCTTGCTGATAGTTGCTCATCTCTTCTGTCCTTTGAATTGCTTTAAGTATTTTCTGAAAGGTGCTTTTCCAGACATATATTCTATTATCTTGTTTATGACATGAAAGATTTTTCACTCTCCTTTAACTATAATCGACATTTTTGCTGTGTGTAGTAACCTGGGTTGGCATCCATAGTCCTTTAATAATGGGAACACTTTGCTCCATGCTCTTCTTGATTTCATGGTTTGCACCAAGAAGTCACTTGTAGTTCTCATGGGTTTCCTCTTATGTGTGACTTGTTGTTTTTCTTTTTTGGCTTTCAGAATTTTGTCTTTGTTTTGGGTGTCTAGAATTTTACCTATGATATGAGATGGGGAGTTTCTTTTTTGATCTTGTCTCTTTGGAGTTCTATGTGCGTCTTGTATTTGTATGGGTTTGTCTTTTTTTAGTTTTGGGAAATTTTCATCTATTATTCTGTTGAAGATCTGATCAATACTATTCTGTTGAGATTTTTCTCCTTCCTCTATTCCTATGATGCAGAGGTTTGATCTTTTCATAGTGTCACATATTTCCTGGTTGTTCCACTTTTGTGTTTTTAAAAATTTTTCATAATCTTTATTTGAGCTTTTTAGTTGCTCTCTGTTATCTTGCAGGTCTGATATTCTTTGCTCTGCTTCCTCTATTCTATTTCTTTTTTTTTTGCATTTTATTTATTTCTATATGTGTATCAATGTACTGTCTGCATGCAAGTCTGTGCACCCGTGTCCTGCAATGCCACGGAGGTCAGAAGAGGGTGTCGGATTTCCCTTGAACTGGAGTTCTCCTGGAATTGGAGTTTTAAACGGTTCTTGGCTGCCATGTGGGTGCTGGGGATCGAACCTGGGTCCTCTGTAAGAGCGGTCGGTGCTCTTAACCGCTAGGCCATCTCTCCAGCCCCCCTCCATTCTATTTCTGAGGCTTTTTCCATTCCTTTCCTCTTTATTGAATGAGTTTTCTATTTCCTTTTTCATTTCATTTTGTGATTTCTTTAGTATTTCCACTTCCTTTTGGGGCTTCTCAATCTCTTCTTGGTGCTCCTTACTTCGCTGGCTGGCTTCCTTTTTCGGTGTTTCTACCTCCTTCTGGAATTTGTCATTTTCTCCCTCTAGTTCTTTCTGGAGTTTGTCATTCTCTCCCTTTAGATCTTTCTGAAGTTTGTCATTGTCTCCCTCTAGGTCCTTCTTGAGTTTTTCATTCTCTCTCCTTAGTTCTCTAACTTGTTCTTTATAGTCTTTAATTTCTCTGAATAGGTCTGAAATTGTTCCTCTAAGAACTGTTTCTGTGTCATCTCCAGAGAGATCCCACTGTAGCAATCTCCTACAGGCTTGGTAGAGCTTGGTGTGGAATTATCCTGCTTTTCTCATGTTGTCCCTTTGTCATGTCCCTGGTATGTGGGTTTCTCTTTTTTTGCCTGTATTCTGATGTGAATCACAAATGTCTTTTCACTGTGTTGAAGGCTTGCTTTGTTTGCCTCCTTCAGATGCCTTTCTTGTTTTTTTTTTCTCCTTGTTTATTGAGTGTTGACTTGTCTAGGTTTCAGGCTTTCAATTGTGCTTATATATTGGAAGTCTAATTCACTCTTCCCTTTCTGTTCTGAAGGTTCTCCAAAAAAATCCCCTTGGAAAAAATAAAAAAGAAAAAAAAAAAAGAAAAAAAAATCCCCTTGGACACTCTCTCAGCAATTCCAGTTGGGGGGGGGTGGGGAGGGTTGCCTGACTTAGCCCTTGCCTAGTAGTCTTTGCTTCAGGTGGTCCTGGCAAGTCCCTGACCTAACCACTGCGCACTCAAGTCTCACAGTGGCGACAGGCCCAGTTTTAATACCTGCAAGAAGAGCGACTCCACCCGGTCAGCCATATCCAACAAGGATTTAACAGGCCCACGTTTGATCCCAGCTAGCAGGGTGCCTCCATCCTGCCAGCCTCGCAAGACAAAGATTTAGCTATCCAACTAACCAATGAATCAATTATCCAGCAACCTAAGAGTAGATCTATCCTAAAATCTGCGTGGCTGAAGCGCCTGGCTCATATCTGTGCTTCAGGTGGTCCTGGGAAGTCCCTGACCTAACCACTGCGCACTCAAGTCTCACAGTGGTAACAGGCCCAGTTTTAATACCAAGACATTTTTTAAACTACTCTATACCACAGTGCAAATAACTAGGTCCATGAAACTAGTCAGTCACTTCCTTCTTGTGAGGTTTGAATCATAACTTACTGAAACAAAAGTGTTTGTTCATGAACAAGCAGAGGCCATCAAAATCTAGGTAAATTGCTGTGGTGCTACCTTATTCTCTTGATCCCTTGAGTTAAGTACTAGGCCCTAGCAACCTAGGATCACCACTACCCTCTCCACCCAGCATCCTTCCTTCCTACTGTCTGCTATCAGAAGGCGTTTTCCTCCAGTGCACTGACCACTGGAAAATGAAAGGTACGAGGACCACACCAACCTTGGAACTCTTCATCAAGCTAATACCAGTTGCCTTTGGGTACTGTCTTAGCATCCCTGGTTGCTGCCTTTCTTTCTGAAATCACCTGCACAAAGCCAAGGAAAACAAGTTCCTTTTCCCTCAACCAGAAACAGGCAGGTGTTTGTTCTCTGATCTGGACCCAAGGAAGTGGAGCCTGTGTTTGGCACCTCACTTCTTGTCCATATTTCTTTGCTAGCAATCACCTGGCCATGGGCTGCATTCTCCTTTGGGTCAGCCAGAAGCATCCCAAGGCTGGGATACTACAGCCTCAGACACCGTTGGCCAGAAAACTAACCATGTTATGCTCATGTCCTCTTGTCATTGTCTTTTCTATTACAGAAAAGTGATAGATTATGGATTCTCAGATTACCAGGAGGGATCTATTTGGGATTTAGGATTGTTCTCCCCATCCCTAGCAATGATTCTAGCCAGAAGTCTTCCCCTATTATTTGAAAGAAGGAACTTTTGAGTCAGATGAAGTTGCTTTGTAGGTTTTGCGGGAGCTGTTAGAAGGCCTCTAGAAGACAGGTGTTCTGTCTGTATAAAGTGTCATTATTAGGGTCATCCCTGTCTTCTTCCTTCTCACTGTCAAATGTTTTTGTAATTACTCTTAATCAGGTGATAAGAGCCAGGGCCTCACTAGGAAGGAAAACATGCTCAACTGTGCTGGAGGAACTGGGGCACCCCCAAGATAACAATACAATGGGAGGACTGTTAGGAGTTTAAAGTAACTCTGCTGGCAAAAGGAGAGCCTAACCAAGGCTATTGTCAAACTCCTGTCTCAGTGGCACATGGGCACTGAATGGGAAGGAAAGAAAGCATGGCCAGGGGCAAATGGGAAAGGGAGGGCATTGGCAATAGAAATAGGATTGTTTGAGCTGATGGTCATGGAGTAGTGATGATGTGCAAGGCTGCTCTGTGTTCATTCTCAGGACAGAGAGGCACTTCTGTTATGCTATATAACAGATGAGAAAACTGAAATTCAGGAAACTTAGAGCATCTCACACAACACCCCACAGCTGGTAAGTGGGAAGACAGGTCTTAGGTAAGTGCATATACCCTAACCTTGCAGAGGTGGGTTCCCAAACCACCTTCTGCCCTGTGAAGACGAGGGCCTCCTAACACACATCTCTCTGGCAGTCAACCAAGCTTTTCAGTGGCTCCTTGAAGCAGCTTTTATTGTTGTCTGAGATGAAGAAACTGCGACTCAGGGGTATTTGATGATTACCCATCATCACACACTGGTAGCATCAACTAGATCATATTTTGACTCTGTTCTCTTCTGAACCTGAGGCAGCTGGATTCACTCTGAAATGCAGACCTTTTTGTGAAGAAATTGGGCTTTGCATTGAGAGAATTGTTAAGTGAGGAAGCATATGTCTATACAGATGTGGACCCTGATCCTGATCATAGGGCTGGCAGCCATCAGCTAGCCTGAAGCCACCTAAGAGTGTGCATGACTCGCCTGCATGCGATCTAGAACTGGAGTCTGTTGCATGGGTGGTTTCTGGAAAGCCAACATTTTGGAACACAATAGCTGATTGGCCCCTAAGGAAGCCTCACTAAATGTTAGTGACCACATGATTTTAAGAATATATTAGCCATAATCTCACAGGGGCATCACCAAGAATGCTGGGTTGGTTTTGTGGATAGAAACATTATTCCTGGGGTCCGGAGAGTCCGGCGGCCAGGGCGGCTGCGCCTTTGGGCAGGATACCCAGAAGCCACCTGGGCGAGTAGCTTGGGTTGCTGGGGCCGTGAGGGCGGGACCCGGGCGCTGGGCCAGAGGGTCCGGAGAGTCCGGCGGCCAGGGCGGCTGCGCCTTTGGGCAGGATACCCAGAAGCCACCTGGGCGAGTAGCTTGGGTTGCTGGGGCCGTGAGGGCGGGACCCGGGCGCTGGGCCAGAGGGTCCGGAGAGTACGGCGGCCAGGGCGGCTGTGCCTTTGGGCAGGATACCCAGAAG